>NW_004624743.1:32452881-32602374 GCF_000247695.1 Heterocephalus glaber
CCCCCCCCCCCAACGGAAATTGTCCTCTCTCCTTGGAGAGGAGGGAGACGGGTGACAGTTTGATTTTTGCCCTGGGAAGGAGTGGGAACAGCTGAGAGAGGTTGGCCTCTTGAGTTCTCAGTCGGCCCTGGAACTTGGTAGACCCTCCCCCATCCGTCCTGGCAGGAGCTGGGACTCTCCCAGGGAAGCCCCTAACCAGCCTTGCCCCTCACTCTTGCCCCTCCCTCCTTTTCTAGGGTGAGGGCACAGGTTCTTGTGCAGAAGACAGACCCTTGGCTGGCTGGCTGTCCGTTGGCGCCTTATTTATGTGTGTGTTTGGGTCGGGCTGTTTTCCCGGCTCAGCAGGTGACCCTGGCCTGGGCCTCCTATCTCCTGCGACAGAGGCTGTTGACTTACCCGAGGGCCAGCGGCCTCCTCTTTATCACGTGAGGCCTGGAATGTCCACCCAGCCGGGCTGGGCGGGGTGGGGGAAGGGACGGGGAAGATTGTGCGTCCAGGGCCCAGGGCCACACAGGGCTGTGTTCCAAGGGCCCGCACTGTGTGACCCTCGACTTTTGCTGCCTATTTCCAGCTCTTTGCCTGCCTTCTACCCATTTGGCAAATGTGAAACTGAGTCCAGTAGGCGTGTGGGGGAAGGGTTGCATCTGGATAAGAACTAAGTCTCTGGGAACTAAATGTCCCACCTTCTTTAGGAACACACCAACCACCTAATTCATGGGAGGATCTATTGGAAATGGGGGGGGTCACACCCTAGGAGGGGAGAGAGGGATATGAGTGTGGTTGAGGTCAGCTGACTTTGAGGGTGCAGGATGGGGTAGATGAATGGGGGAATACAGGTGAGCCAGACCCAGGTCTGCTTCCCTAGAGTCCCTTGTATAGCGGGGTAACCATTTATTCAGAACTAATTCCCCCAAGCATGTTGCGATGCAGCAAGACTTAACTGGCCAAGGACAGGGGAGGCTCACTTATAATTATTTGTGTGGTCCCTTACCTACATGCAATTCACTTATTCATTGGCCTGATATGTAAGTGTTGCACATCTACCTGTGTATCCCTACTTTTCTAGGGATGGCAGAATCACTGCCCCTGCTCTGGAGGCAGGTCCAAGGCAGAAGCTCCGCCCCTTTCCCCTCTCTTATCCCTACCACTTGGTCCCATCCTAGCCTTGTGTGTGTGTGGTTGTGTATCTTTGTGTGAATTGTCCTTGATTAAGTGTATTAATAGTTAAACTATCATAGCTGGAACTCACCAGACCACAAAAAGCTTCCCCCGTTACTCACACACTACTGCCCAACAAGAATATCCCACTAAAGTTTTTTTCTGCTTTCTCTTACTTCCCCCTCACTGTCTGCCTCCCCCGAGTGCTGAGCCCACCCTCCCAGGCTGCTGGCAATGAGAGAGGACTGTCCCCTTCAAAGGCCAGGAATCTCTAACCCGCCACCTGCCTGCTAAAGCCAGAGGCAATGTCAGCTGACAGATGAGGCTCTGTGGCACTAGTCTTTTGGTCTGTAATGTAGGAATCTGATTGTGAGTGTGCTCGTGATTACAGCATGTGGGTCTAAGTCATATACTGTATCTATATTTGTGAATCTAGTGTTGAATGTGTCTGTCTCAGGGTATGGAAGTCTGGGCATGCTTGGATTTGTGAATAGGTGCATGTGTAAATGCATTGTATATGTACATACTTGAGGTTGTGTATCTGAAAGTTGGGTATGACCCTGTGAATCAGGAATGTATGTGGTTTTTGGTTTTGTTTTTTTTTTTGGTACCAGCGATCGAACTCAGGATCTTGCGCTTTCGAGGCAGGCACCAGAACCACTGAGCTAAATCCCTGGCCATGAATCAGGAATGTATATATTCTGTGCATTGTATGTGCCCAGGATTTTGGAGAGTTCGTGTTCATGATTTGTGTGTATTTGTGTTTTGGATGTGCTTATAAATCTGGGAGTGTCTGAGTTTCTGGGTGATGTGTATCTGGATTGTGAATGTTCATGTGGATATAGGGGTGGGACTCTAAACTGTGTGAGTAGTGGTCTGTGTGTTCAAGGGCTGATAGCTACATGTTCCTTCTCTTTCTGTTTGTCTGCTGGTCTTTCTGTTTCTTCCTCGTGGTTTGAGGTCGCTCGTGCGCACGCGTGTGTGTGTGTGTGTGTGTGTGGTGTGTGTGTGTGTGTGTGTGTGTGTGTGTGTGTGGTATCAAACCTCTCCCAGCCAGTCCACCCCCCTTTCCTCTCAGCAGTAACTGGGCAGCCTCCCTGTCTGCCTGCCTGCTGGGAGTTTTGGAAGCCTTGGAGGGAGACAGGCTGGGGCCGGGGTGACAGCGCGTATCCACAGCGATGGCAGCCTGTGATTATGGGAATAAAAGGATTTTAAGGTCATGGGTGTTTTTTATGGCCCCCCCTTTGTTGGAGCCAGTGGCAGCAAAGGGCCATAGCTATATGTCTGCAGGTTGGAAAATCTGCGCCTGTGCAGGTGAGTGTGGCTATGAGAGGCTTAGCTGGGAGCTTGAACATGTGTGTAGGCTTGAACAGAGCCTTTGAGAGCCCATGTGCCTATCTGCCTGCTCCTCATGTGAGAGCTCATGTTGCTGTCATTTATCCTTCTGGAGGAGAATTCCCAGTAAAACTTCTGGCTTCTGGGTGTCACATGGATCTGGAACCCCGAAGTCCTCTGTATACTGAGGAGAGCAGTCAGGCCCTAACTCATTGCTCACTGCCCCCTCTCAGTCAGGTGTCTCTGGCCAGAGACTGGCTGGGCCCAGTCACCTGGGCAAGGCCACATCTCAGGGTGTCAGTGCCCCTGGCCCAGCTCCAGCCCCTGTAATTGCATTCTGCTGCCTAATCCCCCGCCAGCTCAATTAGATCGCAAATTCTTCTTCATTTCCTGCCTGTGATGCTGGCCTCCCTCTGGGCTAGCAGGGACTGGAAGGGAGGGGGATCCTGACCCTCCTTCCACCAGCACTGGGGGCTCTGGGAGGGATGCCTTGCTCCTGCTACACTGACCCTGGAGTGCAGGTTAGAACTCTGGGGGCCAGCAGACCTCCCCTGGCCTTTTTTGGATCAGCCTTAATATACCCATGCTCGTGGAGAGACTCATGTCACCTGGTACAGGGGCTATGGATAGACCCGGGCAGATCAATCCAGCCAAGGCCCTAGGCTGCACCCATACCTGGGGTCCCTGTAGGCACTGCCGCCTCCTGCTCCCAAAACAGTTGCACAGCAGTTGTGATCTTGTCATTGACCTTTTCATGATGTCCTTTTTAAGAGCCAGTGTGTTTCTGACCACTCCTACTGGCTTCTAAGCCCCTCCCTTGACTTCACTCAGACTAGTATGAGCAGTAGCTTTGGAGTCCATTAGGCCTGGCTTCAAATCCAGGCCCTGTCTATATCTGCGTTACAATAGATAGACAAATTGTATTTTCCTTGCAAACCTCAAGTTTACTTTTCTCTGAAATGGGGCAATAAGAATGTCTGCCTTGGGCCGGGGATTTGGCTCAGTGGTTTCGCCGTCTGCTGCGCAAGTGCAAGGACCCTAGTTCAATCCCCGGTACCAAAAAAAAAAAAAGAATGTCTGCCTAAACCAGGTGTGGTGGTGCATGCTTATAATCTCAGCATTCCAGGGCTGAGGCAGGAGGATCTAAAGTCAAGGACAGCCTGGGCTACATAGTGAGACCCTGTCTCAGAAAAAAAAAAGTATGGCTGCCACACAAGACCATTGTCAGGTAAACACAGACGTGGTTGCACAGTGCCCTGTCAAGAGTAGTTTCCCCACAGTCAGCATTTAGTAAGATTTGCCTTGGCTGGGTGTGCTGCCACATGCCTTAGTTCCAGCACTTAGGAGGCTGAGACAGGAGGATCACAAGTTCCAGGCCAGCCTGGGCTACATAGGGAGGCAGATTTTGTCTCAGAAAGAGAGAGAGAGCTACTTGACTTTTATCTAATGAGAACTTGGGATCTCCCAGTGAATAGGAGGAAAAGAGCACAGCTTATACTTAGCATTTCTGCTTGTCTTGCTAATTACCAGGGATGGGACCTTGGGTGCATTACCTCTCTATAGTTTCTCTTCCCCATCTGTGAAATGGGCCTGATGAGAAGTGACCTTAGAGGCCAGGGATTTAGCCCAGTGGCACCTCGCCTGCCTTGTAAGCGCAAGGTCCTGAGTTCGATCTCTGGTACAAAAAAAACCCCAGTAGAAGTGACCTTTGAGGACTAGCACATGGGAGGATTAGCTGCTTGGTCCCAGCAGGTTTTCCACCGATAATTTGCCCTCTCCTTTCTTCACACCAAGCCTTGGGTAGGTAGGGCCGGTAAAGACTCAGGCTTGGGCTGGGCCTATAATCCCAGTACTGGGGAGACTGAGGCAGGAGGATCACCTCGAGGTCCAGCCTGGGCTAAATAGTGGTTTCAAGGCCAGTGTGAACTACATAGTGAGACCCTGTCTCGAAAAACCAAAAAGAAAGACAGACATAGGCTCAAGGGTCAGGCACTGGCCAAGGTCATGAGGCTGGCAATGGGGCCAGAGTGGGGTGGGAAGGCCAGGGTATGACCTGCTGGCTCAGCTGAGCTGTGAGGCACAGCTTTTTCCTCCCTGCAGGTCTCTGGAAAGTGGTGGCTTAGCTGATTTTTCTTTTTTTCCTGGGAAGGGGAAGCTGGATGTCTACCCCTCCTTCCCCAGGAGGCGCCCATGGCAGCGGCTGTGCTGACAGGCCTCCTGGCTTTCTTGTGAGGGTGGCTGGCAGCTCTGGAGGGCCTGCTGTGCCCAGATCAGCCTGAGGGAAGAGGGAGCCGCAAAGGTCTCCCTCCCCTCACCGATCCCCAAGGCCCCTCCCACCCTCAGCCTGTCCTCTCTGTCTATGGAAAGACAGGACTCTAGCAGGGAAACTGGCTGTGACAGAAAGCGGGGGCAGCCTTCTGCCTCAGGGTCCCCCAGCACTCCCTAGCTAGTCTCCTGGTTTCTGTGACCTCTGTCCCTCACTGGCCTAGGCTCTTTAATATTTCATGGCCCTTCAAGTGGCCCTCCCCCCCCCCGCCCACGGCCCCCTTTGTCTGCCTGCCACCCCCCTTGGGGCATCCCTGTCACTGAATTACTGACCCAGAGGCTTGTCTGCCTTCCCCCAACTGCCCCCCACTGCGACAGCCCCTGCCGCCCTCCGGGGTCTGCCTACCCCACACCTCTACTTATGATACCCTCCATCCTCACAGGGTCCTCTACCCTTCCCTGACATCTCTAACCATCTCCCTGCCCTTTTCCTCCATTTTCCTCTTTTGTTGACCGCCTCCTTCCCAATGGAACCGAAACTGCGGCCACTGGTCTGCTTGCTGTCCGCCCCCCGGGCCTACCCCTTCCTGCCCCTCCCCCCAGCTGTGCTGGCCAACCCTGAGAGCTGGTTTTCTTTATTTTTCTGTTTGTTTGGGAAGAGGGCAGTGGCGGCTCTGGGCCCTGGCTGCTGTGCTGTGCTTAAAGCAGTGGGCAGGCGGCCGCACTGGCCTCCCAGGAATGTGGCCAGGACGACCCACGCTATATTTACTCCCCTCCAGCTGCCGGCCCAACAGGGCAGAGCCAGGCCTGCCCGGTGGCCCCCCGGGAGCCCTGTGTCCTCCCCTGTCTGGCAGACCCCACATGGCCCTTAGGCCCACTACCTCCTCCCTTGCCCGTGACCTCCTCTGACCTTTGCCTTGCCTGCTTTGCCAGCAGGAACGCTGTATGCCATGCTATAGGCATAAAGTCAGGGTGCTGGGGGGCCTGGCACTCAGCAGCCTCTGCACCCCCACCCAGGGCCTAACCTAGGCCTGTAATCTGGTGGCTAGAACTATGCAAAACATCTTCCTAGGCTTCTCTCCATGAGCCTGGTCCCTGCTCTTGCCACAGTCTCCTTTAGGTACAGGCGATCACTGGCAAGAGTGGGATGGGGCTGGAGCAGCTCTGTTCCACATGGTAGGACGACCCCTCAGGGCCCTCACGGGCACAAATCACACACACCTTGGCGCTTACATATATACATGTGGAGAAAGGCTCCCCCAGGAACACATGCTGGGTTGTACCTTCCATGCAGGCAGGGCCATGCCTCCTGACATTGATTCCCTTTCATCAGATGCTTGCGGGAATTTTTTTGAGCCCGTTCCTTGCCAGCCTTCCAATCTCTAAGTTAACAGCTCTCTGACCTTTGCCTTCTTTAGTCCTTGCAGTAGACCCAGGAGCTTAGGTAACAGTTAGCGTCCCCATATACAGATGGGGACACTGAGACTTAACAGTTTGTGACTTGATGCTGACAAGTGGGACTGAATTCTGGCAGAGCCCTGGACAGGCTGTGAATACCACAAAGACAGCCACAGGTGGTCTGTATGTGTTGTGTTCCCTGCACCTCCTGTGCTACCAGGCACATGAAGTAGATTCCCGTTCACTACCTTCAGACCCTGCTTTGCTTCCCCTGTGAGTCAGGGAGATGGGCTGATTAGCTAACTAGTTGGGTTAATAAAGGAATGAATTAATGAATGACCTGCTGATTGGCTGTGAAATGAGCACTCCTCCTGAAGGACCCTGGGATGTGGGTTGTGTGGTGGTGGACAGGCTGCTGTTTGAATACCCACTGACCCAGAGGAGGACTGGAAGTGAAGTGGGAGCAGGGCTGACAGAGATGGTCAGAGGAGCAGGCTGCCAGGCCAAACCTGTGGGCCAAGTGGTCATGTCTTCTCCCTGGCTCTCAGTTTTTCTGTCTGCCAAATGGGCTTGGGAGGCTTTGTTCTGGCAGGCTGGCAGCTGGCCTGAACTGGAGCTGGCCTGGGAGGTGAAGGGACTGGCGGGAAGGAGGAAGCAGTGGGTGGTGAAGACAGGAAGATGAAGCGTGGAGCTTGGCTTGGAACCTGAGAAGCAGGAGACCAGCCCTGACCTAACGCTGGCCCTCCCTCCGGCCCTCCCTTAGAGCTGCAGGCTCACAAAACCCAACCACCCACTCTTGCCCTGGTGCAGGCTTACTTCCTGACATCCGTGGCGTCAGTGGCTGTGTGTGCCAGGAGGAGGTGGCTTGTCCCCTGGGATTAGACCAGCTCCTCCCTGGGCCCATGCTTCCCCCTCCCCAGCTTCATGTCAGCTCCTTTCGATCTTGCTTGGAGAAACCTCCCGACTAGATGGGAAGGTGGTTAACTGGGCCCATAGCAGTAAGCACAGGGTAGGGCCATAGCCCCCTTCTTATGGGTCTGTCAGGTCTTGGCACTCTAGAATTTTTAGCGACAAGAGTCTAGAATCATAGACTACTTAGAATGGAAGGCTCCTCATCAGGACTCTTGTCATTGGTATTCTAGAATCACAGGACTGTGGATTTTCCTGTGGGAAGGAAGCATGACTGGTCATGTTTCAATCTCTTGTTTGGTGGGAAGGGACACTGAGGCTCTGGGAGGTGTTTTTCCTGAGGTCACAGAGCCTGGAGCCCTTAGGTGACATGAGCCCATATCTGGAATACCACCGCCAGTTCTGCCAGTAGGGGGTGGGCTGTGGGCCCAGTCAGGCAGCAAGAGGATGCGGCTGGCCTGCAGGCACAGGAGGGGTCCTCTCTGTGGCCACCTGCCCGCCTGCTGCCCACGCTTCTCGAGGTACCAGTGTGAGGAGGAAATGCAGGCTGTTGCTTCCAGCAACAGCCGGCAGGGCCGGGCGGCTTCCCAGCTCCCCCTCTGACTCATGGCTGCCTGCAGCTCCCCTCCCCTGGGGGCCTCAGCAGCCCCATCTGTGCAATGGGAAGAGGAGGCTTTAGCCCACACTCTACTGTCACAGAGACAGTTAGGCCAAGGATTCTGTGCAGGACGACCATGCATTTGGCCCTGGAGCACTGAGAATGTCTGCTTGGAGTCACTCTAGGCCCCTAAGTAGCCTGGGAGGACCAACTTGGCTCCTGGGCTGAAAGTGGTGAAAGGTAAATGATAAAGAAGGGACCCAAATCAGCCTCTTTCAAGCTCTTTTTTGGAGCTGGGCTTGGTGGCATATGCCTGTAGTCCTAGCACTCAGGAAGTCTTAGGCAGGTGAATCACAAGTTCAAAGCCAGCCTGGCAACTTAGCAAGACCCTGTCTTTAAAAAGCACCTGGGGTTGTAGCTCAGGGTTCAGTCCCCAGTACGGGGTCGGTAGGGATGGGAGGGAAGGCCTATCTCTGGGGGTTCTCTCCTGACCTCAGTGTACCCATCTGCAAAATGGAGGGTGTTGGTTATCCCATGGGGCCAGTCTGTGCTGTTTGGATATTCTGGATGCTGGGAATTCTGAGGGTAAGTGGCAGACTTGCCAGTGCTGCAGAAATGGGGTGGATTGAAGGGGTGATTGGGGGGAGGTGAGAGGCAGTGTTCAGATGTAGCAGTGTCCAGCAGAAAATCCCAGCTGTTCTCAGGAAGCATTTCCTCCACTGGTCTCCTCCTGGGAGGGAGACCAGGCAAGCAGTAAAGAGCAGTAGGGGCAAACAAGGGCCGTAGCTGGTCCATGTGGAGACATCTCAGGCCTGGCAGCTAGGAAGGCCTGTGCTCTGTGGTGTGGGGGGCCAGTCAGGGCTGCTGGGAGGGGCTGGGCCATCGTCCAGATTTCAAAGCCTTCCTCTAGGGCTTAGAGGTGCCCTCCGCCCTGTCCTGAGCTGCTGTTGCCGCGGGGGTGGCAGATGCTGTTTCTTCAGCAAGTGGGAGGCCTCCGGAAGGTCCTCCTGGGAGGTTCCGGGGAGCAGTGGGGGTTTCAGCAGCTGCTGCCCAGCCAGGGCTGGCTAACAGTGGCCTCCCAGGTCCCTCAGACCTGAGGGCCTGCCCTCCCCACTTCCCCCCCACTGCCCACCAGCTTCTTGGCCCTGGCTCCCGCCCATCCCTGGCTGTGTCTGCAGAACCCGGGGAAGGCAGGGGAGGAGGCACAGCGGGCTCAGAACAGCGGGTGCCCGTGCAGCCAAGTATTTGCGCCGAGCTGTCAGAGACAGACAGGCATGTGGGGAATTTGGTGCATGTGGGGCTGGGGGAAGCAGCCGGGTGGGCAGGCAGACCAGAGCTGGGAGGCTGGGGCTGCCTCCCGGTCGTTAGAACCTACAGGGATAACCATTCCCCCAGTCCCAAGTGGTGGCTGCATTCAGGCACCTTTCCCTGCCCTTACCTGGGCAGTGAGGGGGAGAGACCAATCCTGGCTGGGGCCTAAGATGGTTCTGATACCTGGGAAGAGGGCACCCTGTTGGGGGGCCTGGAGCCTGGGAGAGGCTCTGGTGGAGAGTGGAGCCAGGCAGGAATCCGGGTTGTGTCTCACTGTGGCCTCCAGGAAATAGCAGCTGTCATCTCCCTCTCCCGCCCAAGCCTGGCACAACTTGTTTCCTGGCCAGGGTCCGGCTGGGGGAGATTGGAGGAGCCTGGTATTGCCCAGCTTTGGCAAGGGACTGGCAGGCTTGAGGGGGTCATCTTTGTAACCTGAAAGACAACTCAGGATACTGTGGGGAGGGGACCCTCACCCCTTGGTGTCTATGTGCAAAGACCCCAACTTAGTTGCATTTGTTATCTACTCCCAGCAGAACCTATTAGGCATGACAGGACCCAGAGCTGAGTAATACTTGATCGTTCACAGCTGAGAGGCCAGAGAGGTGACTACACTGGCCCAAGGTCACACAGCGGCCTCCCTAGCCTTTCGTCTATCGTCATGAGGGGAGGGCCGATGGAAAGAGGTGAACGTTGGGGTTTGCTGGATTGGGGGGGCTATATTTAGTCCTCCAGAGCTAAGGGGCCCCTGGGAGCAGCTGTTGGGGGGGTGCACAGACAGAGGCCTGAAGCTGCATTTAGTCTGGACAGAAATATCCTCCCCCCACCCACCCACCCACCCACTGGTTGGGCGGCCAGGCTTGCGGGCTTGTTCCCTGAGGGGCAGCTTGCCTGGGCCTGGCGGCCGTCGGGACAGGCAAGATGACCCGATAGGCTTTTCCCAGCTCAGGTTTCGATGAAACAGGAACCGGAGCCGCAGCCTGGGCCATGGGGGCCAGGGCAGCCAGAGCCTGGAGGCCAGGGCTGCGGGTCTCATCTCCCCCTCCCTGTTCTAGGCAGGCAGGCAGGCAAGGCAGCCTCCCTTCTCTGAGGCCTGGGGAAGCAGCAGGTTATTTATCAAGCCAGCCTCCCTGCCGAGTCTGCCTGAGCTCCCCCCACACCCCCCACTTTGCTCTGGCGGCCACGAGCCCAGCAGAGCAGGGTGAGCTGGGCAGGCGGGTGGCAGGATTAGCTCAGGAGACGTGAGTCACCCCATCCCCAGCAGCCCCACAAGGCCCTGTGGCCTGGCAAGCAGAGCACACACTCAGGCACCCCACACGGCACACCCAGGGGCACATAGGACAGAAGCAGTCACTCATAGCACACATAATTCTACACAACTCAGCACACCCAATGACATGCACCACAGATGCAGTCATTCATGTGGGCACTCCAGGGGCACATTCTCAGCCCTAGCCCCTGGTGCACACATGTGGGCATGCTCCTGGGTGAACGGACATACACAGCCACACACAGCACACCTGGGAGAAGGCCACACTCACCCCCACAGAGTGCGCACACTGCTCAGTAAGGCTCCATCCTGTCACAGGTTCAGATGATGTTCCTCGGGCCATACCCAGATGAGACCATAGGGTTAGGCCAGGGGCCCTGACCTGACAAGAGTGCGTGTGTGCACGCGCGCACACACACACACACCTACACACCTACACCTACTCCTCAGGTGGTTAGGTCTCCATTCACCCTGTTGGAACCCTCAGCCATAGTGTTGTCTGATTCTGTAAGGTGGTGGGGGTAAGGGCTTCCCCCATCACCAACTTCTGTGTATGAACCCACTTGCCCTCCAGTATGAAGAGCTCTGGCCCAGGAGGGCACGTTGGAGAGAGATGCAGAGGAACTGGGAAGAGGAAAGGCTGGAGGAAGAATGCCATGGAAAATTGATTTCCCTAGCAGCACTGAGTGGCTGGCTGCTCTTCTCACTCGAGGTGGGCTCTGAAAGGATGGAGGGGCAGCGGTTGTGCACACAGTGAAACCTTTTGACCAGGTGGGCTGTGTCCCAGGAGAATATGCCCTTCATGGTCACCGTGGCACCTGCTTTTCTCTGTCCCCTTGGTTCCCAAGCCCCTCATTATCCGGGCTACCACACCCACCATGCAGTCAGCGCCCTGAGACTTAGGATTTGGCCATAGCTCTTGTTCTTAGTTTATATCCCTGCACCTTGGGTATAGAGCCAGCCTGGGGACATAGGGATCCTGGGCTGCTGGGTTGGACGGAAACCTTCAAGAGCCAAGCATAGTTGTAGGTCTTTGTCCTCCACTGAGGTTGGGGCCTGCCTTCCCTGGACTAGAAATAACTGGGGGCATACCCATTTCCATGTCCTGAAGAACAAGCCATTTTTCAGGTAAGAGAATTTAATCTGATGGAGATGGCTTCATGGTGGTTAAAGATGGTTAAGGCTTTGGATCCTGTCTCCTAACACACAGGTGTAGATCACTCTCTGGGCCCAGGTAGGCTCCCACCTCCTGGCTATGAAAGTCTCTTCCATTAAGGCCTAGACAGTGGTCAAGGAAGACAGAGAGGCCCGGGCCTCCTGAGGAAAACGGAGTAATGGCCAGGCAGGAAGACTGGACACCCCCCTGGATTGGACAGGTCACTCCTTGTTGTGTTACTATGGGCCAGTCTTCCAGTCTCTCTGACCGTGTGTGTGTGGGGGGGTGTGGTGTGTGTGCGTGTTTGCTTGCTTGCTTTTTGGTGGTGATGGTGGTGGTGGTGGTGCTGGGGATTGAACCCAAGGTCTCAAATGCTGGGTAAGCACTCTACCTCTAATCTACATCCCGGCCTTTCATCTTTGTCTTAAAGCTGCAGGACCTAAAGTAGATGGTAGGTGCTAGGGCGTGGCTCAGCAGCAGAACACATGCTTAATTCATGTGAGGCCTGGGTTCAATTCCCAACACTGCAAAAAAACCAAAAAGTAGATGGTGGGCTATGTTCTCATCTGTACTTTGTTGCACCTGGATCTCCAGGGGGAGTCCAGCCCTATGTATCCACGCCCCCATCTGCTCTGCCAAAGCTGAAATTTTTCTGGGTGTAGCATCCCAAAATATGGGAGTCATTAATTAGAATGGGGCCTGGAAAGCTGGCAATGGGTTGGGCCCAGAGTAGAAGAACCTAGGATACTTGGAGAAATTGCTGGAGACTTCACACTGAGAGGAAAAAGAACCAGCTATAATTAGGGCTTTTTCTGTTTTCCAACCCAACACATGGTAAGGCCATAACAAGACATACTGGAGGGAGCCAGGCGTGGTGGCACACACCTGTAGTCCCAGCAGTTGGGAGGCTGAGGCAGGAGGGTTGTTTTGAGGCCAGCCTGGCTGGATTACATAGTGAGTTCAAGGCCATCCTAAACTACATAGCAAGACCCTGTCCATGCATATTTTTTTCTTGGTGGGGGGGGTTCCAGGGATTAAACTCTGGATGTTGCACTTGCGGGACAGGCGGTGTCACTGCAGAGCTAAATCCCCGGCCCCTAAAATAGTTTTCTTTTTTTTTTTTTTGTACCGGCAATTGAACTCAGGACCTTGGGCTTTCGAGGCAGGCCGTGGAACCACTGAACTAAATCCCCAGCCCAAGACCCTGTCTCCAAAAAAAAAAGATATACTTGGACAGGAGCATCCAGGTGACAAATGGGGCCTTTGCATGGTGGTAAGGGACGCGGCCTGTGTCTGTGTGGAGGGTTTGTCGGTACCGTGCAAGCTGGCCTGTGGGAAGGGCCGGGAAGGTAGGAGGAAGGGCTGGCCGGCTGTGCAGTGAGCTCTCCTTGTGGCCAGAAGAGGAGGTGCAGGCCTGGCAAGCTGGCTCTACTCCCCTCCTAAACTTGAGAACACATCTACCTGTGGGCCTGCAGATTAGAGGGCAAGGGGACTGCTCTGTATTTGGGACTGGGGAAACTGGGGTGAGGGGTTGGCTCAGAGTTTAAAAGGCAGATGGAGGCAGAACTGGGGCTACAGCCCAGGTCATCTGACACCCTTAGCCTGACCTGTGCTTGACACTTATGCTGGCAGATGGTGACAGTAAAAAAATAACAACACAGCTATCATTTGTTGAGCACCTACTGCATGCCAACTCTGCACCAATGGTTTCATGTACGCTGCCTCCAGAGCCCTGTCCAGTTGAGGTTGTCATTGGTGCATTCTGCCCAGGACATGGGTTCAGCAGGGTTTGAGCAACTTGTTGGCAGTCTATTCTAAGCTGGAGACTGCAGAGCAGGTAGAGAGGAACTCTCACTCCAGAGCCCAACAGGACCTTAATGTGGCCTGAGCCTGTGCCTGAGAAGAGCCCTCCATTGCATATGATGAATAATGGCCATAGTTGAGCTGACCCCTCCCCACCATGCCTGGCCCCACTGCTGTCTTGGGCATTCTGCTGTCTACCTGGAGGTACTCCTTGGGTGTGACCACCATAGGCAAAAGGGTGAGCCCCTTTAGCCATGGCTTCTGCAGGAGGATTGTCTCACTTGGGGGCGGGGGGGCACGGGATGCCCTGGGGTGCAGCTTGATGACCCTTGAAGTTTCAGAGATGTCTTTGTGGACAAGTTCTGGGAAACTGGATTTCTAGGCTGATGAGAGCCACCTAGGGGCCTGCTAAAGGTCACACACCTCCGCATACCCCACCTTCTTGAGGGTTCCTTTTCTATCTCTGGGGAGCTCTATAGACAGTAAATGAGAAAGTTCCCTTAAGTCAGTGCTTCTTCAGAACACAGAGGAGCCACAGTGACCCTCGGCCTCCCTGCTCCTCATCCTCTGGTCAGTTTGCCTTTTAGCCAAAGAGAGCCCTGAACTTCACCTGGCCCCGGGGGGCCACTCACTGAAGGTCCCCGAGTCAGGTTGGCTTTTGTAGAGGTTGGTCCCCACCTTGGATCGCTTCCCCTTTCTGGTCTCGGTTTCTTCATCTGTGAAATGGCTAACTGACTCTACCCTGGACATTCTCGGGGGCTGGGGTAAGTCCATTCCCCACAGACAGACCCCAGGTTCCCCTCTCAGTGGCACACAGATCCAGGGAGCAGGGTTAGGCTAACCTGCATTTCAGGCTCGCCTCCACTGTCCGAAACTTGGGTCACCTAGGCTGGTCACTGAACCACTCAGTCTGAGCCTCAGCCTGCTCATCTGTGAAATGGGAGAACCGTGGTGCCTCTTTGGGCTGCTGTAAGGATGAGACAAGATGGTGGTGGCAACAATCCTCCCCCTTCCCCCACGCTGTCCTCCCTGTTCCTGTCCCTCCAGCCTTGGTCTTAAGGATTATGGGAAGGAGACGGTGCCAGTCTGCTGGCTCAGCCAGCTTGGCCACTGACCTTCAGAGCACCCAGGCTGTCAAGGCCGCCTGACTGCCTGCTGGGTGCGGGTGGCGGGCAGTGGGGAGCGCAAGCCAGCTCCTCGCCTGCCGCTGCCTGTCCCTGCTCCCGCTCTCCTCTCTCTCTCTGCGCCTGTGTGTGAGCTAATTAATCTCAGCCCCTTTGGGAAATTAGAACACTGCAGCCGTGGCCTCCTCAGCCTTGCAGCACCTGTGCTGCTACTGGGCCATGCCAGGCCCTGCTGTGGTTTGGGGCCACCAGGGTGGGGGGCATGGGGGCAGCAGGATGAGCTAGATCTCTCTGACTCCCTACCTTCTGGCTAAGGGGCCTTAGGCTCTGAGCCCCATCCCTTCCCAGACAGCATCAAAAATGAGAAGCAAATACCCGCCCATAGTGAAGCCAAACCCCCAGTGGCCTCCCCGACCTGGTCCCGGGGCTGGTATGGTCACCCTTCACCCACATTCCACTTCTGTGTGGGTTCTCTTGCTTGCCCAGCTTGGGCTGGTAGAGGAAGATGTAATTATGGAATTTTGCTTGGGAAATTAATTTGAAAAAGTTAATTAATTGGTGGTTCTGGAGGTGGTGGGCTCCATGCCCGGCTGGTCTTGGGGACGTTAGTACTGACCCGTCGCCATAGATGTGGGGGTTCCTAGGCAGACTGCAGAGGGACGCCAGAGACCTGGATGAGCAGCCCTGAGATAGGTAGTTGGGCAGTGAGGAACAAAGGGCAGATCAGTCTCTGGGCCCAGAACGGGCACATGGGCGGAGCTTGTTGGCTGGACCTGCTGAGGATGAACTTGCGTCTTACAAAGTTCACTGATTCCCCTGTCCACTGATTCCAGTGGCTCAAGAGCTTCCAGCTAACATAGACCACTGAGTGTTTTTTCTGATTTTTCTGAACTCCCTTTCGCAAGGAAAACCACTAGACCCATTCCCAAAGTCTTTCGCAGAGGACAAGAGGATAGGGCACAGTGGGGCCCATGGAAAAGACTTGCTGGGTCCAGAAGCTGTGTCCTCCAGCAGGGTGGGGCAGGAGGTTCTGAGGCTTAGCTTTCTTCCCAAGGAATGAACACCCCAGCTGTTGGAACCCCACAGGCAGCCCACTCCCAAGTGAGTGTGCCAGGGTGTTTAAAATTGAACCCATTCCTTGAGGAGGAGACCACAGAATATAGCTTCTCCTGTCCAACCTGTCACCCCTGGCACCATTTGCCATCTCCTCCCCACATTGCCCATCACAGACATTTGTGGTTCCCCGTGTAGGAATGGAGGGCTTCCTCTACCACCCTATCCAGTTCTCAGCTAGGGTGAGGCAGGAGGCCCCGTGGCCAGGGGTTTCAGGGTACATAGGGAACGTCCTACTACCTCTGGGCCTCCTGCAAGGTCACTAGCCACAAGCTTCAACTGTGCCAATCCTAGTTTTACAGGATTGTGGGCAGTCTTTTGTCTAGACAGGGAGAAAAGGATCAGGGTTGGAGCTGGTTTTGGAAGAACACGCCTGTAATTCTAGCACTCAGGAGGCTGAGGCAGGAGTGTAGCCATGAATTGGAGGGCTTGCATAGTGAGTTCAAGACTGGCCTGAACTACATATTGTGAGACCATATCAAAAAAAGAAGGGCCAGGGGCCGGGGGCCAGGGATTTAGCTCAGTGGTGCTGCTGCCTGCCTTGCAAGCACAAGGTCCCGAGTTTGATCCCCAGTACCAAAAAAAAAGAAAAGAAAAGAAAAAGGGCCAGGGCAGGGGCAAAAGGTGGCCAGCCCTGGGACAGGTCTGGGATACTGGTTCCCCAAGAGGCCACCAAAATGAGAAACATAGACTCCTTAGATAGGCTAGGGTTGTGGACGGGTGGTAGAGCACTTGCCTAGCATATAGGAAGCCCTGCGTTCAGTCCCCAGCGTCATAAAAATAAAATAAGTCCAGGGCTGGGGCTATAGCTCAGTGGTGCTGCCGCCTGCCTTGCAAGCATAATGTCCCAAGTTCGATCTCCAGTACCAAAAAACCCCAAAAGTCCAGCAGATTTTTGGGCCTGGGTCCCCACCACCACCACAGCTATGTAGTCTTGGCAGGTCTCTAAGCTTCTCTTAGCCTCATTTTCTTGACCTCAGAAATGGGGGTAATCACATGCCATTCAGAAGGCTGTGGTGTGAGGTATAGGGAGGTGTAGCCACTTGAGTGTCTAGTCTCTCGTGCCAACCTGTTTCACTGTCTGATGGAGGCAGGCTCTGTAGGAGAACAGGGAGCTGCCTGGGACTGTGCTGCTGCAGGGGCCTAAGAGGCCACTGGGGCTTTAGAGAGGGAACCTGGTACATGTGTTTGGGACAAAGATGCTGAAAAGTGCCACAGGGAGTGGCAGTGTGTTTAAGACACCCAAGAGCAAGGAGCCACAAGCCCTGACTTAGGGTATCAGTCCATCCATCCTCCACCTACTCCAAGGTGTCTTGTTTTTTTTTTTTGGTACCAGGGATCAGATCGAACTCAGGACCTTGTGCTTGAGAGGCAGGCACGGTGGCACTGAGCTAAATTCCTGGCCCTCTAAGGTTTTCATTTTAAATCAACTTGTTTATTTTGAGTTTTTGAGACAGGGTCTTGCTATATAGTCCAGGCTGGCCTTGAACTCACTAGGTAGTTCCAGCTGGCCTGGAACTCAAAACAGTCTTCCTGCCTCAGCCTCCTGAGTGCTGAGAATTAATTATAGGCACAAGCTACCACTCCTAGCTCTCCAGGATTTTTTCATTCATTCCCTTGCCTCCAGGATTTCCAGAAGCCAAGTGGTGCTACAGTTGATTTTGTAGGCTTTACTTTCCATAGCTCTTCAGAATAAAAGTGACCGTCGTGGGCAGGGTGAACTGGGTACTTTACATTGCACATCAATCTAATGTGCTCCACAATTCTGGGTTTCTTCAAGGTCTGACCTCTAGCCTTGGATAAGTGGGCCACACTCACTCTCTGAGCACCCTGTGTGGGCTGGGTACTGGGATCAAAAGGAAGAAGCTTTCACCACCACCTCCCTGGTATTGCCCCCCACCCCAGCACATTAGCCCTAGCTGAGTATCCCTGAGGCTGAGAGCACCCTGGGGTCAGGTTTCTGGCATCTCCTCTCTGTATCCTAGTGCCCAGCATTGTGTCCTCTCTAGGTGGGCCATGGTGCTTCTGTGTTCCCATTTTACAGATGGGTCAATTAAGGTCCTGTGAGGACATTGCTTAGCCAAGTTCACACAGCCTGTGGAACAGCTAGGGACAGCTAGCCTGGCTCAGATGGGTGTGAGCCACTTGGTGCCCTCTAGGGGCCTTCTTTCAGACATCAGGACCACTGCCAGACTTCATGGGGTCCCTCGAATCCTGACCCACTTGGCTGGCAGTGTCCCTGATCTCTAGCCTTGAGCCTTGTACCCCGAAAGCTTGGGGGTAAAGATGTCTGGCATCAGGTTGAGGGTCAGAGGGCAGGTCTTAATCTCTCTGAGCCTATTTCTTATCTGTAAAACAGATCCAGAACCTGTCCCCAAAGTGCTGGGGGAAAGGGGTGGTTAGAAGGGGTAATACCTACGTTGTCCTTGGCTGGTGCCTGGACCTAGTAAAAGTAAGTGTTTTCCATCTTTATTGCTACTACAATGCTGTTATTTTGTTATCACTGCATTATTATTCATGCTCCCAGGGTCCAGCAGCTGCAGTGGCTGGGCCTGGACTCAGAGCTCTGGTCTGCAGAAGAGAAGTTGCAGTTTCTAATTAGTGCTCCAAGAAGAGGCTGTGGGGTTTTTACTTTTGCTTCAGGGTCCCACCTGCCCAAGGCTTCTCTGGCCCCTCTCATCCACTGGGCTGGGGCCACGGCCCCCTCCCCTGTCTCAGGTGTGGGGGAGCTGGTCCCAGGCAAAAGCCTCCCCAAATTTCCCCTGCCTCTCCCTCTGCCTCCCAGACCTCCGGGGCCATGAATCATTTATGAGGCAAAAATGAAACCAATTAAGGACAAACTTTGAAAGCCTCTAATTGCTGCGCCTGGTGGCACCGAGAAGTGAGGGGAGGCAGGCGGGCTCACTGGAATCTCCTTGGCCCAGGCCTTCCCAGGTCGCCTGCCTGCCACTCTCCGGGCGCCTCTGCCTCCCGGCTCCCCGCCGCCTAGAGGCGGCAGTGCCTGTGCGTCTGCTCCCCACCCGCCCTCGTCCCGGGCAGACTAATTAGGCCGGGCTCCCTCCCCACACCGCCCGCTGCCTGCTGCCCGCTCCAGGCCTGAGGTGATGGCGGCTGTTCCTGCCCTTCTGGGGCCTGTGCCCCACACGAGGCCAGGATGCTGTGTGTCTGGATTGGAGCCTGGGGTCCATACACACTCCTACAGAGAGGTACAGCTCTGGAGGGTGCTGGGGTACAAGGCTAGGACAGGTCCTTTCCAGTCTCAGGGACAGAGATGCTTATCTCAGGCAGAGAAGAGAGGGAGCCACCTCTCAGCTTTGCAAACACACAGTGACTTATGCAGAGTCTATAGCCTCAGTTATCCCATTTGTAAACAACCAGGACCAGCCCATTTTCTCTTTGATTTGAATTTGGGGAGCTGGATGTTCTATACCGCTCACTCCCCTCTCATGGGAGCTGTTGAGGGTGTGGAGGTCAGAGGCTGGGCTGACAGAGCCTGCCTGGCTGCACAGGCCTTAGGGGCCAGTTACTAGCCTGCCAGCTGTGCTGGGGGCCAGGCAGTCCCTGGGCATTCAGGCACGTTGTTTGCTGAAACAGAATTTCCGTGCTTGTGTTTTTCCATAATTATATTAGCAGGTGGGATTTTTCCTGGGGGAAACGGTGTGAGGGGGAGTGCCATGGCTGTGTCCCCGCCTGCTCCAAGCGTGAGCTCACACTCTGCCCGCCCGCCAGCCTGCCGTAATGATTTTTTAATTATGCAGCCAGTGCTCGGAATTGCTAATCCACCTCCAGCCCAGCATCCCCTCCTGCAGCTTGCACCCTCGTCCCTTGCTGTCATCCCTAGAGTGGCGGTGCCTAGCCCTGTGCCCGTCACTGAGAGCCCAGGACATGACTATCACAGTGGGAGAAAGTATAGGTCAGGAAGGGCTGTGGGGCACCTGTCTTGGGTCTACAATCGACAGGACTCAGGGAGGGCTCTGGCTCTCTTTGTCCCCCACTCCACCTCAAGCCCTAGCGTGACTTTTGCACAGCTGTGACAGCTGTGCCTCAGGAAGGGGGTGGGGCAGTGATCTGTGTCCACCCCTGAGTGATGTGTCTGCACCATTTCAGGAACATTAGTCCATACCTCCCAGCCTTGTGTGACCCAAGGACACAGCACACAAGCACAATCTTTCTCACACCCACGCTCACAGTTTGATTCCCTTTACACATACTCATCCGTTACAGAGGCACAATGGCAAGCTCTGTGTTTCTCACACATGCACCACACCTGAGGGCTGGTCACCCTCTGAAGACCCTGCTGCTGCCTGGCTCCCTTGGCGGCCCCACCCCCACCCCGGTGCACTGAGGTCCCCCAGCTCCTGCCTGGTGGGGGGCTGCCTGTGGCTGGCCTGCCTGAGCTTCCATCGACCCTGGCCTGGGGGGTGTGTAGGGGGCGTCTGCAGCACAGTGGTGGCGGGTGGCTGCGGCTCCTCTCCAGGCGCCCAGCTGTGGCATCTGTCAAGGTCAGATAGCGACTCCGGAACCAGCCGGCTCGGCCCCACGGCCCCACTCGCCTCATTATTTTTGTGTTCCGGGGCTGCTGCGGCGACACCTCCCTCCCTCCCCCTCAGCCTCCCTCCTCTTGCCTGCCTCCCCCACGCCTCTGCAGGGAGGGCCTGCGTCTGGGGGGCTTTTGTTTTCCAGTTTTGTCCATGCTCAGGCCAGGCAGTCACACAGACACTGGCCAGAGCTGTTGGACCTTGAACGGCAGACAAGACCGGTGCCTCCCTCATGGCCTGGATGGGTTCTCAGCTAGTGGAACTGTGACTTGGTCTCAGGGGGACACAGTGAACTTGGGTGGAGCCCAACCCCCAGGGCAGCCCGGGTGCACCTGTTAGCAGCTTCCTGTTTCCATAGGGACCCTGGAAGCTGGCACCAGTTACTACCCATGTTGTCCTCAACCCAGTTAGGCCCCAGCTCACATACCTCCCAGAGCCCTTGACACAACTCACACTGTGCACACACTGGTGTTCTCGCGGCAAATACAGGGTGACACACTGTCCAGAAGAACCCAATACATCCACCCACCCTGTAAACAAACCACAGTACTTGTGCACAGCTCTGGGTGTCTGCATTCCTAAGTGTGGCTAGCACAGACCTTCTACCTTATACTTGGGCAAATGGTGGGCATCTCACAGCCAGACACCTCTACCTGCTCTGGTATATAAACCCTGTGTGTACAGCAGTGCTCCAGGCCATAGAGGGTGATATCTGAAACTCTGTACATGGACCAAGGCGAGCTCACAACCCACTAGACACAGGCACATACCTGGCATGCAGTTGCCTGACACACTTCCTGGTCGACACAAATATGTTTGTACATAGTGCTGCTCCTCATGACACCCAAGACTCCCAAATGTCCCATATTTCTTGAGCAATTGTATACCCAAGGAGCCTTTGTCCCTTGAAATGCTGGGAAGTGATCGAGAGGAAGCCTCTGCTTGCTGAGTGGGCAATGGTGGGAGGACAGATGCACTCGCCCCGCTCCCACCCCCGCCACATGTATCGCCCTGGTCTGGGTGGGTCACGATGAGCTTGGTGGCTGTCACCAGAGGCAGCAGTCTCAGGGGCATGACTGCTGGCTCCACAGTCTCTGATTAGGATGTGTAAATGGAGGAATGGGATGTGGGCAGACTGCAGCCTCCCTGGGTCTCTGGGGCTGCCCTGGCCATCTACTTCCTCCTCCAGCTGTGGACTGCTGTGACTGCCCCCAAGAGGGGGGGAGGTAGCTGGAGGCTCAGTGGTGGCTGAACCTCCACCCCCCAGGAAACTCAAAACTCCGGGCCAGCCGCGGGTGGCGGGTTGGGGCAGGCACAAAGAGGGCCTCTGTGCAGCCGGCTGGGCTACCCACAGGATTCTGGGGGAGGCGGCAGGAGCCGGTTTCCGTCCCGTTCTGCTTCCTGCGGAGGCTGCCGGAATGCCTGGAGCTCTGGCCCAGCTTGGCCTGTCCAGCCCACCCGCAGCCCCTTCCCGTCTTTTCCTGGGCCTTGGGGTACAGCTGCAGACTTCTCAGCAATGGTGCCCTAGTGTGGTTTACCCAGAGCCTAGTTCCACCCCAATGACCCATGGGAAACTCAGGGCTCTCCCTAGCTGAAAGCTGAACTAAGCCTCATCCACTGAAGTCCCTCCATGTGCCTTAGAGCCTTTGGCCCGTATCTTGAGATCCAGGCCCTGGAGTCATTAAGACCTGAGTTCCAATCCAGGCTCCACCACCTGCTGATCTTGTGATCTTAGGAAAGTGACATTACCTTCCTGAGCCTCAGTTCCCTCATCTGTAAAATGGGGATAATAAAGGGTTGTAGAGAGAATCCGGTGATAAAATGCATGTAAAATGCTTAGTACTGTGCTTGATAGAGAGTGATGCCATTATTAGGTCTGCTATTGTCATGTCTTCTGGGGAAATGAATGGGACGGCTGGATGCCCTTTGCCGCAGGAAGCTTTGTATCATCTGGGGTTCAGGCTCACCCCTGCTCAAAACCCTTCTCTTCATGTGTGCTTCCCTACCTGCAGACCATACCACTGCTGCTTCAGACTTTCTGAGAGTTGCAGAGTGGGTGGGGAGTTGCCATTTGAAATCTCTTTTTTTGTTTCTGATATCTGCCTCATGAGATCGTGAGTCCCTGCAGTTTGGGATGAGGAATAAGAACCACTCTTCATTTTACAGATTGGAAACTGAGGCTCAGTGAGGGAGAAGGACTTGGTTCAAGTCCACAGTCAGTGAGCGCAGGGCAGAGCCACAAACACAGACCCTAGGACTCCAGTTCCCAGCCACTCTTTGCTGGTTTTTGGGAGGTTTTTTGGTACCGGGGATCGAACTCGGGTCCTTGCGCTTTCACAGCAGGCAGCAAAATCACTGAGCTAAATCCCCGGCCCTTCCTAGCCACTCTTGTTGACATGTGCTGCCACCTCCACAGATGCCCTAGCCAGGAGCCCTGGAAGGATGGAGCCCTCTCGAATTCTTTCTCTCGCTTGTCCTATGGTGAGCCACCAGGAGGGGGAAGCCCTAAATAGTTAATGGGCTCTGAGCTCAGATAGGTGCCAGCCCAGACATCACCACTTTGGGAAACATTTAATCCAAGATCCTGGGGGATCCCAGAGGGCAGGACATTGTTTTCTCTACATCATAACTGCTTATCAAATTGCTTTCTGTAAGCCGAGCATGGTGGCACATGTAATTGTAATCTCAGCTAATTGGGAGGCTGAGGCAGGAAGATCATGAGCCTGAGCTATATAGTGAGACCCTGTCTCAAGAAACCAATTTAAGGCCAGGCATGGTGGCACACACCTGTAGTCCCAGCACTCGGGAGGCTGAGGCAAGAGGATTGTCATGAGTTCAAGGCCAGCCTAAATTACATAGTGAAACCCTGTCTCAAAAAAAAAAAAAAGAAAGAAAAACACAGAAAAGGACTGAGGAGGTAGCCCAGTGGCAGAGCACTTACCTAGCATGAATGCATGAGGCCCAGAGTTCAATCCCAAACACCACCAAAAAAAGGCCTGTTCTATATAGGGTACCAGAACTTCCCTTCAGACTAGGGGTTTTAGCAATATGTAGTATCTGGCATAGAGGACGGTTCCATAAACTGATCCTTGTGGTCCCGTGTGACATATGGGGAAAGGGACTCCAAGGCCATATCCCAAAGATCTTTTTGAGCCTTTGAGGGAAGAAGCTTGGCTGAGGGAGGTATCTACTGAGGAAGGACATGTCTATCAGAGGTTTCCTTGTCTTTCCTGGGAGCCTAGGTTGAGCAGACCCCTTCCCTGGGGCCTCAGTGAATGGGCTGACCTGCTGCTTTGGGGAGCTCTGTAGAGAGAACAGAGCCCATACACTCAGGTGTCTTTCTAGCCATCTAGCAGCATGTTTCAGGCCTAGGGGTGGTGCCTGCCCTGGGAGGAGGGGTACAGGAGGGTCAGGGAAGAATGAGTGCAGTCCCCCTTTCTGTCCATGGCAGCTGGTCACAAGGTGCTAGTCTCGAGCCCCTAGCATTCTCTCCCCGGGCCACCTGCTGTGTGTGTGCAGTGGTCAGTGTGCCAGTGTACATCTGTCCATCCGTAGCAGGGTTGTGCTCTGTGGTCTCTGGCTGGGGCAGCATTTTCCCTGCCTCCCAAGATCAGTGTCCTGATGTTCATCTCCGGGCTTGAGCAGGGCTTTTTCCTCTCTGGAAACTCCCCAGGCTGAATCATGGAAATCAGAGACAGAACACCCCCTTCCTCCCCACATTGCTCAGCTAAGTTCACCACCACCAGCCTGGATGGCATCCTCTCTGTTTCACCTTGGAGGTCAAGGAGACAAGCCCGCCAAGGTGGGTGGGAGAGGGCTGGGAGAGGGGTGGGAAGGGACTATCAGGAGCTGAGGGAGTGTGCGGAAACTGTTGCTTTAGGCCAGGGTCTGCAAAGCAAGCCCATCTGGACGATGGTGATGGTGGGCTCCTCCAGGCCAGTTCCTTGGGATCTTGAGACACAACCTCCTCCAGGAGGCCTCCCCTCCATTTGCTGACAGACAGGCCTGGAAGGCTGCTCTAGTCAGCAAGTAGAGGGATGGATGCCTTGGGCAAACCCTGCCCTTTGTAGTTGCACAGTTCTAAAACTTTACTCAAGCCGTGTGGGGTGACACACACTTGTAATCCCAGCACTCTGGGCAACTGAGGCAGGAGGATCATGAGTTTGAGGACAGCCTGGGCTTCAAAGCAAGTTCAAGGCCAGACTGGAACATACTGAGACCTGTCTCAAAAGAAATGAGATACAATAAACATTTACTCAAAATCATTGAATTATACCTTATAAAAAGGGTGAATTTTATAGCATGTAAGCTGCACCCCAATAAAACTTTTAAAAAATCCTGCCCTTGGCCTCAAGGCCCTACCCAATTGGGAGCCTGCCAAGCTCACAGCCACACCTTGCACCCATTTCTTAGTAACATTTCAGGCTGCACCCCCTTCTGTAACATCTCCCTGTTCTTAACTCCCAGCCTGGCAGCCCCTTCCCCTGGTAAGGTCCACGCCCATCCCAGTCATTCTTGTTCCAGCCCAGCTCCTGTGCACTCCTGATCTGTGTTCTCTCCTGGCCCCTCAGAACCACAGAGCATGGGGCTGCTGTTGGTAAGTGGGGATACACCCTTGGCCATGGCTATACACACAGCACCATCCCGTCCCCTGGGTAGAAAACCGGCCCAGTGCTGTCTGGCCTGTAGGGTTCAGGACAGAGTCCTGCAGGAAGTGAAGTGAGGCTGTTCTGGGGCTGAAGGTGGAGTGAGGATGCTGCCACCACTTCTGGTGACTTCATTGCCAGCTGGTATTATGATGTCACTGGCCCAACATTCCAGGTTCCTGTCTGCATCTGCAAGTCCCCCAGATGGGGGCACTCTCCTGGAGTGTGACAGCTCGTGCTTGACCTTGGAGAGATGACCGGCTTGGTAACAGTCCTGGGTTAAGGGAATAACAAGGTTACTGGGCCACCTTGCCCTGGGCCACTTTGTTAATTGCACAGGTAGAATGAGGTAGTCACAGAGCAGTATGCCTAATGCTTGGGCTCTGGGCTTAAGTTCTACCCTTACTGGCCACTTTGACCTTGGGCTGACAATTTGAACTTTTCAGTGAGCCTCAGTTTCCTCATCTGTGAAGTTAGGTAATAGGTTTCATGTCCTTGGGATGGTTTTATTTGTTCATTATTATTTGTTTATTTGCTATGTAGTAAAGACTGGCCTTGAACTTGCTGTGTACCTCAGAGTGGCCTTAAACTCTTGCCTCAGCCTCCCAAGTGTTGAAAATACAGGTTGTATGCTATCATGCAGGCCTTCAGTTCTATTTTAAGCATAAGAACACTGGGACAACTGGGTGCCCTGGCACATGCCTATATCAACCACTTGGGAAGCTGAAGCAGGAAGATCCCAAGTTCAGGGTCTACCTGGGCAGCTGAGGGGGACCCCATCTCAAAATTAAAAAAATTAAAAGGGCTGGGGGTGTAGCTCAGTGTTCCATGGATTCAGACCCCAATACTGAAGTCAGTCAGTCAAACCAACCTGGGACAGTAGATGCTCAGTAAATACCTGAGTAGTTAAAGGAACCTGAGTGTCAACCTTGGTACTGGGTGGAGGGGACGGATCTGTACGTGCCTGGGAGAGGAGCAGAGTCTGTGCCTTCTGGGGGTAGAGGAGGGGAGTGGTCCCCACTGCCAGGAGGGTAGGTCTCTGTGACTCTCCCTTTCTTTCCCCAAACCGAGTTTCAGCTCAGCCCCAAGAGGTATTAGGTCCCAGTGCCTGAGCCCTGAAGCCAAAACTCATTGCTTCCCATTCCTGCTTTCCATCCCCTGCCTAGGCCTTAGACTGGACATGGCAGGTCTCATCTGGTCCCCCCTCCAACCCTCCCCATGTGGCCATGTCCAACTGCTTTCTCTTGGCCCCTGTGCCCCTCGGTCTGGGACTCTGCCCCCAGGGCTCTTTCTATGTTTCTCTGACCCGAGAGTTCCTGAACCTTGGGTCCCTGGTTCTCTCTGAGCCCCATCATGCTGGTCTCTGGCCCCCTCTCCACCTTCTGTCCTCTAACCTTGACCTTTCACCCCTCCTCTTCAGGTTCCTTTTCCTCTGACCCAGCCCTCGAATTCTCTCACCATTCTCTGTCCTCACCACCTGTCTCTGTTCTTCTGCCCCCTTGTCCCCCTCTGCCCCTCAGCTCTCTATGACTTGTTCCCCCTCCCCCTGAGCTCTGTCCCTGCCCGTCAGCCCCTGGTCCCAGCTCCCGGCCGCCCGGCTCCTGCATGGACAAAGGGGTCCTTTGTGGGCTGACCGCGGCTGGCGGGGCGGCGGGGCGCTGGCTCCGCATTGCTGATGAAACGGAGCCCTTTGTTGTCCCTCCTCAGGCGCAGTATTTCTTTTTGGGGGCTGGATGCGTTCCTGGCAGGGCCGATGATGGATGCGCCCGCCGCCGCCCGCCAGCTTTCCCTCCCGTTCATTCCCGCTCCGCTTCAACGCAGCCCCAGCTCCTCCCCTGCTGCCTGGGCACTGCCAGGCCCTTCCTGGCCTGGGAGGGGTTGCTGTGTGTCCTGTAGCCTAGGAGAAGGTCACCTCTGTGTCCTCCCCTTCTGTGAATAGGGCAGATGGAGCCTGTGCTCCAAGGTCCACTGGGACCAAGGCATCAGCTTTCCCAAGATCTGATCTGAAGAAGATGAGCCAGGTACGGGACAGATTTGGAACGAGCTTGAGGACCAGGCCATGAGGACTACATGTGAGTTTGAGGACAGTTACCTCTGAGGCTGACAAACCACAGTGTTCTGACTGCAGCACCTGTTCAGTGACATGTCACATCTTTGGTCCCAAGCTCAGTACGTCCCAGGACCTGGGGGCTGCAGGTAGATGGTCCCTGAGGAAGGATAGAAAAGTAGATCAGAGAAATTCCAAGAAGGGACAGAGATGGACAGAACTTGAGGTTTGTTCCCCACCAAGAGAGACTCACGATGGAGACACAAGCAGAGGCTCAGCCAGAGCGCCAGCCCTGCACCAACACAGGCCAGGCCGACTGTTGGAGGGAGCTGACTTCTAATTGACCTGCCCTCCCCACATGCAGAGCCAGATCCTGGAGCTGTGAGGAGGGAGGGAGCAGCAGAGCAAGAGCAGCGTTAATGCAGCTATCGATTTCTGCCACCAGCCAGCAGGCCACAGAGGTGGGGGTTGCACATAGGGGCTGGGGAACAGACTGCTCCTCTCCCCATCTCTCCACTGGGCAGTCCGCTGCCTTTTCCCCTTCCCTGGATCTGGGGCTGCCGGATCAGGGTCCAGGGCACAGTAGTTGAGCTTGGAGGAGCAGGAGTTGGAACCGGGACCTTAGTGGTTTCTCACCCTGATCTCACGAGCCCTGGTCCCCCACACCTAGCCAGAGTCACTCATGCCTGGAGGGGTTACACCAGTCTCTGAAGAGGGCTGATGATGTGGTCTGGGCTTGGCCTTTGGAGGTTACACAACACAGTGACACTTCTGCCACGTGATCTCCTTCCACTTACTGTGTCTCTGACCCCCAGCCCAGCCTGGATGCTACCAGGCCTTCCTGGGTCAATCCTGGTGCCTCTGCCAACTTGCCCAGCCCTTCCTCACCCAACTGCTTTCACTAGGGAGCCCAGGGTGAGCTGGTGCCCACTGTGGAGGGCCAGGGAGGGTCTGGCTGTGTATACCTGCCAGTCAATTCACCCTGGAGCTTTTTCCTTGGCCACACGGCCCCTTCCCTCTTTGGGGCCACTCCTTGGCAGTCTTGGAGCAGGAGACTGTAAATGAAGAGGGCTGGACTAAAAGATCTGATGAGACTGGCTGAGCAGCTAGGGCAGCCAGACTGGGGAATGATGGGGTTGTCTCGAGACAAAGATCCAATACGTTCCCTCCCACAAGCTCAGGGCGGGATAGGGTTCACCAGATGTGTGCCTCCCCCTTGAGCCACCAGCTGTTGAGGGACTGTGCCCTGCCTTCCCAGCCCTCTCCTGGGGGCTGCTGGGTTACAGCAGGCAGGCAGGGAAGGGATGCTAGACAGCCAAGACCAATGAGGAAACTGCCAGCAGCTCCAGTCCAGTGCCTTCACCTTGGGGCTTGAGTGCAGTAGGCTCTGTCCCAGCAAGGAGCACCTTGAGGGTCACATCCACTCTTGGTCGCAGCCTGTCCCAGCCCAAGACCCTCTCCTGCCTGCAATCTACTGCAGCTCTCTGGTTCCCTCTGGGACCTCAGCAGGCCCCATGCTGCAGGCCTTGTGAGGCCTCTGCCCTATCCTCATCTGGGAGCTGTCAGAGGCCCAGGTCGAGACAAGAATGGGGTCTGAGATGATGGTGTGTGAGATTTGGGAGCTGAGAGGAACTGTCTACTGGTGTGCACCTCCTGGCCTCACCCCCTCACAGGCGAAGGCTTATCCTCTGGGCTAGTGCCCCTTGCCCCGTAGCAGGAAGGGAGATGGCTCCTCAAGGTTTTGTATTGTATTGACAGACCCTGAGTTGAACAAAGCATTCAGATGCCTTCACTCATAGGACTTGTCAGAGGCTTGAAATAACTGATATGTATTAGAAATTTTTTCTTTCTTTTTTTTTGGTACCAGGGATCGAACTCAGGACCTTGTAGTTGCAAGGCAGGCATGGCACTACTGAGCTAAATCCCTGGTCCTGGAAATTTCTAAATGAGATCCAGGAGCAGCTTCCCAGGCTTTTTGGGCTATACCTTCCAGCACTCCTTTCCTGTTTCTCTCATCTATGAAATGGAGGACTACCAACCACTTCTTTATAGGATTCTTCTAAGTCTTAACTGAGATAGTACAAATTAAAAATTCTCATCTGAAAAAAAAAATTTATTTCCCATCTAAGGTAGGCTTGGTACTTAATGCCTCATCCGCTTTGTGGTTTGTTACCATGGCAGTACAGGTGATGATGGTGGCAGTGTTGGAGGAGGAAGGATTTACTGCTCCCCTGACCCTGTACTCTCTTGTCCCAACAGAGTAAAGACACTTCCACGTGGACATCGACCATGTGCCTGCCCTGAGCAGCGAGGGCCACCAGGCATCTCTGTTGTGGGCAGCAGGGCCAGGCGCTCGTCTGTGAATCCCTGGCAGTTGGCAGGCTTTCTCAGCAGCGGGACCTGGGCCTCAGCCCCACCATGTCGAGCCTCGGTGGTGGCTCCCAGGATGCCGGCAGCAGTAGCAGGAGCAGCACCACCACCACCACCACCAACGGCAGCAGTGGCCCAAAGGCAGGAGCAACAGACAAGAGTACAGCAGTGGTGGCCACTACGCCAGCCTTGGTGGCGGATGACGCGCCACCCCCTGAGCGTCGGAACAAGAGTGGCATCATCAGCGAACCCCTCAACAAGAGCCTGCGTCGCTCCCGTCCACTCTCCCACTACTCTTCCTTTGGTGGCAGTGGTGGTAGTGGTGGTGGCAGCATGATGGGCGGAGAGTCTGCTGACAAGGCCGCTGCAGCTGCGGCCGCCCTATTGGCCAATGGTCACGACCTCGAGGCGGCCATGGCAGTGGACAAAAGCAACCCTACCTCAAAGCACAAAAGTGGTGCTGTGGCCAGCCTACTGAGCAAGGCAGAGCGGGCCACAGAGCTGGCAGCCGAGGGACAGCTGACACTGCAGCAGTTTGCGCAGTCCACGGAGATGCTGAAGCGCGTGGTGCAGGAGCACCTCCCACTCATGAGTGAGGCAGGTGCAGGCCTGCCTGACATGGAGGCTGTGGCGGGCACTGAAGCCCTCAATGGCCAGTCCGATTTCCCCTACCTGGGCGCTTTCCCCATCAACCCAGGCCTCTTCATCATGACCCCAGCAGGCGTGTTCCTGGCTGAGAGTGCGCTGCACATGGCTGGCCTGGCCGAGTACCCCATGCAGGGAGAGCTGGCCTCTGCCATCAGCTCGGGCAAGAAGAAGCGGAAACGCTGTGGCATGTGTGCGCCCTGTCGGCGGCGCATCAACTGTGAGCAGTGCAGCAGTTGTAGGAACCGAAAGACTGGCCATCAGATTTGCAAATTCAGAAAATGTGAGGAACTCAAAAAGAAGCCTTCCACTGCTCTGGAGGTAACAGCACCTTAGAGGGAGGTGTGTGGGCTCTTGCGTCTGTCTGGCAGTCCAAACCCACCCCACAGCCCCAGAGCCCACCCTTCCTGCCTGGGTGTCTAGGGGCACACCCAGTCATGGGATCTGGGGCTCTGGCTTCTAGACACCAGTTCACTGCCCTAAAAGTCAAAGCCAAATCCTGAGATCCCAATAGGCCATAGTTTGCAAGGGCCTAGCATTGGGATCTGGGTGCCCCTCCTGGGGTCTGGGTCAGGTATTGAAATTCCCATCTAGGGCCTAAGTTTCTGACTCTCAGACATGCCCTAAAGCATCCAGTCCATGACCTAAAATTCTGAAACTATCCCCTGGCCCATTTGAGAAGTTCTGTCCTACAGACCCTATGGCCTTGAGGTTAAGCCCTTCACTTGCCCCTTGAGCCCTGCCTTTCCCTAAGGCCACCCAAGGGTATTGATGCTCTAGGGCTGAATGCTCTACTTAGAGGCCTGAAAGAACCCTGACTCTGTGCACCTAGTTCGCATATCTTGGGGCCTAGATTAGGAATGACCATAAGTCTGGGGAATAGGCAAGGACCTGTCCACCATGAGTTTGACTTAGAGAAGGCATAGAGCTTCCCGTGCTGCTTTCTGTCCGCCCTTATGGCAGGGCCTGTCCCTGTGCACTGGACATGGTGACTTAGCTGGAATGCCAGGCCTGGTTACAAAGCATCTTTTCAACTTGATGTCCCTGCCCTTCTGCCAGAGAGCTTGACGCAAATGTCCAGAACGGCTGGAAAACAACAGTGGCTCAGCTGTGGCCTGCTGGCCACCCCCTTCCCAAGCCCCAGACCTCATGTGTTTATTTGCCTATGTGCGAACAAAGGCACCCCCTTTCCTCCACTGTAGACACACATGCACATACCTGCCCAGTATGCATACTGCCGTTATAGCTACAGCTGCTCGTTAAACACCAGACGTCCCTCCTCTTCTGAAGCTGCTCCACGAGCACTGCGAAGCCTAGTGCAGCATGAGCCACATGTCCGTGTACATAGCCAGTCCACATGTTCACTTGACAGAAACAGACAGCCACCTGGTGTTGGTGCCTTTGGGCCAGGGGAAGGGGTCTGCCTCTCTGGAAGGAGGGTTCCTAGGCACAGTGGCTCAGGAGGCCTCGGGGTGCTCAGGGACCTCCAGCAGGTCACAGCTTCTCCTCTGGCCTGTCCGGGCCAGGATAGCAGGAACTCTGCGGGGTGGCTGCCTTTATCCATGCCCATCCTACCGCCATGAGGCCATCCACGGGGAACGTCTTTGCACCAGGCCTACTGGGGCCCTGACTGAACTCTTTCCTTGTTTTTGTCTCCCGCCCCCGCCAGAAGGTGATGCTTCCGACGGGAGCCGCCTTCCGGTGGTTTCAGTGACGGCGGCGGGAACCCAAAGCTGCCCTCTCCGTGCAATGTCACTGCTCGCGTGGTCTCCGGCAAGGGATTCGGGCGAAGACAAATGGATGCACCCATCTTTAGAACCAAAAATATTCTCTCAGATTTCATTCCTGTTTTTATATATATATTTTTTGTTGTCGTTTTAACATCTCCACATCCCTAGTATAAAAAGAAAGAAAATGTAACTGCTTTTTTGGAAGAACAACAACAAAAAAGAGGTAAAGACGAATCTATAAAGTACTGAGACTTCCTGGGCAAAGAATGGACAATCAGTCTCCTTCCTGTGTCGATGTCAATGTTGTCTGTGCAGGAGATGCTGTTTTTGTGTAGAGAATGTAAATTTTCTGTAACCTTTTGAAATCTAGTTACTAATAAGCACTACTGTAATTTAGCACAGTTTAACTCCACCCTCATTTAAACTTCCTTTGATTCTTTCCGACCATGAAAATAGTGCATAGTTTGCCTGGAGAATCCACTCACATTTATAAAGAGAATGTTGATGGCGCCGTGTAGAAGCCCCTCTGTACCCATCCTCGAGCTGGCAGGAGCTTGTTGGAGGGAGGGAGCAACCCCATCCCCAGGCCCAGGCCAGCCATGGTGCTTCCACCGTGCCCTGACTGGGATCCCCCACTCCAACAGTGATGTTTTGGAAAAATGAAAGTTCTATTCGTTTATCCACTGAGATCTGGTGAGCCTGTGTCTCGATATTTCCGATCCTGGCTACTTCCCTTAGAGAAAATAAGTCCTTTTTTGGGGCCTTGCTAATGGCAGCAGAAGAAAGGGCTTTGCGTGATCCCCTGCCGGTGGGGGTGGGTGCCCAAGGGGCCCCCTGTGGCCCCAGGGCCCCCTGCCCATGACCAGCTTCCTGCTGATGAACATGCTGTTTGTATTGTTTTAGGAAACCAGGCTGTTTTGTGAATAAAACGAATGCATGTTTGTGTCACGAAGCACCACTGGCTTGCTCTCCAGTTTTGGGGGGCTGGCTTGGGGGCTGTTGCTGGGTAGGGGTTGTGTGGCAAAGAAGGACAAACCAAGGGCACTTAGAGTGGAGTTATCTTGAGAAGACAGCTTTCTAGATCCAGTAACGGGGAGAGCAGGAGGATGGAAATGGTCATCATTCAGAGGGGGTTGGCACCACCCCAGCTACCTGCTTGGACCCCACTCCTTAACACCTGGACCTTTGGGATCTTCATTCACCCTGGCCATCTTCTCTGTACCCTTAGATGCATCAGGCCAGATCAGTGGCAAGTGCCCTGCAGGCTTGAGGGTACAGCCCTGGGCTACCTGCTTTTTCCTCGAATGGCAGGATCCAGTACTGCCCCAGCCAAGGACATGATTCCCCTGGGAGAGTTTTGGCCCAGGCTCCAAGGGTGTGCCTAGTGCATACACTCAGAGACTCCACCCTCCATTTCTCTTGAGGCCTGAGGGTTCCTAGACTGAGTTCTGGGGGTGTCCCTGGTTTTGATTGCTCCTTCCATCCCAAAGGTTTGTTGATACAAGCTGTATAGGACCTCAAAGGCTGGGTGTCTAGGGAAGACACCGCACAGCCACATGGGTGAGGCCGGGGCAGACTGAACAGGAAGAAGTGGCAGTTGCCTGCCCTTTCTTACACATCACAGGCCAGGATGAAGGATGAGCCCCATCTATCTAGTACTGGAGCCTTCCCCCAGCTGCTTTGCCCTGGTGGAGATGAGGCTAGACTTAAAGAAGGACTTCCTGACAATGCTGGAGCCTGACTCAGGTGGGTAAGCAATTTCAGAACAAAGGAAGGAGCAACCTCTAAAGCAGAGTGGGTGGTGAGGTGGGGGAGATGGGCTGTCTCTGCCATTGTTTCTGGAAGGAGAAGGGGGGCTGCTGACCCACAGCCCTTTCCCGGGTGTCACAGGCTCCCTTGGAGCACCAGGGGCTCAGCAGCCTGGCCTGGCACAGCGGGGGTGGATGGGGGTGGAGGGAGGCAGCTTTCAACTGCATCTCTGCCTGGGAAAATTCCCTTTCATGTGGCTGCCTGTGATCTCTCCAGGCGGCTCTGCCGAAGGGGGGTGTCCAGCAGGGAACAGGGGGAGGTGTTGCAGCTGGAGGGCACCCTCACCCCAAGCACAAGGCAAATTGTGGCACCTCTGGAACCTCAAGGTGGGGAGGGTCCTCTCTTGGGCTTCTGGGGCAGCCTGGCCACCAGGGGGCACTGGGCTGGAGGCCCCTGCCTGCCCCCACCCTGCTGGCAGTGCACAGGCTGCAGATGGCCCCGGCCGGCCCTCATTGGCACGCCTGCAGGTGTGGGGTGGATGGCTCTGGTGCCAGCTCCAAGGGGGGATGCTGTGACTCAGCCGGCCTGCGCCTTTTCCTGTGCCAGCCCACAGCCCAGCCTGAGTCTCCTGGGCCCCCTCCCAACAGAGATGCCTGAAGTTCAAAGCCCCTAACCTCTTCCAGCTTTTGCGGCCTGTTTGCTCTGCTTCGTAGAAATGGAAGCCCAGCCCCTGGGGTCTGGAGGAGACCCGAGGAGGGGATAGCTGTGAGGCCAACCCCTGGTGTGGGCTCAGTTACTTCATCTGGGGAAGGGGCAACAGTTGTTCCCCAAAACGTAGCCTGAGAAGCAACTGAAATCACTCAAGCCTATATGAAGCATTCAATCAGTGAAACTGCTGAGATTTTAAAATGTACTCTAAATCTCTCCAAGATGTCGCCCTGACATCTGCCCTGAAGCCCTAGCCTGCCCCACTAGCCCCTTCCCTGACCAGGCACGGCCTTAGTCCTACCCTGTGCCAGCTTGCCTCTCTTGAGCTATCTGCCACTCGGCTTGCTGGTCCCAGTGTTTCTGTCTCCACATCTCTGTCCCACACCTCTGTCCTGTTGCAGTCCCCCTGCTGCTGCACCCCAACTGACTACTTATGATTGTACACTCAGTTCTCTCCCTGAAGGGTGCCCCCCTCTGCTACAGGTGGAAGCCTGAAATAGTGACCCTCAGAACTTTCACCCCAGCATCCTGTACCCCCACCTGGGTGACCTGAGATTCAAGGCCAGCTTTGCAGGTGACAGAGAAGGGGTTCAAGAAACTGGGTACCAGCTGGGGATTTAGCTCAGTGGTTTCGCCGCCTGCTGTGCAAGCTCAAGGACCCGAGTTCAATCCCCGGTACCAAAAAAAAAAAACGTGGCTTTAGGGCTGGGGATTTAGTTCAGTGGTTTCACTCCCTGCTGCACAAGCACAAGGACCTGAGTTCAATCCCCAGTACCAAAACAAAACAAACCAAAAAAAAAAAAAAAAAAGAAACTGGGTACCCATGCTCTGTTAGAGACAATTTTAATCTCCATGCAACTTCTGCATGGATTCTGTGTGTGTGTGTGTGTGTGTGTGTGTGTAAGAGAGGGAACGATGAAGCCTGTAATTCTAGCACTCAGGCAGAGAATCTGAGGCAGAAGGATCACAAGTTTAAGCCCACCCTGGGTAACAGCAAGACCCCAGTACCAGAAAAAAAAGAAAAAAAGAGGAAGAGATGCTTCAGGGCCCTAAAAACCCTGTGAGGCCTTGCGTGCAGCAGTGTGGCTGTGTGTGACATTATGAAAATAGGCTTGTGACTGTGTGAAAGACCACGATAGACCCCATGTGGTATATGACGTCAATGGCCATGCTTTGGGATTATCTGTGACGCTGCTTGTGTGACCCTGTGATCTTTTTCAATCCTGTAACATCCCCAGTGTGATGCTGGGTTGAATGTATGACATTGGATGATTGTGTGCATGTCTGACATTGGCTATGCAACACTGTTGTGTTACATTGTGTTGCCTCATGACAAAACTAGATGAATCTGTGTGTGGCATTGTGAGTGTGACCTTGGTGTGACCTTGTGATGCTACCTGGATGACACAGGGTGTGAGGTCACATCATGTCAGAGTGGACCTGTGATCTTGGTGATGCAGACACCACTGCCATGTCTATGACTGCAGCGTTAATGGGGTCTTTGCCCTGACAGCCATGCAGCTAAGGAAAGCACATGGTCTCTGCTGGTCTCTTACCCTACCCTGTCCCCTCACTGGTCCTGAGGCCCAGTCTGCATGGGAGAACTGGGGTGGGGGCAACAGGCACAGTTCCCACAGCCACCACATCCCCTCCCCCGAGCCCATCACTGCCTGCTTCAGCTACGCAGACTATCCTGGCAACCCCAGTCTCTTTGTTCTCTGTGGCCGCCTGAAGGCCTCCTCCACCCTGCCTGCCCAGCACCTGCCAGGTGCCCCCTCCCCCTTAGCAGTCTGGCTTGGCCTGACCTAGTAGATAGCCACCCTTAGAACTAAAATCCCTGTCCCAGGGCCAGGGATTTAGCTCAGTGGTTCCACCGCTTGCCTCAAAAGCTCAAGGGCCTGAGTTCGATCCCTGGAAAAAAAGAAAACTTCCCTGTCCCATGTGCTGGGCTGGACTCAAGATTCCAGATTGGGCCTTTGGCCCTCTGCTGTGAGCTTGCTCTGGTCAAACTCAGCAGGAAGAAGGGAGCAGGACAGCCCCTGGGGATGTAGTGTGGGCCATGAGCCGTGCTGTCTGTTGGGATAATTCTCCTTGGCCCAAGGCTAATTGGAAGCCTAGTCTTCAGTCTGGAACAGTTTTAATTTATTGAGTAACTTTAGTTCTTTGGCTCTAAGAAGTTATCTGGACAGATTTTTACCTTATTACTTTTTTTTTCTCTCCTTTAGTAATGGGTATTGAACCCAGGGCCTTCACACCAAGCTACATCCCCAGCCTTTTTATTTTTTTGGTACCCGAGATAGAACTCGGGACCTTGTGCTTGCCCAGCAAGCAGTGAAACCACTGAGCTAAATCCCCGGCCCCCTTTTTTTTTTTTAAATCCTGAAACAGGGACTTGCTAAGTTGCCCAAGCTGAGCCTGAACATGTGGTCATTGTACCTTAGTCCCCCAGAGTCCTGTGATTACAGGTGTTCACCACCACACCCAGCCATTACCCATTATATAAATGAGAAGTTGAAGCCCAAGAGTATGTGGCTGGGCCAGGAGCAAGATAATGGCAGTGCCCGCCCTGATTAGAACCCAGGCTCCTAGCTGCCCTGGGAGGACCAGCTGCCTCCAGATGATGGGGAAGGAGCCTGGGAGTCTGCACATGCAGGTTCCTCCACTTTTCTTGGTCATGATATGTCACAGCCACATTTTGTGTGTGTGTGTGTGTGTGTGTGTGTGTGTGTATGTGTGTGTGTGTGTGGTCTCCTTGGATGACCTTGACCTTGGCTAAGCATCCTTGCCTGTGTTCTCAGGAAAGGACAGCAAAGCCGGCAGTTGTAGAATGGGGCACTTGACAAAGTTCTTTGCAGAGAAACAACGTCACCACAGCACCAAGACCCACGACATCTCTCCAAGAGGGACAGGGCATGAAGCTAGTGGCCATGGGGCAGATTCTAGTTTGGGCCCAGCATTCATTTCCAGGCTCAGCCCAGCCCACACTGTCACAAAGAAGATGGTGATGGCTGTTTGGCTCAGCTATCGGCAAGGCCGCGTGGCTCTGACCTGATTGCAAGTGCCAGCTCCCACCTCCTCCTGGGTGCCAGAGATGGATGGATGGAGGTCACCGCACAGCCCTCACTGGGCCCCCACTGTTCACCTAACAGCCCTGGGCCAACAGGCCACTGCTGACAACAGCCTAGGTTGGGGGAGGGACAAGAAGCCAACAACATGGTAATAATACAGACCTTGGCCCAAACACCCTGCAGACAAGGAGTGGGACACAGAGAGGCCTTGCTGTCCCCCAAGGTCACACAGGCCTGCAGGGAGTCCTATCCCCAGAGGCTAATGTCTGTCTTGAGGGCTTTTCTTGCTAGGAAGGATGGCGGAGTACAGGATAGTTCTCTGAGGCTGCTGGAGTGGACACTTTCATCTCTCTGCCTGTCAACCTGGCATCTCTTAGTGGCATTAAATTCCCCTCCTGCTGCCTCAGATTCCAGGCAGCAGGGCATGAAGGGCTCAGGGGAGCCAAGCCAGCCACCAGGGCTCCAGGCTTGGGTGCAAAGCCATTGGGTTGGTGGGACTTGATCTGGGGGCTCAGGTGGTCACTGCCCCAGCCCCATGCTCCAAGGCAGGTGAGATGCAAGTTCATTTCCTGTTGCCATTTCCCTGCCCCTGACTGCTGTCTTTCTCCCTCTTTTTGTAAGAGCAGTGTCCAGGGCATGGTAGCACATGCATTCCTGTAATCCTAGCGCTCTGGGAGGCTGAAGCAGGACATTTCAATTTCCAACAAAAAAGGGCTGGGGAGCCATCTCAGTGTGAAGGCCCTGGATTCAATCCCCAGTACTGGGTGGGGAGGGGGCCTGGCACCCAGCCCCTGGAATGGGTGGAAAATGTCTGTGGCTAAACACATTACTCTATCTCTTCCTTCTGGACATTTTTTTTCCCTCAAGTCCATTTCCAACCCTGATCAGGGCACTGTCCATGGGTGAGGAAAACACTAAAAAGAGCCTCGTAGCTGGAAATGTAAGGCCCAGGATTGATGCCCAGCACTACAAACAGACCAGCTTACTTGACTGGAGGTACTAATGCTCTCCTCTGACCTCACAACACATGGACCAGGCATGAAGTCTGTTCATCCCATTCACGTGCATGAGGAGGGCATTGATCAGTTATCCCCATCTGGTTTTTTCATTGTTTTTTTTGGTACCAGGATCGAACTCGGGGCCTTGTCCTTTCCAGGCAGTTGCTGGAACCACAGAGCTAAATCCCCAGCCCATCCCCATCTCATAGATGAGAAAGTCAAGGCTCAGAAAGATAGAGACATGCAAAGTCACTCTGCTTTTTAAATGTTAGCCCTTACTTAACCACATGGTTATGATTCAGGCTAGAAGGAATCCCCTACCCCCATCTCTCATGCTACCTCTGGGCATGCCTTTAACATTTTCTCAGCTTTTGAGATCTCTCTCTCTCTCTCTCTCTCTCTCTGTCTCTCTCTCCATTGAACAGATACTGCTTTTCAAATCAGAATACCCAATAAAATTCTTTAGCCACCCCCTGGGGCTGAGTTTTGGCTCCATAGGAGTGGACAACAGTGGGATGGATAGGCTGCTGCTGGAGGTCAGCTGGGGGTGGCTGTGAGGGTGAGGGTGAGGACAGTGCCTGCCGCCGTTGATAAGGCGACAGAGCCCTCGGGAGCAGGGATGCAGCGAAGCCATGGAAACATGGCTGAGGTGTGAGGTTGGCTCAGCCGCTTCCCCCAGGTGGCCGCCTCCCAGGCCTGGCAGGGGGCCCAGCAAGACAGGTCCAGCCACTGGCTGCCTCACTCTGTCCTCCAGGGGGCCAGGCCTGGGCCAGTGCTGGACAGGCGTAGTGTCACCCCAGTCCACCCTCTCAGGGTCAGGCTGGGTTCCACCTTTGGGTCTGATTATGGAGGGCTGATGAGAGGCAGGGGTGTACCCCCAAGCCCCTTAGCATGGTCAGTCCCTCCTCTGTCCCTTCCATATGTGTGCATTATTTACCTTAAGCATTTTGATAAATCATAATAGCAGAGACATCTGCTGTCAAAACTGCAAACTGCATTTGGGGCTCAGCTGGTGGACAACCAGGGCTAGAGGCCAGGGGCACAAGGGCTCTGAAGTTCTGAGGATAACATGAATATCCCCTAACTGTCATCCAAGGCTGGGCCTTGAAGGGGACCCAGTTTCCATCCTTTGGGACCACTTATCATCAGCGGCTGATCACAAAGCCTTCCCAGGGAGACCATCCACCCCTCAAACTGCGTTCCCTCCTTCCTGCCTCCCTCTGCCTCAGAATTAATGCCACAGTGACAGCGGCTGAGAAGTCCCCCAAGCAGAGATTAACTCCCAGGGCAGGCAAGCGGGGCTGGCCGGGGGAGGCTGGGGGTGGGAGGAGGATGACGCACAGGCCTCACAAGATGAATCACCCTGCAGCCGGCCTCAGCAGGAGGGTGCCCGATGCTCAGCCCCCACCCCTGGGAGGGGTGTGAGGTCCCAGGTCAGGACCTACCTTGCTTCCCTCAGCCCTCAAGACACTCAGTGTAACTTGTGGGAGGATTTGGGCAGCTGGACTGAATTGCTTTCTTCTTCTCCTTTGCTGGTGGCCCTCAGGGAGCCTGAGGACTAAGCAGCAATCCTGTGGTCTCTTTCCCTCCTCCAGTTCTGGGTTCTGGGTTCTGGGTTCTGGCCTGGCTCAGCCTGGAAAGGAGGTGCTGACCCATGGTTTGCCTGCTACCCTCTTGCTGGCCCTGTGGACTCCCATCACTCCATTGGGTTCCAGGCTCCCCAAAGCCTGGGGATGGGGGTGGGGAGCACTGCAGAAAGTCCCTGGACCTGAAATGTTTATATGGGGAGCTCAGAGAGGGGTGTGATGGATCTAGTGACTCTGCTATACAACCAGCCCCTCCACCCATGCTGGGGGCCTGTGGAGATGGTGGAGAGGGGATTCTGGGAGAAAGAGTCCAGGTGCTTGTGGATAAAGTGCTGGCATCCAGGCCTAAGCAGTGGAAAGCTGTCACCTGCTTAAAAGCCTTTGAGGATAGAGAAGGGTATAGTGACACACACCTGTAATTCCAGCATTTGGGAGGCCAAGCCAGGAGGCTTGCTGCAAGTTCAGGGCCATCCTGGGCTACACAGTGAGTTCAAGGCCAGCCTGAACTACATAGTGATACCATAATTCAAAAAACTCCGAAGTTGCCACCTGCCTAACAAGCGCAAGGACCTGAGTTTGATCCCCAGTACCAAAAAAAACTTCCAAAACCCAAAGCAAGACAAAGTTGTTTTGTTTTGTTTTTTTGGTACCAGGGATCAAACTGGAGGATCTTGAGCTTTCGAGGCAGGTGGCAGAACCACTGAGCTTAATTCCTGGACCAACAAAGTCTTTGAGCAGCAGTGGGATGGGGTTAGACACAGCAATAAATCTCCTCAAGTAGACAGACCTGAGGGAGGCTAAGCCTACCTCATCCATAAGCCTGGGCCAAGGACCCTCTTCTGTGTTCCACCACCCAGATGCCATCCTCCCATCCCACTGGACAAACTCATCGGCTCACTTGCTGGACTTTCCAGCTAGATGGAGAGTTGGGGATGGAGGTGCTCTCTGCCCGACAAGTGTTGGAAGCTCATGGTATCAAATGATAAACACCCTGGGGAGAAGGGCATAGTTTGGCCTGTTGTGTGCAAGGGGGTGGGGAAAATAGCCTGAGCTTGAGGATCCCAACTGCAGTGCCACAGGCTGTTGACTGCTAAGGGGAGCCTGGAGCTATTTCTGGCCCTGCTCAGAACCAGAAAGAAAGGGGCCTGGAGCTGGACACCAAGTTGACACTCACAAGTAACATGGCTTTCTACAAAAGGCTGGTCTCCCTCGGCCTCAGTTTATTGATTGTCAGTGACATCACTCCTCTGAAGTAAGGTTCAGTGGAGTGTGAAGTCCTTTGTAAAGGGCCTTGTGAATACTCCAACCTTACCCCTGTGGTGAGCAAGAGGTGTGCATGAACCAGAGAGCCCAGGAGGCTTCCTGGAGATGTGAGTGCCAATGAGTCCTGAAGAACCATGCTACTGTCCTAGCAGGGTTGGGGACTGGCACTTCGGGGCAATGAGGAGACCACACTAGAGGAAGCCCAGGGAATGACATGGGTCAATTTCAAGGTCCAGGATAAGTGGGTATATTTTGTCTAGGGGACTGTGGGAACCAAGGATGGTGCTTGAACCTCAGCAGTCTTTTTTTTTTTTTTGGTACGGGGGATCGAACTGGGGTCCTTGCACTTGTGCAGCAGGCGGAAAAACTACTGAGCTAAATCCCTGTCCCTCAGCAGCGTTTGAATGGGCTAAAAACTGGATTGAAGACCTGGCTGTGGTGGTGCACACCTGTAAACCCAGCATTCAGGAGGCTGAGGCAGGAGGATCACCAAGAGTTCAAGGCCAGGGCGGGGAATTTAGCCCAGTGACAACGCACCTGCCTCACAAGTGGAAGGTCCTGAGTTCCATCCCCAGTACCAAAAAAGAGTTCACGGCCAGCCTGAGCTACATAGTGAGTTCAAGACCAGCTTGAACTACATAGTGAGACCTGGTCTAAAGAAAAAAAAAGTATATATATATATTTTTTTTTTTAATTTAAATTTTTTTTTTAATTCTGGGGAACAATTATGAATGTTGAAGGGTTTCAGGGCCTATTAACTTATGGAGATAGGGCACATCTCAAGACCCAAGGCCTTAATTCTAGAGTCTTGGGCTGGGAGACAGAGGGCCAAAATTTCCATCTAAACCCTTGTGACCATAGGCATAGCCAGCCCTCCCTGTGCTCGGACTTCCTCATCAGTGCCGTGGAGTGCCTTCCAACATCAATCAGTGTCTTAGTTACTTTCTCGTTGCTGAGACAAAATACCCGACACCCACAGGTTAAAGGAGGAGAGGTTTATTTTGGCTCATAGTTTGAATAGGTTCCAGTCCAAAATTGATTGGGTCTAAGGCAGGGTGGCATGACAGAGAAAAAACAGTCCATGCCATGGCAGGCAGGAAGCAGCAGTCTTCCTTCTGCATGCCTTTTTTTTCAGTACTGGGGATTGAACTCAGAACCTTATGCTTGCGAGGCAGGCGAGGCACCACTGAGCTAAATCCCCAGCCCTTCTGCTTGCCCTTTTTTATTCCATTCAAAGGCTACAAGCCTTTTGGTTGGTGCCACCCACAACCAGGGTGGGTCTTCCCTCTTCAGTAAATCCATTCCAACTCATCTAAAACTATGCTAAACCAATCAGTGGACTAATCTGCTATCACACCCATGATCCAGTCACTCCCAAAAGCCCCACCTATGAGTGCATGAGGCTTTGGAGGGACATCTAAATATGAGCCATAATAATTGGCCAAGGTTCCAGGCTTTTCCTGAGGGTCCAAGGCTCAGCAGGGGGCTACAATTTTGGAATCCTTCACTCTAGTCCCTTCCTCCACCCCTACACTGGCCCAGTTCTCTTCTCCTGCTCCTTCACCTACACCCCCCTTACCCCTGACCTGGTGCCCAGCAGCCTCTGCTACTGTCATCCGTTGTCATGGGAACCTTGCAGCTCTGACCTGGTACAGGCCTGGAGCTCATAGCAGGGGAAGCTGAAGGTAGCAGGGGGCAGATGCAGGTGCCTGTTTCTGCCAGCGTGGCTTCCCTCTCGGGGAGGGGACATGGGAAGGATGGGGGTGGGACGGGGTACAGGGGTCAGGCTCTGCCCACCCCCAATCCCTGGGATTCCTGCCCCTTTTCAAGTCCACCCTTCCTCTACCCAGCTTCAGGCTGGTGGCAGGAGGGAGGGTGCTGGGGACCTTCCCATTTCCCTCACTGCTGATGGAGGCTCGGAGCCCTGAGCTCAGCTCGTTCTTGAGGCTAAAAATACCAGGGAGGCGGCAGCACCAGTTCCCCTGACACCCTGTCCACCCTTCCTCTGCCCCCAGCAACAGACACACACACACGCATGCCAAGGGCCAGCCTAGGCCAGGCTGTGCCATTTAACTTACAATGCTGTAGTCTATCCAGGATCCCAAAGTCCCTCCCCTCGGTGACTTTGGGGGACCTGGGTTCCATTTCCACTTCGGATCCCAATTGGCTGTGTTATCTTGGGGTAGTTCTTTGGCTCCTCTGGGCCTTGATTTCCCTTTTTATATAATTAGAAAGCTACATGGAAGAGGGGAGGTTCAGGAAGGAGCAGAAGGTCAAAGCCCTGGCTGATTCATATCCTTTAATCACCCCAGCAGTCCTGACAGCTCTCCAAGCTGCTTATGCACTGGGTCAGCCTCCTTTTTCTAGATGAGCACACTGAGGCTGGAGAAGTAAGGGTGGCTAGGGGACCCTAATGCAGCCCTTTGGTTTCCAAGATGGTCCTTTCTTTTTTTTTTTTTCTGGTACTGGGAATTGAACTCGGGATCTTGTGCTTGCCAGGCAGGTGCAGTGCCACTGAGCTAAATCTCTGGCCCTAGATGACCCTTTCTTGGCCTGCAGTGTCCATGAGTTTCTGGAGCTAAGAGGCAACTGTTGAAAAGTAGATCTGGGGCCTGGCATGGTGACACATACCTGTAATCCTAGAACTTGGGAGGCTGAGGCAGGAGGATCGCCATGAATCAGCCTGGGCTGTCTCAAAACAAACAAACAAACAGCCAGATGTGGTGGCACATGCCTCTAATTCCAGCACTCTCAGAGGCTGAGGCAGGAGGATTGCAAGTTGGATGGCAGCCTGGGAAACTTAGTGATTTAGTGAGAATTTGTCTCAAAAAAAAAAAAAATTTTAAAGGTGAATATGTAGCTCAGTGCAAAGGCCTTGAGTTAAATCCCCAGGACCATTAAATAAACAAATAAGACCCAGTTTCATCTTGGGACTAATGAAAGAAAGATGGAGCCTCATGTAACTTCTAGGACCCTCTTGGAGGTACCAGGGAAATCTCCTATGGAAATCACAGCCACTGGGCCCTGGGAACAGACAAGTCTGGAAGCTCAGACCTTGGGGGCCTATTATTGTGGGTCTCAAGCCACTAGGTCCCTATTTCTCCCCACTAGCCCAAGGACATCTTGGAAACCTCGGAACATCCTTATTCACAGACTCAGGCTCTCAGTCTAGAGTTGGTAACTGCAGGAACAGTGTGTAGGCCCTCTGACAAGGCCACCCAATCCTGCAGGTCAGAGACCGAGCTTTGAGTCACACTCTAAGTTGACAAGACCAGCTCTTCCCTTCAGTTGTTGTGTGACTGGGCAAGACACTTCATCTTTTGGGATCTCAGTTTTTCCATGTGCAAAATAGATGTTTAAGACACCTTTTTGTTTTTTTGGTACTGGGGATTGAACTTGGGACCTTGTGCTTTCGAAGCAGGCAGCAGAACCACTGAGCTAAATCCCCAGCCCTAAAATAGGTGTTTAATAGTATTTTTCTAGCTGGCATAGTGGCACACACCTGTAATCCTAACACTGGGTAGGCTGAGGCAGGAGGATTACTGTGAGTTTGAGGCCAGCTTGGGCCACGTAGTGAATTCAAGGCCAGCCTGAGATTTACAGCGAGACCCTGTCTCAAAAACAACAATACAGGGCGGGGGGCGAGGGTGCCACTTGGTGATGCAGCCTGTAATTCCAGCACTCAGGAGGCTGAAGGAAAGCCGTGAGTTCCAGGCCAACCTACATAATAAGCTCAAAGCTACCCTGAACTACATAGAGAGACACTGTCTCAAAAAAACAAAAACAGGGCTGGGGATTTAGCTCAGTGACACTGTGCCTGCCTCATAAGCACAAGGTCCTGAGTTCGATCCTCAGTACCAAAAACAAAACAAAAACCCCCCAACAAAAACAAAAATAAAAACACAACAACAACAGTAACAACAACAGTAACATCAACAGCAAGTCTGTCTATAAGGGTAAGTATAAGAATTAATTGAGAGGGCCAGGATTTAGCTCAGCAGCATAGCACCTGCCTGGCAAGCACAAGGTCCTGAGTTCAATCCCTGGTACTCCCGCCTCGAAAAAAAGAATTAATTGAGATATTCCTATAAAGTATCTGGCAGGATCATTGTTATTTCTGGAGGCTGGCATGAAGAAGCATGCTCTGAAGGAGGTGCTCTGGGAGATTTGTTTATTAATTATTCTAGTGTTGGGAAATGTGTTGGCTTCTGGGTCTTGGGTCCTAAGATTCCAGTTGGGGTCCCCTACACTAGTCTAGGGGCCTCCTCCAAAAGAGAAACAATGCCCATTAGTTGTTTGAACATGTTTTCCACCCATGAATGGATGCTTGTAGGTAAAACATTAATAAACTGCATCACGTTGGTGGGGAAAATTAAATGTAAATTAGATAATTAAAAATGAAGCTGATGCCCGCTGCTTGGTGCTATTACCTCTTATTAAAAGTTATGAGAGGTGGCCCTGGGTGGAAGCTGGTTGCAGGGCTTCTGGTGGGGGCAGGGGCTGCAAAGGGCTGACTTCTGGAGCCTGGCTCTGTCTTTGGCAGAGGGAGACTAGGGGACAGAGAGCATGGGGGAAAGGGGCTGGAGATCTGGGTGTGAGCCTAGGTTCTTTCTGACTTTCCCTGGTTCCTGGGTCAGTACCTTCCTCTTAAAGTACCTTAATGTCTCTTCATCTGTTTAAAAGAGATAACAGCAGAACCTACCTCACAGAACTGAGGTAAGCATTAGATAAAATAATATCTGGAGCTGAGTGTGGGAGGCTGAAGCAGGAGAATTGCTGCAAGTATGAGGCCAGCCTGGACTACACAGTAAGTTGAAGGGCACCTCCAGAGCAAAACTGTGTCTCCAAAAAACTGGAAAAGATAATGTCTACCAAGTACCCAGCTTGGGGGGGTGGGGTGGTCTGGTACATAGTAGGTGTTCATGAAATAACCATGACTTCTCAACTCATCAAATGGAGGCCCTCTAGGTGGTATGTCCTGAACTGAGGACTGTACATCAACTTCTGTATAGGCTGCCCCTGTGTGCACATGGGGTGGGCACTCTCACCCCATTCTGGAGGAGGAGGAGGAAAGCAAAGCTGGGGCAAGGGGAATAAGGGTACAAGGTCACGTGCCCTAGGAGGTGGGTGGCACTGCTTTATTGTTCAAAGAGGAGGAGCCCTGGGGACAGCAGCGGCACACAGCACTGTATTTTGCTCCCCAACCTGAAGAGGCTTCTTGGGCTCCTTTCTTTTTTCTGCACCTGCTCCGTACTCCAGCCCCCTGGGCTAGGTGTGCCCCCCTCCCATTCCGGAGCGAAGGAGACAGGCCCAGGAAGGAGATCCCAAAAGAGTATTCTAATCAGAGCGTGGCCAGCGAACAGCCAGGCCTGTATGGAGAGCGTGTGTCTAAGGACTCCCCGGGAGGTGCGATCTGGCTCAGTATTCCAAGAGGCTGAGCGAATGGAGGATGGGCCAGGCAGGTAGCAGGGCCGGCAGGGGCAAAGCAGGGAAGCTGGGAAGCCGGGAAGCCGGGCCGGGCTGTGGTGGGCTGTGGAGGGTGCACGCCGAGGAGGTGGGAACACGGAGCCGGTGAGTCACCGTTTCTGGGGCAGGCAGGCGGCGGCTGCAGAGCGGGGGGCGCATTCCTGGCTGGCAGGGAGGCCGGCACTAATGTCTTTCCCACATGGCCCCGAATTCCCGCTCGGCACGATCACACCGGCAAGACGCTCCCGCGGCCACCCCCGCCCCAGCTGCCTCCTTCCCACAGAGCGGGAAGGGAGGGAGGGAGCGCGCGGGCGGGCGCAACTGGGCCCTGGGGCGGCCCCGAGCTTCGCTTCGCCAGCCCAGCCTGCGGCCGCGCCTCAGTGCCCCAGGACTCAGCAGGGCCGGCCCGGGAGGCTGGAGAAGCAAAGCAAGCGATCGGACCCTTGACCGCCCGACAAGCGGCGGGGTCCCCAGCAACTCGTCCTCCAGGGGTCCTGCACTGTCTGCTTCCTCGAACTCTGGCCCGCGTTGGGTTGGGGCGGGGGACATGGAAATCCGCGGTGCATCTGCATCCGGTGGGGCCTGGGGACAGTGGTTCCTGGAAGAGGCTACACCCAGTCCCTCATTCCATGGGGTGGAGGACAGCCCTCGAGAAGGCCAGGGAACTCTGCTCGGAGCTCTCCCACGCAGTAGTCCCTGTTCTGGGCCAGGCCCCTAGGGGGAAACTGAGGCTTCGAGGGCGGCCCACCCAAAGCTCCCTGTCTGCTGGCGGATGTCCCTCCAGCTGGCCTCAAAGGCTCTAATGAGAGTTAAATGTAGAGCGTGAATCACCTCAGAGAGGGGGCTGGAACCACCTCCAGATGTGGAGGTTGGGATGGAGATTTGTCCAGGCTGCTCAGCCTTTACCCCCACTCCCCCGCACCTCTTTCATTCCTTGGCAGAGTGACGCTGTCACCGGGGCCAGCCTTCCTCAAGTGGGTAGCTGCTCTGGGTATAGTGGCATACCCTTATAATCCCAGCACTTAGGAGGCTGAGGCAGGAGGATCAATACGATGTAGCATGGGCTACAAAATGAGCAAGACCAGCTTGGGCTATATAGCAAGACCCTGGGACAAAAACCAAAACCAAAACCAAAACAACAACAACAAAAACAAAAAAACAAATCAGCTGCTCCAGGATTGGGGGCTGGAGGACCACAGGAGGACTCCAAGTCTCAGGATGGGGTCCTGAGTACCCCAAGGACCTGGGTATAGAGCAACACCTGGGATTTCTAGTGGCCAGGAGCCCTGGGGTATGGTAGGTCATATGTCTCAAGATGGGGGCTGGGCAGAGGGCCCAGGCCACCCTGAAGATCCCTCTACCCCAGACCGCCTGTCTGGCCTTACTCAGGCCACCAGGCTCTGACCACACAAGGTGCCTGTCCCACCCCCAACTCCCACCCTGTCTGAGCTCCAGCCAGCATAGGGACTCCAGTCTGGAGGCTTCATGACACAGCAGGCAGTGTGTCTGCGTGCACACACACATACATGCTTGCACGTGTTCCTGTGACTGGGTCTGTTTGTGCTGCTATGTGTATTTATGACTGAATGTGCACTTGTATATATTTATGTGGGACTGTGACTAGCTGTCCCTGAGTGGGTCTCAGGGTTGCAGGGGCCCTGGGTGGGAACATGTTTCTGCACTCTATATCTGCTTACTCCCTCTGTGTCTAAGTGTGGATCTTTCTTGTGACTGTGTCTGTGTTGACCTTGCCCCCATCCACTGGATCCCTGGCTCCTCCTTGAGCAGCACCACCAGGATTGGTGACAGTGTGTCTCAGAGAGAGCCACGGGGAGATGAAGTGTTGCTGTTCCAGCTGTTCCCCTGAATGGAATGGCCTGCCTGAGTGGGCAACACCAGGGGGTGGGCGTGGGCCGACCAGAGAAAGGAGGGGACAGGGCCCAGCTCAGCAGTCCCCTCCCTGTTCCCTCTGCTCCCAGCCCAGCGCCTCCTGGCAAGAGCTTATTTGCATGGTATTTACATTTCATTTGCATCGCGTTCAATTAAAAACCTGACCAGCTCCCGCCTGCCTGGCGCTGCCTGCCCAGCCTGGTGAAAATGTTGGTTGGGCACTGCCACCATCCTACCCCCACCACTGACCCATGTGGAAGGGGTCCTCCTCTCAGTGAGATCATCCAAGTCATCCACTCTAGGCGTGACAGGGCTGAAGGAGAAACTGAGGTCCAGAAAGGGCTCCCTTGAGCTCCAGGCTAAGGGCCAGGCTCAGATAGAGCTAAATACTACTAGTAACAGCCTCCCCTGTATGGAAGAGTTGTTGTACCAGGAGTTATCTCATAGGAACGTTACTATTCCTTGCATTATCCCCATTTTACAGATGAGAAAACCAAGGCTGGGCCAAGGATTTAGCTCAGTTATTCTGCCACCTGCCTCAAAAGCACAAGGTCCCTGAGTTTGATTCCTGGTACCAAAAAAAAAAAAGAAAGAAAGAAAGAAAGAAAGAAAAGAAAACCAAGGCTGGAGAGAGCAAGCCCAAGTCCACCTAACCCATCCACATTGCCATTGCACACCTATGTCAGTGTGATTTCCAAATCTCTGTCACTTTAACTTGGAGGCTGGCCCAACTCCTGAAGGTTCTCTCTCTCTCTCTCTCTCTCTCTCTCTCTCTCTCTCTCTCTCTCTCTCTCTTTCTGTCTTTGAGACAGGGTCTTGTTTTGTTGCCCAGGCTGGTCTCAAACTCCTGGGCTCAAGTAATAATCTCCTGCTTCAGCCTCCCCAGAAGCTGGGACTACAGACATGTGCCATTATGGCTTTGACCGTCCTCTTGTTTCTTAAGAGTGATAGCTATTTCTGCTTCCAGCTAGAGGGTGGAATGCTGTCCTTGTGGAAGTCCTTTCCAGCACCTCTCCAGAGTCTTTCCTGTTGGAAGACTGCCTTTCTTGGGTGTCCCAAGCTGGTTACTCTGTTCAAGGCAAATAAAGACCCTGGTAATGACACAAGCTCAGACAAACCAGCCGAGCTAAGGGTGAAGGGTGGATGGAGAGAAAATCAGGCAGGCTCAAGGAGTCATCCAAGTCACAGAGGGAGCTTGGGGAACCAAGCTTGAGGAGAAACCCTCAAGACATTCTTGTCCTGGGTCAAAAGCCTTCCTGGATCCTCTCTCAGCCAGAGTGGGGCTGCTGGGTGTCAGCTACACAAGTGGGAATGCTGAGAAGTGGGGCAAGTGGGCAGAGTGGGGAGAGTGGGGAGAGTGGGGGTCATCAGGTTGTCCATGGAGGGCTTAACTAGGGCCCAGAATCCATCCCCAGGACTAGAGCACCCTGATGTTGACAGGTATCCAGTACCCCACCATACCCAATAGACTACTTTTCCCATCTTCCACCAGCCTTAAGGCTCTAGGGGGAGGAGGAGCAGGCCAATTAGCAGACTCCCCTCCTCCTTGACCGCACTGACTGGCTCAGAGATGGATGAATTGGGCCTGACCAATCAGGTTGGATGCCAAGGCATTGGATGGAATTATTGGGAAGAAGGGGGAGTTGGACCTTGTAGCATGGTCATTTGGGGCCACCGTCTTTTGAGGAGAGCTACCCATGAAACCAGCAAAGGGAAACTGATCTTGTACTCAAAGCCATAAATATTCTTTATTTGAGGCTCAGAATGAGCCAGTAGGTTCCAATTTTGCTTAAGCTTCCAATTTTGCTTGAGCTAGTGTGTGCTGGGATTTTGACACTTGCAGTCTGACAAATGGTTGTATGCCTGCAACCATTGTGTTAATTTCCTTTTTCTTCATCTCTTGGCCCCAAAGTAGACTGTAATTTCCTAAATGGCATGAGCTGAGTTGCCTCCTAAAGAGAGGAGTGATGCAGCATAGTGGTTAAAAGCTTGGCCTGGGCATCAAGCTGCCTCAGTACAAATTCTGGCCCATTCCTTTGATCTCTGAACCAGCCCCTGTTAGCCGGACATGGTGGTGCACACCTGTAATCCCACACTCTTGGAGGCTGAGGCAGGAAGATCACAAGTTCTAGGAAGAACCCAGACAATGTAGTGACTTAGCGAGACTCTGTCTCAAAATTTAAAAAGGCCTGGGGATATAGCTCAGTGGGAAGGCATTGGATTCAATCCCCAGTACCACAAATAATAAAAATAAAATAAGGACATCACACCCAGACATGTGACACAAACCTATAGTTCCAGCTACTAAGGAGGCTGAGATAGGAGAATCACTTGAGACCAGGATTTCAAGAACGGCCTGGCAACAAGAGACCTCTCATCTTGAAACAAGGAAAGCTCAATAAAACAGGGAGATTGTGAGGACTGAATGAGTCCGCATGAGAAGCACGCAGCACAGTCAGTCCACAGGGCTTTCCTGGGCACCCTGGGCCTGGGGCCAAGGGCTCAGACGTGACACACCCTCAGCCAAGGTCCCTGCCCTTGGAGAAGTTGAACATGGATGTTGGGACGAAGTCAATCGGGAGAGTGGGGTGGCCCTCCCTAGCCGCCCAACGCTTCTGAGGACAGGGGTCCCCTTCTACCACCCCCTTCCTGCCAAGGCACTGGGGGCTGTGGAGAGAGGAGGGTTGGTCATTCCCTCCCTCTCTTCCCTTCCCTGTCCTCCCTTCCAGCCTGTGCAGGTCTGAGTTAATCTCCTCACCCATCAGGGGGTGACAGGAGGTGTCTATCATTTAGAGCCCAGGCCCTCAGCCTCGTTGGCTAATTGGGGCACGGGCTTGGAGAGCAGGGGAAATGGCCAGAGGGAAGGCACGGGAAGGGAGGAAGAGAAGCTGTCCTCATCTCCTTCCTTCCAGCTTGGGGCTGATCCACTTGGCTCCCCAGGGGAGGGGAAAGGCCAACTAGAAGAGGGCTGTGGGATGAGGACTGTGTTCTTCCTTTCTGGGATGCATATTATTCATAATGATAACAGCAAACCTTTATTGAGCAATTACTGTATAAATCAATATAACTATATTGATTTGCTCCAGTAGTTTTGTATGGCCCTTGGAATTCAAGCCAGATTCTTTCCAAGGATCTGAGGACCTTGGAACCCATGTGTCTGCCCTCCCTGCTCTGGTTTCCCCACAGGCAAACTCTTCCTGGCTCAGGGCCTTTGGACTTGCTGTTTCTCCTCCCTGAGACATCTTCCTCTACCTCTTAGCATGGTTGGCTCCTCCTCATCTTTCAGGTCTCAGCTCAATGACACCTCAGAGACAAGTCCCTTACCACTTTGTCCCCTAAAAATCACACTCTCACCCACCTCCAGTTACACTGTTATGTCACCCTGTTACATTATCCTATTTATACTTTCACAGAATTTGTCAAAATATGAAACCATTTCATTTTCATATTTTTAGATTATATTCATTTTCTTCCTCTGGATTGGAAACCTCTGAGAACAGGGACATTATCTGTGACTTACTGTTGCAACTCTGGTGATGCTTCAAACAATTCTGGACACAATGAAAGCCTTCAATAGAGAATGATTAAATAAAGGAAATTCAGCTATTCTATTAAACACTGCATCCAATTTAATTCTCACAAGAATCTTAGAAACTTGGTATTGTGCCCATTTTGAGGTAAGGAAACTGAGGCTCAAGGAGACTATGTGAGATAAGTTACGGTTACTGGAAGGAACCCCGGGGCCCTAGAGATATCAGGGCTGTGGGGATGACCATGAAGGTCCCTGACAGCTGGCTGCCCAGGGGCTCACTGAAGGCCTGGCGCGTGCTAAGGAGGAGAGGTCGGGGCTGGGGTCCAGGCCAAAGTGGAAGGTTTCTTCGGAGCTCAGCTCAGGGCAGCCTAAGGACCTTCTCCTGGGTTTGGGTCCCAACCTTGTGCAGGAGGTGGGTGGCTGGAGCTGAGGGGGCCCAGGGCCCTCACCCAGGCTGAGTGCTTTACCTGCCTGGGGCAGGGTACGAGTGTGACTGTTATAGGGTGAGGATGCAGGGGAGGTCAAAACCTATTCTTCCAAGGGCCAGGGATTTAGCTCAGTGGCACTGGGCTTGCCTCTCAACCAGAAGGTCCTGAGTTCAAGCCCCAGTACTCAAACAGAAAAAACCCTATTCCTCCAGCCAGCACCTCCAGCCATGCCCCTTCCTACCTATTAACATGCTGCCTCCTGGGCCTGGCATTCAAGGCCTGGCACAATCCAGCCCTTACTGCCTTTTTTCCTCCTCTCCCCCTGCTGTCCTTGACTTCCTGGACAAGCCATGCCACAGTCATAGTTTTACCACTTTCTCTACACATTCTTTGAACCCCAGCACTGTGCTACCTCTTCCAGGAAGGGCTTCTGGGTTAGTGTTTGTGCAGGGGTTGTCCACGGTTCTGAGGATCTCCACCAGACTGTCAGTACATGGTGTCATTCTCAGTGCCCCTTACATGGCTGGCACAAAGCCACTCAGTGAGTATCATGCGTCTCCCATCCATTGGTGGATCCAGGTGAATCCACCCACCACTCTGACTTCCTGGGTCTCTGGATCTTCCTCAGGCACCTAGTGAGTATTAGAAAGATGAGGGATGGGCCGGGGATTTAGCTCAGTGGTTCCGATGCCTGCCTCACAGCGAAAAGTCCTCAGATTGATCCCCAGTACCAAACAAAAAAAAGGTAAGTGGGTGAGAGGTTGAGGACAGGGAACAGGGGAGAGGCAAATTATTCTGTGAACAGCCAGGCAGCCCAGCCATCCCTCAGTGTCAGGAGCAGCAGCAGCAGCATCAACAATTCTTTCCCTTCTCTTAAGCCTGGGTTGTGGGGTGGCAGGCATGCAGACCCCAGGCATTTCCTGCTGCAGTGCTGTGTATGTGTGTATGCACGCACATTATCGCAGGTGTGCACACTGGCGTCTGCTGCTGGCTCCCCTGCCTGACTCACTGTATGTTCCCCAGGAAGGGGAGGGACAGAGAGAGGAGGCAGGCAAGAGCCTTCCCTCCTTCCTCCTCCACCACACTGGAGAGACAAGCTTAGACCAGCTCCAAGCACCCCCACCCTTGTGCTGGGTCAGCAGGTGAGGGTGGGGAGGCTGAGAGGAGGACAGGGTTCCAGAGCCTGGCCTCTGTGCATTTTGACGCTATGTGAACAGCATGCAAAGCAGATGCAAATATTATGCAAAGCGGAACTTTCTTTTTCTAGTTAACATCTCTGAGGTGTTCTGCAGTGGGTTGTAGGGGGCCCAGAACCCAAGGGGAGGTTTGGAGGTGAGGGCAGGCATCACAGCTGCTTTGTGGAGAGGATGCCACATTCAAGCAATACCTACTGTGTACCTGGCTCCAGGCCGGGCTCTGGAGGATTCACAAGAAGCAACTGTCCTTGAAGATTCAGGCCCACAGGGAAGGGACAGATCCTCCCTATGGGACTTTGGTTGAGGGCTTTGTAGAGCCATCCAGCCATTTAATGGCATGTAAGACCAGATCACAGAATGGTTAAATTCTCCCATCCTGGCCTCAGCTGGACCTGGGTTTGATTCCTAGCACTACCACTTAATCGCTGTGTGACCTTGAGCAAGCAAGGTATGTTACTCTGGAAGCTTGTTTATTTGCTCATAAATTAAGAACAGTAATTGTACTGATCTCATGAGGTAGTTATAAGGACTCAGTGACATATGTGGCATAGGTAGACCAGAGCATGGTGCCTGGCATTAGGTAAAAGACTCCATAAATGACAACTGTAATTGGAGTAACTGCCTCCCAAGGAGCCCTCTCTCTCCTATCCTTCTATCCTCTGTGCCCTGCTCTCAGCTCCCAGAGAACAAAATGCCATAACCAACAGCAACCCAGGATCCAGGTATCTGGCTGAGGAAAGGGCCTGGGTTTGCTTTTCTGGGCCCTCACTGCAGCCCTGTCTGAGGGAGGGGCACTTGACTGATTGGATGAGTTATAACTGAACACCTTCACCTCTCCTGACAGGCAGACTGATCAGGAGACCATCAAGGGTCTCTTAGGGTTATCTCAGGCTGGGGAGTCAGGGCCCTGGGATAACGGGAGCCCAGCAGACAGTTCAGTGAACCATGTGGACTGGGTGCATCCCTTCCCCATGAAGACCTCCAGCCTCCAAACTACCTTCCAAAAGGGGCAGGATCCATGGGAGGGGAGGAATTTCTGCCCTGGCAATGAAAATAAGCCCAAGGGTTGGCTGGAAAGGTAGTGTGTTGGATTCTGGTGCAAAGAAGCAGGTGTCTGGAGGTAGATGGAGTAGCAACAACATCTGCCATCTTTTTGGGCTTTTTTGTTTTGTTTTGTTGAGACAGGGTCTTGCTGTAGTTCAGGTTGTTCGTGAACTCACTGTGTAGCCAAGGCTGGCCTTGAATTCATGGTGATCCTTCTTCCTCAGCCTCCCAAGTGGTGAGGTTACAGGTGGACACTACCATGCCCAGCTAAACCAAAAATTTTGAGCACCTACTTTTTACCATGGTCTGTGCTAAACACTTTCCACATGTTACATCACACTACAAGTCAAATTTCAGAGACACAATCTAGATGATCATCCAACTCTTTTGCTTTTAAATGCTTGAGGAAATTGAGATGCTTGTGGCAGGTCACTCAGCTAGTTTGCTTTTTTTTGAGACAAGTCTTGCTATATAGCTCAGGCTGGTCTTGAACTATGTAACCCAGGCTGGCCTCAAACTCAAAGCAAGATCCTTTTTCCTTGAGTGCTGGGATTATAGCTTTGTGCTGCCATGCCCAGCTCCCTGCTGTATTTTACAAACCCTGACCCTTTACCTGACTTTCAAAGTGCTGTCCTATGAACATCCCCTCTAGGCCTATGGTCATGCCCCAAAAGCCTTCCTCAACTTTCAAGGTAACACCTTCCCAGCCTGGGAGCCCTTGCTTGAGCTGTGCACCCACCAAACATACTGACCCCCTTTCCTTTGTTCAGCTGATTATTCCCAGTCCATCAATTTCACCTCAGAGAGGCCTTTCCTGACTAAAATAGCTACTAGTATGGTCCCCTCCCTAAGTCAGTCTCACATGACCTATTTTAATGTCTTCTTGGCTCCTCCAACTCTCTACAGTGATCTTGTTCAACTATTTGTTTACTTGATTATGGTCTGCCTCCCTGAACTAGAATGTTTTCTCTGAGGCTGAGAACAAGACTATTTGTTCTCTGGAGTCTCCACAGTTTAAATAGTACCTGGCACTTAGTAGGCACTCAATAAATAGCAGAGATAATGTGTGTGTTCTTGTTTTTTGGTACCGGATCTCGAACTCGGGTCCTTGCGGTTTCGGAGCAGGTGGCGGAACCACTGAGCTAAATCCCCGGCCCAATGTGTGCTTGGTGTGACCAGGGTCAAGAAGTTCCAGTTTTTCTCTGCCTCGGTTTCTTTTTCTGGTGGCCTTTTCTCCTCCCAGCCTCCCAGGGAGGCTTCAGATGAGATCAGAGATGGCAAAAGCTCCCTCCGGGTGAGAGAGGGCACGATGCCCAACTGGGGATGAGGTCAGGGCAGGAGGCAAAGAGCCGCAAAGATTATCTTGACCAGACCCCGGGCCCGTGCAAAGGATCCCTGACCCAAAGGGGAGGGTGCCCAACTCCTTCCTCGGGTGGGAAGCTTCTCCCTGCGGGGCCTCCTCTTCGCCCCTCCCCGGGGAGGCAGGTGGAGCAGCGTCCTCATCTTTGTTCCCATCTGGAGCGCGTTTGGCGCGGCGTGGCGGGGGCGGGGCTGCGCCCCCGCGGTGCCCAGAGAGACGGGCCCGCCCGCTTATCTGATCTGCGGCTAATTGAAACTCCCTGCTCGCGAAGGTCAGCTCGGTCCCCTGACAGCTGCCGAGCCGAGCCCGGCCGGATGGAAAACCCGGGCTGTGCAGGGCCGGCGGGGCGAGATGGGGAGGGGTTGTGGGGGGCTGACTGTGCCGCAAAGTAGACAAAGGCGGCCCCTCCCTCCTTGTGTGCGCTGCTGGGGGTCGCCAGAGGTAGCGGCCCTCGCCCTCGCCCTGCGGGGCGCTCCAGCCGGGTCACATGGCCTAAAGCTACAGAGGAGGGGGCCGCCTTTAATCCCTATGCGCCCGCTCCCACGCCTAGGCCCCGTCTGGGGTCTCTGGGAGAGTCACCCCCAACTTCCTGCCCCCACCCCGCCTCCACGCCCCGGCTCTGAGACTTCCTGCCTCCCTGGCTCCGGGCAGCTCAGGCTGTGGGAAGCTGGCGGGGCGGGGGCGGTCCAGTCCCCTCCCCCTGCGCACTGGACGGGGCGCTGGGGGTCCGGGAGGAAGTGTTCACGGTGGGGGGCGCGGCCCGGTCCCGAGGCCACCATCCGGTGGGGCAGGTGCGGCCTCAGCTCTGGGAGGAACGGCAGGGTGGCTTGTAGCTAATGGTGCCAGAGCGAAACGGGTGGATGAGGACACCGCGGGGGGCTCGGTTTCCACGGTTCCCGGTGCGGACGTGGCCAGCTCCGCAGACACTAACCCCGCCAACCCCGCCCCAGGGGGGCCCAGGGCCTGCGCAGAATGAGTGCCCGCTCACCTGCCGCCTGGGCGCCTAGGCAGCGGTGCGGGACGCTCCTGGAGGCGTAACTCTCAGCTTCCCCGCTGTGCACGCGCCCTTAAATAAGTTTTTTGGGCCTGGACTTTCACAGCCAGGAAAGGATGACCCCCAACCATAGATTTTCAGGACCACTTGCTGAATACTGTGTGGGCGTTAAACGTACTTTGAATCAATTTAAATATCAATTCCATTATGGTGATGAGTAAACTGAGGCGCAGAAAGGTTGTGACTTTGCTAAAGTCACAGCTACTAAGCTACCAAGGCAAGATTCTGAAGCTAGATCCAGCCTTCTTAGCTACGGGTGGTCTTGACAAGAGCTTCAGAGTTGCGCGCCAGTATAGGTCGATTCCTTAGGGCATCCAGAAGTGCAGAGAGCCCTTCTGCGGCGTCTTGCCGCACATGTTCCCATCTCGGGGTTGGGCACGTGTTTTGTGGTGCAGTCCCGCGTGCTGGAGCCCGGGAACAGAAGCATAGTTTAGCGTACGGGTGCCCAGGTGCGATATTCCCGGTGGGACCCGACAGAGTATGGCGGGGGCCAGAGCGGTCTGCAGGGTGGAGCGGGGGCGGAGAACTCAGAGCTCAGTCCACGCGGGCCACGGCGCCTGGGAGGCCGCAATCCGGGCGCCTGCAGCCGCCGAGGCGCGGGGTGACGCGCGGGGGCCCAGCTACCGTGACCTCCTCCGCGGTTGCCATGGAGACCGTGCACTATAAATAAAAAAAAAGAGGAGGAATTTCAAACCCGTTTTCTACGGTGCTTGGCGGGAGGGGGGAGGAAAACTCTCTTTGAATCGAGTTTCCCATTTCACCTTCCCAGGCGGCAGGAGCGCTTCCCCCGCAGCCCAGCCGGGAAATTGCCGCCCCTCACACCGCGTGGCGCCCCCGGAGGAAGCTAATTAGCGCAGCCCGGGGAGCTGGAGACAGGGGACCTGGCCCCGGGAGGCCAGAACCCGCCTTTTGTGGGGAAGGGAAGAGCCTATAAATTGCCCCCCTCCCCCGGTCTCCAGGCAGCGCGCGCAGCCCGGCGCGGGCCGGGGCACGGGGCGCAGGCGGGAGGTCGCATCTGCAGCTTTGGCGCAATGAATCAGGCGCGGCCGCTGCCGCCGCCGTTGCCGCCGCCGCCGCCGCCGCCGTCGCCGTCGTCGCCGCCGCCGAGCGCGTCTGGCATCCGGAGTCTCCCGGGATCGAAAATAATTTGGGCAAAGCGGTGGGAGGTGTGTGTGCGCGCGCTCCGAGGGGAGGGCGAGGGAGCAGGCCGGGCGGTGTGCGCCGGGCGGGGGGAGGTGCCATGCGACAGCCCCGCTGTGGTGAGAACAGAGTTGACACTTCTTTCCTTTCCACTTACTGCGGCAAGTACCGCGAGGAAGCTTAACCCTCTCGCTGCTTGGAGGTTAGGGGCGGCGCGAGCGCCCTCCTGAGGGCTCGCCGGGGCGAGGGCCAGGTGTGCAGACTCCTGGGGACGGGTCTTTACAGCCCCCTGGGTCCGCCGCGTGGCCGCCCTTCGGATATGCCTCGAGGCTCCTTCCTGGGGCTTTCCTCAGTACCTCCCTTCGCCTTTCCCAGATCTGGTTAGTGTCAGCTATATGGGCCTCAGTGTCCCCACCTGTATGTACCACACAGTCGAAGGTTCTGAAGCAGCTTCCCCGTCTGGCGACCCTAGTTTTGTGATCCTTTGGCTTGGGGCTTGGGCCAGGTAGGCGCGCAGCCCAGGGGAGGTGGGGGTGCAGTTAGAGAAGCCAGTGCAGGAGTCACAGACGACCCTCCTATTCTTCCGCCAGCCGTCTGGGCGCCCTTCATCAAAATGGCCGGGTTCCTGTTTTTGCCTCTGAGGGCAGAAATGTCACCGCCGCTGCATTAAGCATGCTCGGCGGGAACTTGGTTTGGAGTTAGGAGCTGGCGCTCAGCCCTGCCAAGCTGCTTGCCTCAGGGGGGAGGGGGTGGGCTGGCTGGCCAGTGGGCCTGGCAGGGGTCGGCCTTTGTCTGTGAGGGGCTCCTACCTTCCTACCGGTGTAGCTGGCTACTGCCCCCTTCCCCACAAGCTGCACAAGTTGCTCCTTCCCCACTCAAGTTTGGTGACAAAGGGGCAGTTAATACCTCTGTGCCTGTCTGGCTTAGGGAGCGCAGGGGAAGATTATTGTGTGTGGGGGGGATACTCATTTCTTCCTCCTCACCCCTATAATTGGGAACGTTTCTGGAATACATGAATCTTCTATTGGTATTGCCCATTTGGTGAGGAAGGAGTGGTAGTCAGGCCTCAGAGCACCCTCTGATTTATGACCTGAAGTTTCTCCTAGCCTCCCAGGAGGGCTTGGTGGGAGAAGGGGCTCACATATTCTTCTAGCTTCCTTCATTTAGTCCAAGGGATTCTACCACCCCAGGAATATTCAGAGTACTCCCTCTAGTGAGCATGCATATGTGAGGAGGAAACCATATGTGGAGAGTCTTAAGTCAGTGGGTCTGGGGTGGTCCTGTCATCTGCATGCTTCACCAGACTTGAGGGGTGGCCCTGGCCCTCACTCTGAGAGGGTTGCTGAGGTTTCCCCAGAGATGAGAGGTCATGGGATCTAGCACATCATTGCACAAACTGGGGAGAATGAGAGAAAAGGGACTGTCTAGAATCCCTTGTAAGGTAGGGACCTTGTGGTTAGGAGTTTGGGCTCTATCCTGGTGTAGTGTTGCCCGCGTGTGATCCTAGTTATCTTCTTTTTTTGGTACCGGGGATTGAACTCCGGTCCTTGCGCTTGTGCAGCGGGCGGCGAAACCACTGAGCTAAATCCCTGGCCCGATCCTAGTTATCTTGAAGGCTGAGGCAAGAGGATCAAACTTATAGCCCATAGGGCTGGGGATTTAGCCCACTGGTTCCGCCACCTGCCTCGAAAGCTGAAGGACCCGAGTTCGATCCTGGTACCAAAAAAAAAAATGATTGAAGACAAACTTCTAACCCAGGCTGGGCAATTAAGGGACTTAGACCTGCCTCAAAAAATAAAGAACAGGCTGGAGATGTAGCTCAAAGGCCCTGAGTTCAATTACCCCCCCCCCCCAAAAAAGAAATTTGGGCTCTGGACTTGGATAGACCAAGCCTGAATACAATTTGAGTGTATCCGGGAGGGCACATGACCTAAGCTGTCTGTGCCTCGATTTCCTGTTATAAAGTGTGAGTAACAGTGATGGTCCCTAACCCCACTGAAACAATATGTAGCTTTGATGGGACAGTACATGGAAAGTGCAAAGTGTAGGTCCAGATACTTACCTGATAAATGTGTACTTTGTTACTATTGCTGTCACTATTAGAACCAGAGCTTGCATTAAGGGCTGTTGATTGGCACAAGAAAGTTTGGCTCATCTGTCTCTGGTTCCCCACCCCAGGACCTGTGCAGGGAAAACTGAATGTGGTATAGCAGTTGGTCAGTTCCTCAAGGGGGCTTCTCGTCTGTTGGTCTTTACTGCCCAACCCAAATCTTAGTGACTATATTTTTTTCACCCTTGGATTATTGCTTCTTCACAGTTTAACTTGGAGATGTAGGTGCCCACTGGGTGCTGACCTGCTTAATGCTTGAGGGCTTGCGCCTCCTAGACCCATGCCCAGTCTCACTTCTTTGTCAAGCATCAAGTTCCGTAATGATGAGAAAGAAGCCCCCACTGACTTAGCTGTTTGCCCTCCAAGTAGTGGGATCACACGGAGTGTTGATATTGAGCACTTGTGAGACAAGAATAGAACACCCAAATTGTATGAGTCTTGAATATAGGGCTGATAGGTTTCTTCAGGGGGACTACTGGTTTCTGGTGTCACATAGAGTGTGGCCAGAATGAAGGAAGCACTTCCTAGAAACCCATAGCTTTGCACTGGAGAGGATTGGGGGGTGGGATCCGTGGGCACAGGGCCATTCCATCTGATTGAGGCCGACATATGGCTATGATGACTTCTGAGAGCTCCTTGAGCTGTAGAGGGCACCAGCTCAGCTCTGGATGCTGTTTTTTTTTGTTTTTGTTTTTGGTACCAGGGATCGAACTCAGGACCTTGCATTTGTGAGGCAGGCAGCTGAACCACTGAGCTAAATCCCTGGCCGTGGATGCTGTTCTTCTGACTTACACTTGCCTGCACCTCTGCCCATGCTCATCCAGATTCACTGGCCTGTATGTTCTCCTGCCCCCACATGTAATTCATGTATACACTTGTTACAGTGTCACACATACAACACACATGCATACATGTGCATGTGGGTATTACACACAGGTATATCCTTAAGCACCCAGATGTACACTTACTACCATGGACACCCTGTTATACCTATGCACACATTAACTCCATGTACGCACACAGTGACGTGTACAAACATGGGCAAACCCACAGGCATTTGCTCTTCTATCAGCTAATTTGTGTGTATTCGGGCTGTATCTCCCATGAGCATAGGGCTATCTTTGCTCGTTGCCAAGTTCCCCCAAGAGAACTGAGGTTTGTTCACTCTCAGGGTCCACATCCCTGATGCTTGGAAGTTGGACAATATAGTATTGTGTGGAGTAATGACTATAGTGAATAATAACTATACCAGTAAATGCAATAATCATTTACTGAATATACAAGGTGTGCCTAACCCTGTGCTACAGGTACCAGTTCATGTAGGCCTCACACTGACTCAAGAGGAAAGTACTTGTAATTCCTGTTTAGACTCCAAGAGATAGTGTTGGAGGGCCAGGGATTTAGCTCAGTGGTTTCGCCGCCTGCTGCACAAGTGCAAGGACCTGAGTTCGATCCCTGGTACCAAAAAAAAAAAAAGACAGGATCTCAGCCAGGTAAGGTGGCACATACCTGTAATCCCAGCACTCTGGGAGCTTGAGGGAGGAAGATCACCGATTCAAGCCAAGCCTGGGTAGCTTAGTGACTTAAGACCCTATCTCAAAGCTCAGTTTGAAGGCCCCAGGTTCATTCATTTTTTTTTTTTCCCTAGGTTCATTCTTGAGACAGAGAGAGAGAGAGAGAGAGAGAGAGAGAGAGAGAGAGAGAGAGAGAGAGAAAGAGAAAGGGAATGTTATTATGTTTTCCAGCCTCCTGAGTAGCTGGGACTACAGGTCTGCACCCCACTCTTAGTACATTCTTTACTCAATTATTTAATCTTTCTACAAAGTCTGGGATTTCTGGGAAGGCTGGGAGTCTCAAGAAGTTGTTGCCATATTATAAATGAAGAAACAGACTTAATGAGGTGGACTTGCCCAAGGTCCTGCAGCTAGGGGTGAAATAGTGGAGGTTTGAGCCCGTTCTGAGGGTTACTCCACAGGCCTTGCAGTTGGGTGAAGATGGGTCTCAGGGTCAGGTGGGTGGAGTTGGGAGTGACAACTCTGCTGTGGCCTGTAGTGGTTCAGTTCTGGAGTCCCTATCGTCTGAATCTAAACCTTAGTGGTGAGGGCCGAGCAGTGTTCCTCATCAAGATGAATCAAACATCTGCCTCTGGACTTTTATTTTATTTTATTTATTTTTGGTACCAGGGATCAAACTCTGGTCCTTGCGCTTATGGGACAGGCAGCGGAACCACTGAGCTAAATCCCCAGCCCTGCCTCTGGACTTTTTTTTTTGTTTTTTTTTGCCTCTGGACTTTTAAAGGGTGAGAGTCATTCTTGTTTTGTAGAAGAAGCTACTGAGACCCAGGGAGTTGGAGCCAGTCCCCTAAGCAAGTTGGTAGGTCCTGCAGATTTCAGGTTCAGGGTGCCTGTCTCCATTTTGATATTCTTTCTGCTAGGTACAAGTGTCTGCAGGTCATTTCAGTGGTTCCCTTCCCTGCTCCTGGATTGCAGAAGGGTTGCTGAGGATGGGGCTGGGTGAGGGTGGGGTGCGGCCCCCAAGAGCAACAGTGACACTAACAGCTGCCCTATATTGAGCACTCACTTTGTGCCAGGCATGATGGGTGCTTGTGTTCAGCCTCAAAATCCTCAACACAGAGCTCCCAGCACCTACTGTCAGCCAACATGGAAAGGCCCAGGCATTCAGTTCAAATGAGCTACTCTTTGTGAGCCTCAGCCATGAGCCAGGCACTGGGCTGGAGCCCAGGGATTCAGGGAGCACAAGGCCAACATCTAGGAGACAGACATGAGGCAGTGGTGCTAATGTGGGAGACACAGACATGGGCACTTAACGTCAGATGGAGGATCTAGGAAAAGCTTCTCAGCAGAAGTGATATACTAAGCCAGGCATGGCAGCACATGCCTGTAATTGCAACACTGAGGAGGCTGAGGCAGTAGGATTGCTGGGAGTGTAAGGCCAGCCTAGGCTACAGAGCAAGACTCTTGTCTCAAAAAACAAAAACAAAGATGGTAGGGTGGGAGGGAGGAGTTCCAGCCTAGGAAACAGTACCTCAGAGGCCTGAAACTGAGAAGAGCAAGGTGTCTTTGAAGCTTGAGGACATTAAATGTGGCAGAGGGAGGAGACTGAGGAGCAGGGAGGAGACTGAGGAGCAGGGAGGAGACTGAGGAGCATAGAGGAGAGGAGGGCAGGATTCATTCAAGGCCCTGCAGGCCAAGACAAGAGGACTAGGCCTGCACCATGGGCCCACTTGTCCTGTGGCCCCTCCTAGGATACTTTCCAAGACCGTCTCTCATCAGTCAGCTCTGCCTGATACCTCTGGCCAGTAGGTCAGCAAGGGTCACTGTGGCTATTTTACTGCTGAAGAAACAAGTTTCCCTTTACCTGGCTGCTACCAGGGGCATGAGCTTGAGCTCCAGACCCCTTTGAACCAGTGTTGAGCTGAAGGAAGGGCTGGACTATTTGCAGAACAGTCTTTGGATGATAGCATGAGGTAGGGTAGGGGCACAGTGTGTTTGGGGACCCCCTGGGGGTACAGATGGAGGGCAAGGATCCTTGCAGGTCCATGCTGGAGAGGACACTGCTACTCCCCTTTGAAGTCCACTCTCAGTGGCTGGTGGGGTGAGTCAGCCTGTATGAAGTCACCCACTTTCGCGCAGCCTACGCCCCCTGACCTGGAAGGCGCCTGCCAGGGGCACCATCCGAGCCTGAGGAGGGCCAGGCAGCTCTCCAAGTCGCTCCATCTCAGTTGATTTAGTGGGGCTGGAGGTGTCCAGAGCCATCAGAAGCAGCTGGGCATCTGTGGCCTCCAGGCCTGTAAGTCATGCAGTTCCCTGAACTGCTCCCCGGGAGTCTTCGGGGTGTTGCTGGAGACTGGGCTTGTCACAATCAGTTTGTGCCAAAGGAAATTAATTTCTGTCTCTCTGAGATGGAGTGTGGGGAAGGGAGGGAGACCCAGAGAAAGGTCTGTGACAACGCTACAGAGAGGGATCAGGGTGGAGCAGTGGGGCCACAGTCATGGTGGTCCCTAAGCAGGGAACCTGGAGGGAGCTCTGTAGCTGAGGCTTCAAAGATGTTGCCTTTTGTTGGGGACAGAAACTCAGATTTTGTTCTTTATTAATTTCCCCCTTCCTCCCTAGCTCTTTCCTTTCCTTTCCATTTTATTTTATTTCTTTTGGTGGTCATAGGGATGGAACCCAGGGCCTTCCCACTGAGCTATATCTTCAGCCCTTTTGATTTTTAATTTTGAGATCGTGTCTTGCTAAATTGCCCAGGCTAGGCTTGAACTTGTAAATCTCCTGCCTCAGCCTCCCAGGGTGCTGGGATGACAAGTGTGCACCCCTTGCTTTTACAAGTATTTATTGAGCACTTTCTGTGTGTGCTTTGCACTGTCCTTTATGGTGGGACATGATAGCATATGAGATGAAGTTCTGCTCACATGGAGCATGGTTGGCTAAGAGCGACCAACTGATAATAGATAATTCAGATGCCAGATAGGGAAGAGAGCTAGCAGAGCAGTAACTAGAGTGGCTTAGCTAGCTTACCATGGAAGTCCAGAAAGATGCCTTGGAAGTGGAGATGGGTCACCTGACATGACTGTGTGGAGGATAGCACTTCAGTTGTGAAACATGTTTTCTGAAAGTCGAGCGCTATTGTGGTTGGCTCAGGTGCTGGCCACGAGCAGAGTGCATGGAGACAGCAAATGTAAAGGCTGAGGACTCCCTGGTAAAGGTACCTACCTGTGTGTCCCAGCCTGGGACTTGGCTGGGTGACATGGTAGGGATTGCACGCTGGGATAAATGGCTCTGCTTCCTGGAATATCTGTCTTACTAGGAGACTTCACTCATTTCATACATTATTTTTATTAGACACAACTGTGGAGTGGATATGAGAACTCACAAGACTCTGAAGATGAAACGAGATGTCAAAGAAACCTTGGCTGGGGCAGCTGGCCCAGACCTGAGAATCTGCTTTCACTCTTTTTGAGCCCTTTGTGGTGAGGACAGAGTAGTCTTTTCCTAGACCAGCTTTACTTGTGTCCCTCTTGGTCAGGAGCCCTCAGTGGCTGCCCATTGCACAAATAAAAAGGAGGACAGTTACCAGTTGGGGATAGTCCTTTTTAGGAGTTCTTAGATCACTCTTGGTAGGCAGATATTACTATTATATCCATTTACAGATGAAGAAACTGAGGCTTGGAGAGGAGAGATTTTTTTTTTTTTTTTTTTGGTACCGGAGATCAAACTTGGGTCCTTGTGCTTGCAAGGCAGGTGGTCAAACCACTGAGCTAAATCCCCAGCCAGGAAGAGATTTTTTTACAAGGTACAACAGCTGGTCAATGGCAAAGCCAGGATTCCAACTCACAGCCTGGGCCATTAATGGCCACTGTTGCTGAGGTAGGGTCCAGAGCCCTGCTGTGGCTGCAGTCCTGTGCCCCCAAGACACTCCACAGCTTCCGCCACAGAAGCGTGCCATGCTGCCCCTCCACTGGGCTCCTTTGCCTCCCTACCTGGTTTTGAAACCTAACCGTTCTTTGTGGTTTTGTCCCTTCTTCCTCTTCCATTAAGTCGCATGCTTATCACCATAAGTAAGGGGACTGCCCTTTATTTCTTGTGCCCTGGCAGATCTATTTGTGTTGCCCTTTGGGCCCTTATCATACACATTTTGTGTGCCTGGGGGCTAGAGTGTGACAGGCCAGGATTTAGGCTTGTTTTATTTCTGTGGTCTGGGAGAGCAACAACCTTTGTGGACCTCTGTTCCCTTATTAGTAAAATGAGGTTGCATTGGGGAGCATATTAGCAAAGGGCCTACTTAGCATGGAGCTAGTGGCAATGGTTAGTTTTGTCTTGTTTTTTGAGACAGTCTCACTGTGTAGTTCAGTGAGACTCACTGTGGACTCACTGTGAAGCCCAGGCTGGCCTTGAACATGCATTGATCCTCCTGCCTCAGCCTCCCAGAGTGCTGGGATTACAGGTGTATGCCACCCCCTCCCCCTTATCAGTACTTGTTCGCAGTAGCAACTGTTGCTACTTAACTGCTTTTGACCTTAGTTTCTTTATCTATAAAATGAGGGAAACATAGTACTTCTGTGCTCCCTTATAGGGTGGTCATGAAGGATAGGGAAGGGACTGTCAAGTGCCTGGCACACAGTCAGCTGGTGCACAACCAGAGAGGGCAGAACTAAGGGTCTATCATGTCTCTTCTCCCCCAAACGTGCCTTAGCGCTTGGTGGCTTGGAGCATATATTTTCAGTTGAAGCTGAGTTGCCTTCATATTTCCAAGGGCTATGGCCTGGTTCATTCCAGACAGCCCTCAGCCTGTTTGGAGAGGGGAATGACTTGAAGGTTCTTATTGCCTGTGAAATCATCATTGTCATCTTCATCATCATAATAATTGATGATATGGGCAGTTGGCATTTTGTCTGGCTCCTCTGGGTACAGATGCCTACCCCCACCCCAACCTCTCCATTGGCTGGGGTCTGAGCAGTGGTTTGCAAGCATTGGATGGAAATTGGGACTAAAAACAGGGCAGTGGGCACCAGATTCTTAGAAGGCCCTATCTCTGGTTCATGGTGCCTGAGAATTTCAAGGGTCCCCTTGCCTAGAGGACATGGACACTTGAGAGCACCTGGGCCTCCAGGTGTCCCTATGGGTCCTGAACCAGGGACAACAGCTGCCTTGTAGTGAGTGATAGAGCAGATGGGGCATTTGTAGGGAGGAAAGAAATCCTTGGGCCTTTCTGGGCAACACTGACCTCCTCTCCATCTTTGTTGTGCTTTTGATTATTCAGTGAAAATTCACAGTCCAGTTGAGGGCTTTCATAGGCCACATTTTATGCTGTAGGCTGGGCTCCTGGGACTCAGAAAAAAAATATATGCAGCTGGGAATCCTCAGTGGGTTCATCATCAAGAGAGGGGAGCTAAACTGGTGGACAGATAGCTACATCTGAGCTGGACTTTGGGTTGAAGTATTCACAGCAAAGGTCCCTAGTCTGGTCTGGGAGGCTGAGGAAGGCTGCCAGAGGAAGTGATTTGAGGGGCTTCTTATGTGATTTGTGTGACCTTGGAAGAGTTAACCATGCTGTGCTTTACTTTCCTCACCTTTAAAGTGGGAACAATCCAGCTGGGAGGGAACTTTGTGGTAGGGCGCCTACTCTGAATAGTCACAGTACCTATTTCAGAGGGTTGTGAGGATTCGATGAGTTGGTCCATGTACATCCCTCCAGACGGTGCCTGGCACACACTTAAGCTCTGTAAGTGTTCAGTAAAAAACAAAAAACAGCTACTACTTGGATGAGTAGGACTTGCTAAGCAGATGAATGGGAGAGTGTCCCAGGCAGAGAGCAAAGGCCTGTGTGTGAAAAGCAGCCTCATCCAAGGGGGTTCTGTGATGACTAGTGACTGTCCTGCTGTATGACTTAGGGTGGTCTTGGGGCTAGCCTGGTCTTGGCCTGGGATATAGCTGGAATCCAGGCCCTCCCTGTGCTCAGGATGCCCGTGTGTCCCTGGCTCCTTCCTGGTTTTCGAGGAAGCGCTGAGGGGCCACCTGCATAGGGGCTGGGAAGAATTCTTGGGGGATGTCTCTGACATCCTAAAGAAAGATGAAATCTCTCCAGATAAAGCAGCGGAGGGAGTTCCAGGTTGAGGGAACAGCCTGTGCAAACCTTGGGAGGGAAACAGAGTCTGGGGCCTGGGGATGTGGCTCAGTGGTAGAGCGCTTGCCTAGCATCACAGTGTGAAATCCTGGGTTCAATCCCTAGCCCTGAAAAAAAAAATTACAAAATGAGAGATTGTTTCAGATGAGGAACAGAGACATCGAGTGGAGCCTGTATTCTGGGTTTGGAAGCCCTCTCTGGAAAGGTTTTATCAGTAGGTTTGGAGTGACCCCCAGCCTTGAACCCAGACACTGGTGGTGGCCTAAAGAGGTTAAAATCCAGTCAGGCTTCAGGGCCACTGCAGGAGCTGGGGTAGGGGCACCAGTTGCTCAGGTCCCTCCCTCCCACTCCAAAGCTGGGAGTGTTTGGCAAAGCAACAACGCAGCCTTTGTGTCCCTCTGTGGGTCCAGGCACGTCTAGCCCAGCCTAGGCGGCTGCTGGTTTCAGTACCCTGTGATCCTGGCCAGGCGGTGTAGGGCGGGGTGGGCATGGCATTTGTCCTTAGGGTCTCCAGTGTGGCTGGCTTGTGCCCCCTGCACAATATACTACCCCCATCGGAGCTTCCCAGGTGGGTATGCCTGTGCCAAACAGTTCATGGCTGTGTGTGAGGCTGGCAGGGTCCAGGGTGGGTAGTGGTGGGTGGGGGTTTGCATGGTGGGGGCGAAGGAAGCTGGGCACATCCCAGAGCTCCTGTGTGCTACAGCCTGTGCCTGAAGGGAGCCCTAGGGTGAGTTTGTGAGGTTAACATTAGGGCAAGGATGTGACTCGAGGTGTGAGGGGTCTGGGTTTGAGCACATGAGCAGCTCCCAGCCTGCTCAGAACAGAGCGCTGCTGTCTCCACTGCGCCAACAACGAGGCCTCTCTCTCAGTGCATAATGTCCCCTCTGTATTGTCTGCTGCATGGCTGTGGTGACGATAATTTTAAGGCTTAAATCCTTTGGGTGGGTAGGGGTGGAGGAGGACGGAAGCTTTCAGGGAAGAGCAGGAGCTCCTGCACAGGTTTTAGTGGGGAGGTCTGTTGTGTGCTTGCCCCCCTACTTGAAACCGCTACAGGGGCAGCAGAGGGAAGTCAGGTGCCCCCTGAAGCCTCTACCAGAAGTGGCCCTGCCAAACTCTGTGGTCCTGTTCCTTGCTGCTCTCCAAGCCTTGTTTGTTCACTCTGCCCACCCTGACTCAAGGCCAGGGCATGGAACTTCTTCAAAGGATCTCGATCTGGTAGCTGCTTTTGGTCACTGCCACCCTCTACTGACCCACATTCTCCCTGTCTACACCTGGTGTTTCCTGCTGTGGAAACACAGACCAGCAGTTGTCAACTGTTTTGTTCCCCTGGTTCCTTTATACACTTAAGAGTTAATGAGGACCCCAAAGAGCTTTTGTTTACATGGATTCTAGCCATCACCATTTACTATATTAAACTGGGGGGTATAGCTCAGTTGTGGGTGTCACTTAGTACCAGCAAGGCCCTGGGTTTGATGGATCCCCAGCATCAAAAAAATTAATTAGGAATTAAAACCAAGGAAATTTAAAAACATGTTCGTTCATTTAAAAATAACAATAGGAGAGCCGGGGATTTAGCTCAGTGGTTCTGCCGCCTGCCTCCCAAGTGCAAGGACCCGAGTTAGATCCCCAGTACCAAAAAAAAAAACAATAGGGCTGGGGCTGTAGCTTAGTAGTAGAGCCCTTGCTTAGCATGTATGAGATTCTAGGTTCCATCCCTAGTGCCACACACATGCACAAAAAATACATAAAGCAAAAATTCCAGTATCTGTAATCATAGATAATACATTCTTTAAAAAATAGCCTTATTGGGCCGGGGGATTTAGCTCAGTGGTGCCGCCACCTGCCTCAAAAGCGCAAGGTCCCAAATTCGATCCCTCGTAGCAAAAAAAAAAACCTTATTTTTCAGAACAAAGCAAAAGTAATAAGCAGAGTGACCTTTTTACACATTTGCAAATCTTGTTAATGTCTGTCTGGATTCTTATGGCAGCCTTTTGGGGCTGTATCGGGGTTTCATACCTGCTTTTTTTTTTCTTGGTACCAGGGATCGAACTTGGGACCTGCGCAGCAGACGCTGGAACCACTAAGCTAAATCCCCAGCCCTGTTGATAGAATTTTGTTGTTGTTGAAGTATATGAAGAAAACCCAGCTTCACACAGATTTATTTTTATTAATTTAGTTTTTGAGACAGGGTCTTACTATGTAGTTCAGGCTGGTCTTGAACTCATGGCAATCATCCTGCCTTAGCTTCCTGAGTGTTGGGATTATTGGCATGAGCTACCACGCCTGACTTACCTTTTTTTCTCACACAGATTTATAGTCAGAAAAGTGAAGAGCATTTTAATACCTATTTTCAGATGATTTGGCCCAAGATTAAAACTTGACCAGTGGTGGTAGTTTCCTAAAAGTTGTCATTTAGATTTTCAAACTGTATCAATGAACTTTTCATTCTGTTACTTTTCAGCCCATTTGTCTAACTAGCATTTTGGAAGGCAGCTATGCTCACCACTATACTACCAACGCGTAACTAGCATTTTGAATGGACCCTTTAACCTTACGTGACTTGATAACATCATGGGTTGGTTATTTAGAAAAATTAGTTCACTGAGTTATGCAGCTCTTTCAAATGTTAACACATTTCATTATACTGTATTAGTCACGTGCATTGATATCACCTCCATTTCTATCAGAATTATTTCAGAATGCTGTTGAGCTTGTAACGTATACAAGTACAATATTCTAAAATTCAGATTCTCACTTAAAATAAGCAGAATTTTAACACTGAGCATGGTGGCGCACACCTGTAATTCCAGCACTCGGGAGGCTGAAGTAAGAGAGCTCAAGCCCAGCCTGAGCTATGTAGGGAGACCCTGTCTGAAAAAACAAAAAACAAAACCAACAAAAAACCACCAAAACAAAACCAGAATGTTATTAGTTGGGCACAGTGGCACCTGTGATCCCAGCTGTGTAAGAGGCTGAGGCCTGAGGAGTAGAAGTTCAAGACTGCCTGGGCGACGTAAGGAGACCCTGTCTCAGAATTTTTTTAAAAAGGGAGGAGTGGGGAATGGTGCTGTAGCTCAGAGTGAAGGCCCTGATTCAAACCCAGTACAGTAAAAAGAAAAAATTTAAAAATAGAATTTTATCACTGCCAACAAATACTGATAGTTGTTTTCTGAAGTATGGGTTTTTTTTTTTCTTGTTTTGTTTTGTTTTTTGGTACCGGGGATCGAACTCGGGTCCTTGCGGTTGCGCAGCAGGCGGCGAAACCACTGAGCTAAATCCCAGGCCTGATGGTTGTTTTCTTTGAAGTGACTGTTTTCTCTGTTATTTTTGAGAAAATAATGGCCAAATATACAAGTCTAAAGTTTGTCAGTCTTTTTTTTTTGCAGGGGGATAAAGTCTTACTATGTTGCTTAGCTGGCCTTGAACTCCTGGGCTCATGTGATCCTCCTGCCTCAGCCTCCCAAGTAGCTGAGACTACAGGTATGCACTACTGCACCCAACTTGTCATTCTTGTCAAGTGAAAATGGTGTTCCATTAAAAAAGCAGCTAGTTCAGCTTGCAACTCAAAAAGTGGCACCAAAGCTTTTCCTTGAGGCAAGCATCACATTGGGATGTGTTACAGAGTGCTTTATGTGAATTTCTGGTAACATCTCACACTACGTTAAATAGGTGTGTACTTGAGGGCTGCAATTTTTTTTTTCCGTTAAGTTTATTGGTACATTTTAGATATAAAATACAGTTGCATTCATCATTGGGATCTTGTACCTTTACATGATGTATCTTGGTTCTTATTTTTTTCTTCCCCTGCTCTCCCTTCATCCCTTCCACCCTTCCCTATTTACAAAGACTTTGTTTCCATTTTTTTCTTTTCTCATATTTTTTTCTTTTCCTTTCTTCCCTTTTCCCTACCCCTCCCACTTCCCCTACTCCTTTAGACCTTTCCTTCCTAGTACACAATATCAATTATACATTTTTTAAATTACAATATCAAAATTCAGAGGACAATACCACAGATTTTACAGAATTTAAAAGGATATAGAAAGCATATTACAAGCTGGGTGTGGTGGTGCACCCCTGTAATCCCAGTACTTGGGAGGCTGAGGCAAGAGGATCACTGTGAGTTTGAGGCCAGCCTGGGCTATATAGTGAGTTCAGGGCCAGCCTGAACTACAAAGGGAGACCCTGACTCAAAAAACCAAAAAAAAAAAAAAAAAAAAAAAAAAAAAGGAAAGAAAGCATATTACAAAAATTTTTGAAATAAATTTGACAACTAAGAAGTACCTTGGAAGACAAATTAATGAAACTGAGTCTGGAGAAAATATAAAATTTGAATAGCACCTATTAAAGGAAGTATATTCCTAGTTTGAAAACCTACCTATATGACAACAACAGGCTCATATACATTTTAACTGATAAATTACATCAAACATTTAAAGCAGAAGAAAGAAGGAACACTTCTCCCCTCATTTTAGGAAATCAACATTGTGCTAATACTAAAACTGGATAAAGATAAGAAAAAAGTATGAACATAAATAAAAATTTGTTTAACAAAACAAACTATTAGAAGTCAGATCTGGCAGTGTGTAGAAAGTGGTTTTATTGTAAGGATGAAAGTGTTGGTTCAGAGGGATGAAATTTAATAAAATGACTAATTTCACTGCTTAGCTTCAATGAAGACTTTTTTTTTTTGTACCTGGGATCGAACTCAGGACCTTTCACTTGCAAGGCAGGTGTGGTGCCACTGAGCTAAATCCCCTGCCCATCAACAAAGAGATTCTTTTTTTTTTTTTTTAGTACTGGGGATTGAACTCAGGTCCTTGTGCTTGCACAGCAGGCGGCGAAACCACTGAGCTAAATCCCTGGCCCAACAAAGACATTCTTAAATGAAACCAGCTTTTTTTTTTTTTAATGCAAGTGCCTGAGGGTGATGAATACAACGATTCCTAGTACAATTTGGTGTTACTGCCTTGAGATTTGTGCTGAGGTACCACAATTTTATAATAGTGTGCTTTTGCACCATCAGTGCAAATGTCAACACAATGAAGTAATGGCTCCGTATTCTTAGTAACATAATTTTGAGCTCACCTAGCTGGGAAAAGGTCTAAGAGACCCTTGGGGTTGTGGGCCTGCTCTGATAATCGCTGTGGTTACTCAGTTATTCAGTCTCCTCTGCTCTCAGTGATGATAGGTTGAGGCTCAGCAGAGCCCCTCATGGCTCCTCATTTTATTCCAGCACTGAGTGAGACTTTTTCTGGTAGGTTTTTTTCCTCTTAGAAGAGGTGGCAATGATTTTGATGAACGTGCAAGACCCCAAAAGGTAGGAACTGGAAGTTCACTTGGTGGAAGGAACAGATTGGCAGAGGCCTAGAGAAAAGATGGCTTCAGAGAATGAGGGGCCTTGAATGCCAGCTGCAGGGCAGTGGGGACCACAGAACAGTGTTGATAAATGGGAAGCAACGGATCTGGTGTCTTGGTGGGTGGAGCAGAGAAGAGGGTCCTACCTGGTCCTTCACCAAGAGGCCTTATCATGCCTGCAGACCCCATGGCTGTGTCCCAGATGGACTGGCCTTTCCCAGCTGCCATAGGGTGAGCTTCTGCCCAGAACTCTGCTGAACCTGTTTCCACAGGTTTTTTACCAATGCTCAGCTTCTCTTTTTCTTTGTGTTGGCGTTTGTGGTAACAGTGAGTAGCTTCACCCCGTAGCCATGCATGTGTGTGAGGGTGACTGGGCAGGTGGGTACAGAAAGTAGAGATTGGTAGTGGTGATACACCAGCGTGTGACTGGCAGCAAGGTTCCTGACTTCTGTTTTTTTTTTGGTACCGGGGATCAAATTCATGACCTTGCGCTTGCCAGGCAGGCACGGTGCCACTGAGCTAAATCCCCAGCCTAGTGACTTCTTTTTTTTAAGGAGTTGTCCTTTGTCTAAGCCAGGGTCTCGTTATGTAATTCAGGCTGGTCTTGAACTCACTGTGTAGGTCAGGCTGGCCTGGAACTTGGGGTTCTCCTGTCTCAGCCTTCTGAGTGCTGGGTTTATAGCCATGTGCCATCATGCCCAGCTAAGCCAAGTCTTATTGACTGTTGACTGTGGATAAACCACCCTCAAGCAGGGTTCTTTGCAACCATGTCTGAGGTCACACCAGGCTGCTGACTTCTTTACCAAAGAAGACTAGCTTGTCGCAGACCCTGAAGCCTGGGTCCTAGTCCTGTGAAAGTGGGGACTGCAGAGCTGACCCTGACCTGTGCCTGGCCTGCCCTTCACGCCCAGTGGCCTTATGTTCCCAAGATATTGGGCCTCAGGTCCTGGCCAGGGCTGATACAGGGAGACAGCTCAGCTCCTGTGCAAGGCTGTGTGTACCTGTGTTCCTGAGCTGTGTGCCTGGGCCTAGAAGGGTTATGATGCATTCATGTTCATGGCCATGCTGTGTGACTATGTGGGTACAGCCTGTGCTGCTGTGTTTGTGACTGTGGTCCACGATGTGCTCTGCACACAGATGTTCATGAGCTCATGAACCTTGGGTGCATGCTGAGTCCTGCCTGTGTTGGGTGGGGTATACTTGCATCTATGTTTTGTGTCTTTGTGGGGCGTGAGTGTTTGTGTGTGATGGTTTGTCAGTGTGTAACTTGGTCCAGACCCACAAGGAGACCAGCTGAGGTATGGGGGTGGGAACCGTGCCGGGAGTCCTCAGCCAGGAAGTCTGACTGGGATGAACATGTCCTCACCCGCCCAGAGAGTGTCCCATGGTCTCATAGAGCCCCTGACTAGTGTCACCACCCCTGTTCAGTCAGGGTGGGTAGCTGAAGAGGGACCTGAGGGATCCACAACTAGCTCATCCCACCTACTGTCACCTGAGCCTCATGGTGGGGCCCAGAGCCCTGGCCTGGCCCCTAAGGCTGTAGGCACTTTGTATTGTGGGGGTTGTGGACAGGCCCAGAGACACTGAGTTTGGCCCTTGTGACCAGTTTCAGCTCTTGGGGCACTGAGGTAGAGCTGGCCTTAGGCCTTGTTGGGCTGGCTCTATAGGCAGCACCACTGAGCCACATCTGATATTAATCTCATTATATACATCATTCATTCAACAAATAATTTTTTGCATTTGTTTGGTTTGTTTTATTTTGCATCACTAGGGATGGAATCTAGGGGTTTGAGTATGCTAGGCAAGTGCTTTACCACTGAGCTGCACCATTAGACCAGCGAATATTTACTGAGCATGTGGTATATTGCATGCCCTGCATTAGGTGCTGGGAATAAAGTATAGTAGTCTCCTCACTGAATTGAGGGTGTACGGAGGTTACTGCTCTTGTGCATTTACAAAGAAACAGATCCTTAGGGGTTAAGTGATTTTGCCAAAGTCACAGCGAAGTTGAGATTTGAACCCAGATCCATTTCCTCCCAGAAACCCCCTGTCCCCATACTTCATCCTGCCCTTGATGCTCACAGTTGAAACCCACGTGGCCATAGAGCTCTGAACAACCAGCAGGACAAGGGGGCTGCAGATAGGGCTAGACCAGCCTTATACCACAGGCCATTGGCTGATGCAGGAGAGTGGGTACAGCAACCACAGTGAGCCCCTAGGAGCTCTGCAGGGAAGGTGAGCGCCTGGAGTAGGCACGGAGGTGGAAGAGTGGAGATGAAGGACTGAAGGGAGCATCTTGTGCCTCTTCTCCTGCCATGTGATCTCTTGGGTTGCTGCTTCTGTCTGGACCTTAACTTCCTCATCTATAAAATGGGCTCAGTACCTGCCTTTCCAGTGGTGCAATGCTCATGGCATGGTGCCTGGCACAGTAGGACATCTAGGGGCTGGGCCTCCCCAGGCTGTCTGCTCAGCCCTAGGAAATGGGCAGGGGGTAGGGAGGAGGAGGCGCAGATGTGTGCTTGTCTCACACGAGCAGCCACATTTAGCCACGGAGTCAGGACTGAAATATTCCTGAGGGAGAAGAACCCTGAGGCTTCAGGGCGGCAACGGCTCGTCAGTGGGGAGCGGAGAAGGGATGTTGTCACCATCTGCCTCGTGTCTGTCTGAGACTAAAATAATACTGGGGTGAGACTCGCCGCAGGCACGGGCCCAGCCGCAAGGTTCCCCAGAACAGGGAGGGGCCGGGGGTGCTGGAAACCTTGTGGGGAGCCATGGCAGAGAGGCCTCTGGGGGCAGGTCTTGGCCTAGGCAGGTCTTGCTCACCTCGTGCAGGTTTGAAAGAACGTATGGGGGGTGCACAGGTGTGGACACTCTCCTGGGGGACCAGCACACCCCCCAACCCAAAGGGAGTCTGCTCCAGAGAGTAGACCAGACATGTGCTGAGATCCCAGTGAAGCAGGGGCAACAACGGAACAAAGCAAGAGAGACAGATCAATTGCCTGATTCAGCTGCCATGAGCTTATCCGTAATACTGAAACCAGAAAACGTAGCAAGAAGCTATTTTAATTTCAGCCGACGTGTAAGTTTCGGGTCTGTGGTTTATTGTGGTTTTTATTTTGAATCAAATATAGAGGATGTTCCGTAATCTCCTCAGGGCTCAGAGCTCTGGGGAGCGAGTGCTGGCCTTTCCCTCCGGCACAGCCGTCACGCACCAGTTGCCTGTAACTGTTGGTACCCTGAGCACAGGCCTATGACCTTTCAGGTCAGGGACGTGGCTGGGAGCCTAAAGCCTCGCCTCTGGGGAAGCAGCCACATTCTGATCTTTTTCTTAAGCAGACATAACCAGTTGGTCATTTTTGTTTTGGCAGAAAGCATAGACCCATGACCTCAGTGGTTGATTTTAACTATAGATGCACCCTAACTGCTGTGTTTACGTGGCACAGGACTCTCAGTTCAGCAGCAGCACTTGAGCATTTACTCTGCTCAGTCCCTCAGTGGGTGCAGGCTGGGCCCACCCTCGGTATACAAGGTAGAGAAAGCTTTAGGAACAATAAGGAATCAGAGGGTGGCAGGATCAATGAGGGGTGGTGGGTTCGACTGGAGACCACAGCTGTTGTTGTAGAGGTGTTGGCAGATGCACTAGACCTTGAAGAAGAGACAACAGCAAAGGAGAGAAGAGAGGATGCCCAGGCAGAGAGCAGAGTGTGTGTAATGGACCACTGCTTTGAAGCTGTCTCTTTTTGTGACAAGACTATGCACCCACTATTTTTTAAATTTTATTTCATTTTATTTTTTGAGGTAGGGTCACATTACATACTTCAGGCTGGCCTTGAACTCGCACTTATCCTCCTGCCTCAGCCTCATGAGTACTGGGATTACAGGTGTACACCACCATACCTGACTTCAATCACTATTTATTTTTGAGATAGAGTCTCACTATGTAGCTCAGGCTGGACTTGAACTCACTATGTATTCCAGGCTGGCCTCAAACTTGTGGCGATTCTTCTGCCCCAGTCTCCCAAGTGCTGGGATCACAGGTGTGCACCACCACACCTGGCTGCCTTCACAATTTTGGCTGCAGTGTGGAACCCTTCTTGTAGGCCACAATGCATGCTAACTGCTTTGCTGAGTTTTCCCAGTCAGTCCTTACCAGCACCGAATGACGTCAGTATGCTTGGTGCCCATCTTTTTTCTTTGGTACTGGAGATCGAACTCAGGACCTCTCGCTTGCAGGTACGCACTGTTCGGCTGAGCTACATCCCTGGCCTAGCTTGGTGCCCATCTTACAGATGAGCAAAGTGGGGTCTGAAAAGGTCTGATAATATGTAAAAGGTAGAGGTGTGGTTTCAGATTATCTGTGTTGCCCTTGCACAGTACCTTCATTTGCAACCACATTTAGCAACTGAGCACCTACTAGGTCCAGGAGCTCAGACAAGGTGCTTTCTGGATTCATGCCCCAGCAGCAGAACACTCCAGTGTGCTGAGATGGCTGATAACTGCCCATCTCCATCTGGGGACAAAGGAACCTCTCTAAATATGTGTAAGGAAGAAGAAGGGTGCAGGTGGGAGCCTGGAGGCTTCTGCTTTGTGACTTTGAGCGAGCCTTTTCCTCCCCTGAGCCTCGGTTTCCCTCTCTGCAAACAAGACCTTGATACCCACAGTGCAGGCTTATGATGGGGACTAAAGTGAAGGCCAGCATGGAAAGGCCTCTTTGAGTTCCAGAAGCCTCCAAAGTGGACAAACTTGCCTTGCAGCCCTGGGAGGGATCTTCCCAGAATAATCCAGCCACCAACAGTTCCCTGCAGCTGACAGGCCTCTGCCACCACAGCCACCACTGCCCTGAATTATTCAGGAGCCTCCAGGCCTGTGTGGCAGCCCTTCCCCTCTCCCTGCACACCAGGTTGTCAGAGCAGGCCTCTGAGCCTCTGCTGGAGCTGCTGACCTCGGGGCCACAGAGCTGCAGCCTATGCAGGTGTGGCCATGACTTCGAGAGGTGAGAGCTGAGTGTGAGGGAGTGACAGTGGGTGAGATGAGGGTGGGACAAAGAATGTGTGAGCCTGTGACTGTGGCTGTACATGTGAAGTGTGACAGGGTGACTGGGTTTGTGGGTATGTATGAGAGTGAATGTGAGGGTGACTTTGTGAGAGTGATTGTGGGTGAGTAACCTGTGAGTTGTAGGGCATGTGTGTGACTGTGAGAGTGACAGTATGAGTGTGAGGACTGTGCAGATGAGCATGTGAGTGAGCATGGGTGTGAATGGCCATACTGTGTCTGAGTATGTCTCTGGAGCTTGGGCCCTCCGAAGATGGGGAACCCTAGCTCAAGAAGGGTCCTCTGGACCCTGTGATCTAGAGAGAGAAGGCTCTTCTGCCTATCTGGCTTCCGGGGGGGGGAGATAGAGGCTGGACGGAGGGCATGCAGTTCTTAGGCAGGACCCAGAGCCCACTGCTTTGTGGGGGCTCAGACCACTGCCAGCCAGACCATCCTAGGATGTCATTTTTGGATGCACTAAGAGCCTCAGAAAGAGAGCTGTTTCCCCTCCATTGGTTGCTTTCCTCTTCCTGGGTCAGGGCAGTACTGAGCACCTCTATAGGATGGGCAGCTAAGTAAAGCTCCCCAAGGCTTGGGGCAGGGCTGGAGGCTGTTTCCTATAGGCAAGAAGGACAGGGAAACTGTTGCTTGACCCCACTCCTCCACACACTGGCCCTGTTTTACTGGTGTGTATGGAAAGATAGGGTACCAAGGGAGAGGGTTTAGGAACTGGAAGCCTGAGTGTGTGAGGGTGAGGGAGGTGCATGTGTTTGGTGTAGGTGTTGAGGTCTGTGTGTTGGTGTCAGGGTGTGATGAGGCTGTGTGCTTTTGTGTTTGTATCTGTGAATGTATGTTTATAAGCAGTGTGTGTGACCCTGTGTATGTTTATCTGCCTGTTTGCGTGGCCATGCACATGTGTGCGATCTGTATTTGAGAGAGTGAGTGTGTGTGTGTAAAAGCATGTGAAACGAGAAAGAAGACTGACAGGAGAGGGGCAGTTGGGGCCCATACTCCATGGCATGGCCTTCTCCTTACCAGGTCCCATTTGGCACCACTGATATCCTCCTAACTGCATTGGGATTGTGGTGCTAAGAGTGTGATTGCCTGGCTTTGGCTGGCGGAATCTCAAGCCCATGGAGGCAGAGGAACAGGCTGGGGTGAAGCAGGGTGAGAGACTTGTTTATCTGAGGTGGGGCACAGAGCTAGGACTGCTGAAGACTGATGGGGGGGTCCAAGTTCCAGCTCCTCCGCTCACTGGAGTGAGCTGGGGCAAGCCACTTCCTCAGTTTCCTCATCACAACAATGGGGCTGCACGCTATTACCCACTGAGCAGCCTGTGAGACTGCCTTCTCTTCCTGGCTTGACACTGGCCTGCCGAGGCTGGGGAAAGGTGAGGTGCCTGCCCCCACCCCTGCCCTGGGCCCAGAATCCCTGACTTGCCCTACTACACCCCTCCCATCAAAGGGATGTATGGACACAAATACAGAGGCTGTTTCAGAACATAAACTAGCAGGTCATTCTGTCCATTCTCCTGCATTCTGGAAGGGTCAGCCCCTAGTCCAGGGAGTGTTCTCCATTCCTCTACTTTCCATGGTCAGAAGCAGGAATGGGCAAGACCTGCTTGTCCCCTCTCTGACCTCACTTTTCCCCCAGTATAGCAGGGATATTCTGGGGAGAGAGAGGGGCTGAGCATTCATGCTGCCTGGTCCTTGGAGTTTGCTAGCTCCCTCCGTGCCGCTCTCTTTCCTGCAGTGTCCACCTACAGAGCTGTGGCCTGGGCAGCTGTCCGGCTGAGCGGGTTAGCAACACAGGACAGATGGTGAGGGATTATCTTAGCTTCTCAAGAGAGCCATGGCAGCAGTGGCAGGGTGGGGGCAGGCACTCACCCCCCCCATGAGAACACATGCACGCGCGTGTGCACACACACACACGAAGTTCCCACTCTTGTTCCAGACCCAGCCCAATCTCCTGCTGTTTATGAGGTAGGCAAAGAGCAGGAGGAGAGATAGGATTATGTGAACTCGTGAGAACCGTGGGACTTGGCAGTCCTGTTTCTGCCCTACTCAGCTCCCAGACCACAGGCTGAACCAGCTGGCCCTCCTGGGCCCCTCTTGGACTCTTCTACTGCCTCTAGGATTTCTCTGCAGCTGCCTCCACTGGGAATGGTAGGTTTAGGAGGGCACAGCCTTACAGGGAAGCCTGGGACCTAGAGACGTATGAGCTGTGCCCTGAGTCCAGAGTCACACAGCAAGTCAGGTTATTAGCAGGCTGAGCTCTGGAAGGCGACAGATGATAGAATCTCTTAGATGTCTGGGCACTGGCTGTGAGGTTTGTGTGTATGAAGAAGGTGTGTTTGCTGCAGCAGCCCAGGGTCCCACAGGGGTATATCACAGAGGCAGTTGCATCCATGCAAGGACTCACAGGCACAGCCTCTCCTTCCCTGTCAGGCTCTGGGTGAAGGCTAGCTGGAGTTTACCTAGCTGGGACAGAATTGTGGGGTTAGAGCCACTAGAGTGAATTCTCCCTCCTTTTTGCCAAGGTGGATGGAAGAGGGCCTTTCAGGTCCCCCATCCACCCCACTCCCACAGTCTTGAGTCATCTATGCTGGGCCTCTGGGGGAAGGGTGTGGATCAGGAAGTTGGGCCAGATTTTCATAGGGCAACCTCAGGGGACCCTTTTCCCAGCACAGGAGGGAGGGGCTGACTCTGATGGAGGGCAGGGCAGAGACCTCTCCACAGAAGCAGGCTTTCTGCTCCTTGCTGCCAATTTCCAGACCTCTTCCCCTCCCCAGGAGAGACTCAGGGTCCACTGGACCCAGGAGTGTACACCAGGGGCAGAGGGAGGCTTCTAGGAGTGGCCCCACTGGGGCCACTCCTGGCACAGAGCAAACTGTCATCTAGACTTCCAAAGGCTTCAGCTTTTCCAGTGTGCCAGTTCAGGTTGTCAGGGGAAATGTGATCTCAACTCAGGATGGCCTTGGGGTCAGCTGGGGAACCAACTGGGCCTACTTCTGAAGCTGAATTATTTGCAGGCTGGCAGAGCTTGGTGACACCACCCACAGTGTTCCTGTAACTGACAAAACTGCATATTGTGATATTCCCCTGCCCCTCAAGCCATTGAATCAGTCTCTGCCAAGCCGTAGGGTGACTTTTTTTACAGTCTGTCTCAAGTGACCCCTGACCACCCAACTGGGTATCAGGAAGTGGGCACAAGTAAAGAGTGTGAGTGGAAAAAAAAAGTGAGTGGAACCAACCGGTTCCCTGGCTTCTGGCCTAGCTCCTTCTCTGTTCCTTGGGGCTCAGGTTGGTTATTTGTATCTCATGAGTTGGACCGATCTATATCTAAGCTCCCCATTTCGTCTCAGTTTGGCTTGGGGGAGGGCCCTATATGAAACCTGGGTGGGGGGTATATCAGAGCCTGCTTCTTCTGTGGGACTTTTGGTTTTCTGAAGATTTCAAAGTAACATTCTAGGGGCCCGGGGATTTAGCTCCCTGGTGCCGCCGCCTGCCTCGAAAGCACAAGGTCCCAAGTTCGATGCCCGTTACCAGAAAAAAAAAAAAAAAAAAAAAAAAGTAACATTCTAAAGAGGAACCGTGAGAGCCAATCAGAGAGCTCATGTAAATAACGGCTCCCTGATTGGCTGACTCCTTCACGCCCTTTACGAAACTTTAACTTCATCAACTAGCGAAGATTTTTCCTTCTGGCCTAGTGCGTCCCACAGGAGGCAAGGCGGGGGTCACCCGGGCCATTCCCCAACCTCGGGCTGCGTGGCCTGCCAAGTGGGGCTGTAGAAGGATAGGCGGGGGCCAGTGCTCTGATCTGACCTTGGTCCTCGAGGGTTCATTTTGGCCCAGAATCCCCATGGGGGAGGCCTGGCAAGTGACCCCCCCCCTTCTTCGTACGACCGCCGCAGAGCAGCGGGCTGCAGGCCGCGGGTATCGAGCTTGGCTGGGCCAGATCGATACCTGCCCGCTGGACTGATGCGCGGGGGAGGCAGCTCGACAGTGCTGGCTCTGCGGCAGAGTGATGGCCATGCAGTCCTCAGCCCCCGCCATCCCTTTCACCCGGTAGTCCCGGGGAAACCGAGGGGAAATGGCGCAAGGACCTAGGCGTGGCCAGGGGCGGTGACACGCCCTGGCTCCGGACCTTGGCCCTCCTCGTGTGGGTGGGGTAACCAGGGTCTTGCCCAGCTCGCCAACCTCCCTGCTTGTCTTTCTGTCAGCATTTCGTTCCCTCATCCTATCTTTCGTCTTCCTCTCTCTTTCATTGTGTGTCTCCTTCTGGCCCTGAGGTTCCCCCCTCCGTCCTCTTTTGTCTGTGGGTGTCTCTGTGTCTCTCCATCTCCATTTCTTTCTCTGCTGGTCCGTGTCCCTGTCCCTCGGCCTCGGCTTAGGTCTCTCTTCGCCTCTTGCTCATTTGCGCTCTCTTTGTCTGTCTGGTTCCCTCTTCTCTCCCTCCCTGCATCCTCCCCCCACTCGCCCCGCACCTCACAGCCCTGTTTACGACATCCTCAGGGCTGGCAGGTGGGCGGGGCTGCAGCGGAGAGGGGGTGAGAGAGGGAGACGCAGCCTCCCCCCAGCTGTTAACCTTCACGCTTCAGGCCTCTGCGGATGCCAGAGGAGGGGGAAAGCCCAGGTGCCAGCTTGGCGGAGGTGACTGGGAGGGAGCTGGGGGCTGCCCCTCCCTCGGGGCTCGTCTCTGAGGAGACCTGGGGCCGGAAGCAATGTGCCAGGGGCGCCCTGGGCAGAGGGAGGCTGTGGGCAGATGCGAGGCCTCCTGGAGAGTTGTACTGGCCGGGCGGGTTGCCCGAAGAGGGCTTTGAGCGGCGCCGACCCTGCCCGCGTCCTGGCCGGACGTGGGGGCCGGCGTGAGAATCCCGCCCATCTGTGAGCCGGCCTCACGCAGTCAGACCCAATTTATCTCGCCGCCAAAGTTTCACAGCCATCTGCTCGAGTGGAACGGCTTCCAGCGCTGGCCCCACCGGGCCCCCCAGCCAGCGCGGGGATGTTTTCCAATACGACAGCATCGAAGCTCCCCCCACCACCCCAAAGCAAGGCGGGGGTGTGGGGGAGGCGGCGGTGCGCGGGGCTGGCAGGCAGCCCTCTCCCGCGAGCGAGCCGACCCTGAATTTTAAGCGATTGATCAGGAAGCACAGGCCGTTCCCATCACTTAAAGCAGCCAAATACGAAGGCGCAGGGATTTCAAGGGGCCTTTGCGGAGGCGGTAATGAGGTCACCGTCACCGCCCCAGCCCACAGGCAGGAGGGGGCGAAGGGCCGCGGACACGAGTGTGCGCACAGGCTTGTGAACGCGGCGGCACCTATGTCCGTGTGGCCTCTGGGCCCAGCACTGACCCAGGAGAACCCGAGATTTGACTCTTGAGTTGATCAGCCTCCCCTTCCTCACCACACGCGATCAGAGACAGAGCTAGAACCCTGCCCTGGCTCCATTCACGGACGCCTCAGGCAGCTTCAGCACAGGAGCACCCACCCGGTCCCCTTCCAGTTCTTTGCCTAAAATACATGCACTTGGGGACCTGACCATTGCACTTCTGAACAAGCCTGTGGAGACAGATGTACTTCAGGCCTCCGATAATCACACAGGTGCACATATCCCAATTACGGACCTGACCGCCATGCTCAGGCGCTGGTACACTCCCAGCCACCACCACCGCAACCCTGCACACACGTGCACACAGGTACTCCTTAGTCTCAGTCCAGCAGCCAGGAACACTCCCCCCACTCCCCTCCTCGGGACACCCACACGTGCGCGGGTTTGCTCCCAGGGCCCCCTAGCCCGAGCCTGCTGAGTTATCTGTGCGGGTGGGCGCCTCAACTGCCCTCCAGCAGAGGGGGTGCAGACCTCGAAGAGAACAAAGGCGGGGCGGGAGGGAGGGGACTGAGCCGCGGCCTCTTCCTCCTTGGCTATGCGTCCCGGCTCCTCGGCCACCGCATCGAGCGGCTCTGATTGCCGAGTAAATCACCACGATGATCTGAACAATTATTGTCTCCTGAAAAGAGTAAAAAAACAAGGAATAAATAAAGAGGAGAGAACAGCCATCTGATTTCTCTGGGTAGGGGTAATATGTGAAGGTAGGTGCCAGTGGCTTCCTGCATATCCCAATTCTTTGGGTTGGGATGCAGTGCAGGTGGCCTGGGGTGGGCCACATGCCCAGCCTAGAGGTGGCAGTTAGGATCCCTTCTCCCCCTTCAGTCATCTCCTCAGTGTAAGTCCGGCCCACAGTAGAGCCTTGCCCACCCAGATGGCCTCTCTGCTCCTCACATACCCCCAAACTGCAGGGTACCCTCCTGTCTCCAGGCCTTAGTTCAAGCCTGTCTGGCCCCTAGAATGCCCTCTACCCACCAGTGTGAGCTGTTTGGCTCTCTAGCTTTCAGCCCCAGGCTGTTCTTCCGGAAACTTCTTGACTGTCCAGCCCTTCAGGATCCTCCTCTCCAAATGTCCAATGTCTGGTTCCACTTTCCCTGACTGATTTGGGTGTGTTCACCCGGTCTCCTCAGCTCCATGGCAGCTTTGATGGAAAGCAGTTATGGTTTTGTTTTTATTTTGTTGTTTTGTTTTGAGACAGGGTCTCACTATGTGTTCAGGCTGGGCTTGCAGTCACTATGTAGTCCAGACTGGCCTCAAACCCAGGACGATCCTCCTGCCTCAGTCACCCAAGTGGTGGGATTACAGTCATGCACCACCATACCCAGCTCAAAAGCAGTTATATTTTAAACAACATGATAACAAACACAATAGTGGCAGCTAACTCCTGCTCCATCCTGAGGACTACTGATGTGCTGGCCCTGTGATAAAACATCTACTCTCACCGTATATCTTTTCCATTTTAGCAGTGGGGAGATTGAGGCTTAGTAGGAGGAAGCATCATTGCCTTCCTCCATGATGGCAGTGTCAGGCATCCACTGCATCCTTTCTGCAGTTGCCCCTGAGCCCACAGTTTGAGGCTGTGCTTCTCTAGAGCTGAGCACCATGACACAAATACCTCAGTTCCATCCTGCCCCCAACCCTGCCCAGTCCTGCTCATCTTACTCCCCTCCCCACCTTTTCCTAGCTTCAGGAGGGATGCCATCCATGTATTGTGACCTCTAGTCCCCCAAAGGGCATGACCCTTCCCCACAGCCCTAGCATCAAAGGAGGGGCAGCTCAGCTGCATGCTTCTCCTGCCTGAAATGGTTCCAGATGTGGGGCCCACAGGGGCCTGCAGAAGAACAGGGTGAATGGGCCAGGGATTTAGCTCAGTGGTTCCGGCGCCTGCCTCGCAAGCGCAAGGTCCCAAGTTCGATCCCTGGTACCCGCCCCCCCCCCAAAAAAACAAATAAAAAAAAGAAGAACAGGGTGAAGATTGGGGCTACATCTAGGTTTCCTCTTGGAGGCTGCCTTGGGAAAGAGCTATCCTGCCCCTGGCACCTGGCCAGGTTACGGGAGCAGAATGTGGCCACTGATGGGATGGTGGTTCAGGGAGGGGGCCTCTCGAGAAGCTGAGGTAGGAGGACCTCTTGTGGGACATGGGGTCTGGGGCAGGGAAGAAGCTGAAACCCTTTTTGGATTTGCATTCCACTCTGTGAGTGGTTGGCTGCTGGGTGTGACACCTGGGAGTGGCTGGGACCATGGCTGTCCAAGGAGGCCCAGGACTAAATGGTTCAGCCACCCCCACCCTTCTCAAAGAAATGCCATTGCAAATAGAGAAAACTAAGTCAGGAGCCCCCACTGGCTTCTGTGTAGACCTCTCCCATAGGGGTCCTGATTCAGGATCCCAAGTGTTCCTGGGGGCATGGGAGGGTCTGAAAGTATTTGTCTGTGGCTGGAGTAGAAGAGGGACAGGTGGGACCATGTTGGTCCACACCTCTGGATGTGGGTGAAGAGAAGACAGGGTCCAGCCTGGCTCTGAGAAACCTCAGACCCAATTCCCCAGCCCTCTCGGGCACAAGGCAGCACCTCCTTCCTGGGAGGGAAGCAAAAAGTATCCATGGGTGCTTCAAGGCATCCCGACCCCTTCCCCTCATGCCCCTGCCCCTACTTTTAGTCTCTACTCCTTCCTACAACTGGGTATTTCTTTGGCATCTAAGATTGCTGTGCCCCAGGGGTCATCAGCCTGGGGTTTAGAGTGCTGGGGCTGATAGGGAGGCATACCCGCCCACCGGTACATACAAAGGGTGGCCCCCCACCTCTTCCCCTGAATGTGAGTGTAATCACTGGACACCCAAGGAAGGAGCAATGATTATGGTGAAAACTTCAGAATTAGGCAGGCCCAGGTTCAGACTCTAGCTGTACTAATTATCTGAGAACAAGACATTGAGCCTCTGTTGCCATATCTGCAAAGTGGAATTATAATGGAACATGTTTTTTAGTGTGTCTGTGAGGGTGCAAGGAGATAATCCAGATGTAAATGCTCTCAGCCCTGTTATTATTTGGGAAGGAGAAGGGCGGGATGAACTCCAAGGTTTCTCTTGGACCACTCTAGGGCCACCCCTCTATGGCATGACTGATCACCATAACTCCATCTATCTGTCTCTTTCGTTTCTGCCTCTCCCTAAATTCACAGAGCTCCCCCCACAAGAACACTATGCTGGGCTGGGGATTTAGCTCAGTGGTTTCGCCACCTGCTGCGCAAGTGCAAGGACCCGAGTTCGATCCCCGGTACCAAAAAAAAAAGAACACCATGCTGCCCGCATTCACCATCCAACTCCACTCATCACCCTGGCAGTCACAAACATACATGCTCATACCTGGAGGCACACAGGAGCCATGTATAGAAGCAAGAGGAGAGACACAGCCATATACATGCTCAGAGTCAGCTGCACAGCGATATCAGGACAGCCAACTAACACACACACGTGCACACACAGCACGAATAGGCATGAACAGGTACATACAGACACACCTGTGACAGGCACACAGGATGTGCAAGCATACAGTACATGCAGGAAACCACAGGCATATACACTCACCCACCCCCTGCATACATAGAACACACAGTATGAATGGTACAAACACACTCAGACACACACACAAGGACATACAAACACATTTGCACAATGAGGCACACACATGCACACACAGCTCCCTCAGGGAGCTGGCTCCCTGCCAAGTGTGGCGCTTTCTGCTGGGTGTGCACAACCTTTCACAGGCTCTAATTGAGTCGAGGTTGATTTATAACACAGCAGTGCCTCTGCCTGCGTGGGCTACCCCCTCCTGCTGCAGCCCTGGTGGAAGCCCTTGGCCCCTCTGTACCGCCCTCCCCTAGACAGGGTCACACACTCAAGCCCCTTTGAGGGAGAAGGAAGCCTTTCTGCCTTTGCCACCAGTCCCTTTCTTCATTCCTGCCTTTCTTCAGCGTCAGAGATTGGATTCCAAGAGGTTATGCCTCAATCTACCCCACCACCACCACTATCCAACCTTGCCTCACATAGCCCAGACACTTGGAAACCACAGCCTAATTTGTATGGTTAGGAACAAGTAGGACCCTGGCTGCAGATCTAAATACTTTCACAGCTGCAGCAGGAGAAACTGGATTTAGACATGAGAAGGGACTTCCCCAGTGATCTGGGGATGGAGAGTGGGATTTGATGAGGAGAGAATGAGAAAGCCTGTGTTCATGTCAGGAGAAGGGAAAGCTACTAAGAACCTCATTTCCTGCCCTGCCATCCTTTTGGGTAATTGAGCTGACTGTGGCCTCCCTTCCCAGCTGTCTCTAGGGCTAGTGTGGGATGGCTGGGCCTGTGATTAACTGTATTAATTAGGCCCTGAGGTTTGGCTCTTAAAGACCCCTTGTCCACCTAAGGAGTTGCAGCAAGAGTCTCTGTCCTGTTGTGGGGGAAGTATGCACCCTGACCCCTCACCTCTGACCCCACCGTAGACCAATAGCTCTAGCCATGGCTCAAGAGCTCAGCTGGAGAGCTATTTCATCTTTCCAGTAGCCTCTGGTGTTGGGTGTTGATACCATTAACTCGTTTGACAAGGAAGGCAACCAAAGGCCAGAGAGGCCAAGTCTTTGCCCAAGGTAGGAGTGGGATTTGAACTCAGTGAAGCAACCCATGTCTAAGCTGACCCAGAGCCTGATCCCACAAGAGAGTCCCATCCTGCACCCAGAAGCCTTGGTGCTCAGGCAGCTGCATTTTGGAGCAAGAGAGGCTCCTTGGAAGGCCTAGACCTTCCTTGCCCAGAATTGCGTTAGATTACAGCATGAGGCGCTCAGATCGACAAAACTTTTCTGTCAGTAAAGAGATTGGGAACCTAAAGAAGCGCGCGCGCGTGCGTGTGTGTGTGTGTGTGTGTGTGTGTGTGTGTATGTGTAGGGTGTGTGGACCTCAGGGAGTCTGCCTGTGAATGGTAGCCAAAGTTTATTACTTGCTTACTGATTTTCAGATAATCACATGGAGGAGGACTCAAACCCCATTTTACAGATGATTATAATTGAGATTCTGACCATTTAAACCACTTGTCGTAGCAGTTCCGCCCACACTTCTCCCCACTGCCATGCACTGGGGTAGGTGGACTGATCCTGGGCCCTGTGGCCCCGTCATACACCCTTGTCTCATGGGAACACACTGGAAAATCCATGAGGGTGTGAAATGGAGGGGCTTGAGGGCATAGGTGGTGTGTCCCAGAGGCACTGTTCGGGGGGTGCTTGGATGTGTGTATCACTATTTAGGGGCCTGCTGTCTGTGTGGGTGTGTTTTTGGAACATCATGTGGGTTTGTACTTGTCCCTGTATATTTCTGCATGCTTATGTTTGTCTACAGATTTCTTTTTTTTTTTTTTTGGTACTGGGGATTGAACTTGGGACCTTGCGCTTATGAGGCAGGCGGCCTTATAGATTTCAGTTGTATCAATGTATCCCTGTGTGATGGGTCTCTCTGTCCCTGTGAGTTTCCTCCCCATTTGTGTGTGTGTGTGTGTGTGTGTGTGTGTGTGTGTGTGTGTGTGTGTGTGTTTGGTGGTGCTGGGGATCGAACCCAAGCCTTGCACATTCTAGCAAGTACTCTAGCACTGAGCCACCTTCCCTGCCCCATGTGTGTGTGTATGTCTTTTTTTAAAAATTTGAGGCAGGATCTCCTTTTGTAGTTCAGGCTGGCCCTGAACTCACTGTCTAGCCCAGGCTGGCCTTGAACTCGAGGGGGATCCTCCTGCCTCAGCCTCCCAAATACTGGGGTTACAGGCTTGCGCCACCATGCCCTCCCCGCTTGTATTTTTGACATATATGTTTATTCTACTTCTGAATATGTCTCTGTGTAAGCATCTCTGCACCCTTGCTGGGGTGTGTGTGTGTTCGTGTGGCTGTTTCCCAAAGTGTCTTTAGGTGTGACTGCGTGTCTCTGTGTGTGTGACTGTGTGAGACTGTTACATCTGTATGTGATACACCGGACTTGCGACTACACGGCATTGTATGTGAGGGCTAGAGTGGGCACAGAATTGAAGAGGACTCCAAAACAACTCAGCAATCCGAAAAAACACTGTCATACGTATTTTTTAAAAAATCACACTTAATCCAAAAATCAACGATCAGATCAAAAGCTATTACGGACACGCTCGGTGTGTGTGCACGCGAGTGCGGCTGTTGCCCGCTCTCGGCGAGTGTCCCCGTGACTGCCGCCCGCCCTCCCTCGCGTCCCCCTTGCGTCCCCGCCAGGTGAGCCCACCCCCGCTCCAGTCACGCTGCGCTGGGCTGAGCCACGGTAATTTCCGAGTCGGCGGCAGCTTTGTGTGCACCGGCCGCTGTCTTGGGGGCGGGGATGGAAGGGAGGGTTATTTCTCCCCCTCTTCCTTTTTATTGGGTCATTAACAACGGCCCGGACTGCCGCTGCGCCCCCCCTCTTTCATGTCTGCCGCGCCTCCCGCCATTATCTCCCTGCGCCGCGCGGCGTAATTCGATGCCAATCAGGTTTGGGGCGCGGAGGCAGCCCGATCAAAGCCTGGCCGCCTTGCTGCAACGACGGGGGTGGGGGAGCAGGCTGTGCTCCCCAAGGACCGGGCACCCACTGTGTGTCCTGAGCCCGCACCTGGGGTCAGACTGGGAAGGCGTTGGGGCGAGTTTCCCTGAGGGCGTGGCCTTTAGGCGGAGCCTTGAAAGATTTTGATAACAAAGTGGAGGTAGGAGGGAAATGGCATTGTAGGCAGAGGCCCCTACTAGACAGGAACCAGCAGAGAGTATTTTAGGAACAGGGACGAGCTGGCCTGGTTAGGCCTTTGTGCTGGATTCCACGGGCAGGGAGAGATGGAGGGTTCTTGGTGGTGGTGGAAGGACAGAGTTTTAGGGGGTCTTCAGGACAATCTGGTGAGGTCCTCAAAGACAAGCTCTGACTCAATTTCCTTTTCTGGTGAAGTTACCAGGATGGTGAAGATGGTGAAGTTACCAGGATGTCATGTCTTCCCTCGAGTAATTAAGCCCTCCCCAAGTAATTAACCAGGTAATAAACATTATCAAACAACCCCAAATAGGCACATTTCATAATGCTTGCTATTTGCCAGCCCAGACCTCAGACTCATTCATCCACATAACAGCCCTATAACATTCATCCCATAACAACCTCATGGTTGGGACTCATTTTACAGATGAGAAAACAGAGCCATAGAAAGGTAAAATAACCACAGGGCTCCTTGCTGGTGAGGGGCCTGGCTGGGATTAGAACCGGATCCAGAGCTCACAGGAAGCAGCTTCTGAGCTCAAGACATCTGCCTTCCTCCCACTTCCCACTTGGGTCTGGGGAAGGATGGGGATAAAGGCTTTGGAGCCACCTCTGTGGGAAACCCAGGACTCCAGTGAGTGGGCTGAGGGGGAAGCAGGACAGGAACTCCCCCCCACCATACAGCCACCTCTGCTACTTCCAGCCCTTGGCCTTGAGCAAGTCACCCTCACCTCCCTGGTTTGCTTGTTCATCTGTAAAATGGGGTGAATGAGCTTCTTTAGCTTGTTCCTGAGGAGTCAGTGTGTGAATGCAACAAAGGGTATCATGAATGTCAGCTGCAGTATAAGCAGGAATGTTTATCACCATTAGCCAGACCCAAGCGGGAGGGGGCAGTATCTGCCAGGCCCTCAAAGAAAATGCCAGTGTTTAGTCCCAATGATTTGGGAGAGAGCTGTTCCCCACCCTCACCCTCAAGAAGGAGAGAAATAGATTTTTCTCTCTCAAATAGTGCTGGGTCTTCACAACTCTAAATATCTCAGACCAGAGAATGTTCTGAGCAAACCACGGTATACATAATACATGCTTCTGTTCTCAACTAAAAACAAGCCTCCAGGCCTCTAGGGCGGCAGCCAGGGAGGGGCCCCACCTCTGCCTCCCCAGCACCTCAATTCTGGGGTCTGACACATGGAGAATTGGAGGTGGAGGAGTGGGGAATGGAGGTCCCTCCCCAGCCTCCTGGACCCTGCTGTCTTTTTTTGGGGGGGGGGGGTTACCGGGGATTGAACTTGGGTCCTTGTGCTTGCGCTGGAGCCTGCTGTCTTACAGATGGTTTCCAGAGGAAGTACCTTCTTGGGCTGGCTTGCTCTGCACTGCACTGGGCAAATGGATGTAGGAGGCCCAGAGAGCACCTGGTCTGGTGGAGGAGGTGGGAGAGCATGATCCCTGGGCCTGGGAGCACCTTCTCTTCCTGCAGGGACAGATGAGCTGGAGAGAAGGACGAATAGAAGTTCAGATTGAAAGCTGGGAATGGGAAGCACATCTCATGAAAGAAAGGGCAGCTGGACCCCAGAAGGGCAGGACCTCAAAGGATCTTAGAGGTAATCCCGAGGGTGCTGGGGAGCCAGGAAAGCTTCAGACCAGGAAGTTGCCCTTCTCCATCCACCTCATCTGTAGTATGGGCACAAGACGCCCTGTGCAGGGCTGGAGAGCAGGTTAAGAGGTAGGGGGAATGGGTGGTGCTCATGCCTTATCAGCCCCTCCCTCCACTCAGGGAACTGAGCTGGGAGAGGCTGGGATGAAGAGGCAGGTAGGGGCTCTGTGTCCACCATTCTCCTTGGATTGGAGATGGGAGAGGAGCCAGAGCTTTCTACCAGACCTGGGTGGGGCTGCTAGACAGAGGTGACTGGATTAGCAGGCTTGGGTGGATTGGGCAGGGGCTGTGGCAGTGTCTCCCCCTGGGGAAATGGGATCTTGGCTCCTGTGCTCAGGTCCAGAAAGCTGCTATCATTCAAGGGACCCTTCTTGCCGCTGGGGTCTCTCCAGTGACCAGTGTGAAACCCAGCCAGGTTCTGCCTGCCCACTGGCAGGGCCTCTGCCTGCTGACACCCCATGCTCTGGGTGGTACTGAAGGGGAGACCTGGGGTGGCATAGGCCAAAGTGGGGAGCCTGAACTCTGTCCTGCCCAGGGCTGGCTCGCTATCTCCTATCTTCCATCTTCCTGAAGGAGGCCCAGTGCCCCCGATCGTCCATGTCTGCTGGGGAGTCCCTGCTGGTCTGGAGCTGGGTGCTGTGTGTGTTGGGGGGGGGGTGTCGGCTGCACCGCACACTGCAGATCCCAGCTGCCTCTGGACGCTGAAAAATCCAATTTTCTTCCTAATTGCCACCGCCCGCGCACTCTCTCCCCTCACAGCCTACTTCTGCTCTGCGGCGCCTCGTTTCCCCCACGCTCCCCCCACTCCTGGCTCCCGCTGCCCACCCCACTGGCTGACGCTACCCCCCCTCGCGGTCACCCGTGTCCGGACGCACCATATATCATGTCTGCAGCCAGGGGGGGCCCGGGAGCCGGCCAGCCCCCACCCTGGGCTCCTGACGAAATCGTCCTTTTCCGAGGCGGATGACAGGTTGTGGGAACAACAGCTTGAATTACGGAAAGAAGTTTCCCCACTGAGTTAATCTGCAGTGGCTGGAGGTGACCTTCTGGAGATGGCGATTAATCACGGGCCGTGGCGGGCGCCGCGCCACGCCGGGCCCTTTGGGGGAATACTAATTCCACTACAAGATAAATCATAATTTGACAATAATCATCTGCCCTAATCACTCCAATTCTTCTGTTTAATTATTTGTATACACCGTGTTTCTTCATTGAGGACCCTATGTGCCCATGGGTGGGGAGGAGATGCCCCTCTCTGGCCCTTCAGCCCGCTGGCCCTCCTGGTGTGGCCGAGGAGCCTTGGAGCTGATAGGGAGAATGTTGGAGCTCAGAGTTTCCATAGTGAACGCTGGAGAAACTGAGGCACAAGGAGAGGCCTTGCCTAAGGTCTCACAGCAAGCTTAGGGCTAGCCAGGGTGGCATCTAGGCCTCTGATGTTCAATCCCAGACTATAACCCATTGCCCAGAAGATCTTGCTTTTGCTGCTCTGTTCCCAACCTTCTCTCTTAAACCTCTGCAATGGCTGGTCCTACCTTTGTCTGCAGTGTGGCAGAGTTGGTGACTGCTTCCATGCCCCCTGGCTCTGGTCATGTGCTCAGAATGTGAGGATCAAGGACTTGGGCGTCTGAGCAGGCATTGCCTGAGCCCACCCACTGGGTGCTGTGTGGCTCCTGACAGTTAATGGGATCGCTCTCCATTTTGGAGCCTTTACTTGTAAATTGGGCTGGGCTCCTTGTCTCCCAGGGTGGTGGAGACCTGGCCATGTGCCAGACCCGCAGGACTGGTCACAGCTGCCTGCCCCTGCCACTTCCTATTCTGTCTGGGCCCAGCCACTGGAGCACTGCATTTCCTACCTCCACTTCCCCTCCCAAATCTGGCCCCTAGTGCTGCCCTGTTCAGGCCCATGCTCAGCCAGGAGAATCCCAGGGTCCTGGCTGTGCCCCTGACATTCTCTGAGGAGGGGCTGGCTGAACTGTTATGGATCAGGCTCCCTGAAGCAGGAACCAGAGTGACTCAGTGTCTGTCTTCTTGCTGTCTGGCTCCTGCACCCCGTGGTGGGGGAAGGAGTAGGGTGGAGGGAATGGGACTGCTGGATCCAGGGTGTCCCCCCTTCCCCATGAGGCTTGTGGCTTGACTTTGTGGCAGTGGGAGAGGGGGTGGCTCCTCCAAACAAGAGCCCAAAGCCTGGGGAGTGTGTGCGGATGGGGCTATAGCCACAGAGAATGATACTCTGACAGAGTGGACATGATAGCAGTAGCCAGCCGGGCGCTCCTGGCCCCAAGATCTGAGATGGGTGTTAGGCTGATGGTGGAGCACAGCCCTTATCCTCAGTATTCCTGCTCTTGTGGAAGAGATGTTGCCCCTTTGCTCAGATCCGAGATAGAGGAAAGAACAAGGAACAATAAAACCTCCGTTTTACCTGTCACTATTTATGGAGCTCCTCCCATGTGCCAGTCCTGTTCCCTTGCCACTTGTGAGCAAAGTGAGGTCAACCCATTTAATAGATGGGGAAATCAAGTCACAGAGAGGTGAAGTCCTTAGCACAGCATCATCAAACTTGTGAGGTCAAGGTTGGGATTTGAACACAGCCTTCCCCTCCATTCCTTCCTGATTCCCAGAAATCTGGGTGAAGTCATGGTATTGGAGAATTTTGAAGGACCTAAACATTCACCTCTCAGGGTCTCAGTCTCCCCAGCACGTGAAAGGGCCTCAGGGAAGTTGTGAGACTGATGTGAAAAGGCACAGGCCCTGCCTCAGCCCTATCTACCTTTAAGTCCCCCAAGGGCCTGGCTTCCCTCCTTTCTGTTAGGGTTTCCCACCACACATCCTTTATGAACACAGGGCTCCCTTCATTTCTGTCCTGGCTGCATCTGGGGCCCCACCTCTTCCCTTCAGTGACCCTGCCTTGGAGCCCAGAGACTGCTATCTGATGTTATTTCCTGACAGTGCTTGGGCAGATCATCCTCGGCCTGTGCCAGGGGACCTTGCTGGCTTTTCAAGATGTGTTCAGTCAGGCAGCCTGGTCTCTTGTACCTAGCCACCCCCAACGTTCCTTCGCACCAGAGCCGGGGAGGAGCTCTGCAATGCAGTAGTCACCCTTCCCAACTCTGAGGACCTCAGCGGGGTCCTTTGGCCTTTCTAGCTTGGTTTCCATATCTGCAAACCAGGGATAATAATAATACCTGGCCTCTGTAATTGTTATCTGTTATTAGTATCAGTCTGCACCGTGAGGTCACAAAGAGGCCAGCCAATGGTGGCCCTCCTCTGGCCTGTCCTCTAGATGCATTTTTGGGGTGCTCAGGAGGGGAGGGGCATCCCCCTTACAGCCAGTCCTCCATTCAGAAAGGCCCCCCACCCCTCCCAGCCAGAGCCAGCCCTGTTCCCGTCAGGGGACTGAGGTGTGGGAGGGCTGGCCATGGAGATGTTAGACCTGAGGCACTGAGCTGGCCGAGGGAGGAAAGATGGCCTGGGGGGAGAGCAGCTGAGTCGCTGGGGAGGGAGGGAGGCTGTGGAGGCGCTATAAATACCTCCCAGGTAACAGGACCTGTAAATGAAGGGAGGGAATTAGTCACATTCTGAGGCGCCTAGGAGAGAAGTGGAAGGGGAGCAATGACCTGAATCCAGGAAGGGAAAAAATTAGGCTAACCTTGGAGGGGAGGTTAGGGGCCCTGAACAGGCTCTGTGGGCAGGGGCCAGGGAGGAATAACCATGGCAGGAGGGGTCTGGAAGGGACATCTTGTCTATTCCCAGGTCCAGATCTGTGAGATTTGTGAGCAGCCCTTTTCTTCTCCAGTATCTCCTGGCCTCTCCCAACCTCAAACTCATTCCTCTTTGGAAGTCCTGGAGGTCTATCCCGGATCCCTCTTCTTGTTTCCATTTGCTGCCCTCACTGTCTTTGAACCCTGCCTTTCCCTGGGCCCCCACTTTGTCGTGCATCTAGCTCTGGGGTCATTCCCTGGGTTCCTGGTTCAGACAAGGATTTTTGCATGGGAAGGCAAGAAGGACATGTCCTGCTTCCTTCCTCTCTGGACCCAAGCTGACTAGGGCCAGTGGTCCTTCACTAGGATGATGGCCATGGCCTACTCGCCAATCTGGGTCCAGCTTCACCCCCTCCAGGACGGCTCCCTGCTCCATGATTCCTGGGGCGTGCCCTGCTCCCTAGGTATGGCATCTAGTCCCCTTGGCTGCCACAAGACCCAGGACAGGCCTCCGATCAGCTTTCAAGCCACGTCTTCTGCCCTTGCTCGCCCCCACACTGGCCAGGAGTCTGAAGTCTCCAGGTCTTTGCAAGGGCTGTTCTTGCAGCCTAGGGTGCCTTCCTCTCCCTTGGCCCGGCAGATTTGTATTTTCTTCCAAGACCCAAGCTTGAATCTGAAATTCTTCTCCTCCCTCCCCCAGCTGAGCTGGGTCCTCCCTCATTTATGCTCTGGAATCACTTTCCGAAATGGTAGTGCAAGGAAGGAAGTGGTTAAGATCCAAGTTAGGCAGCCAATTGTGCCTCATGCTAACTGTGACCCGGGGTGGATGAATAGTTTTCCAGAGCCTCGGTTTCCCCTTCTGTAAAAGAGGGTCCTCAGTGCTTCCCAGGAGGGGTACAGTGTAGGCGAGACGCCGTGTGAGGGGGGCTCAGCACACAGTCCGATGGATGGTGGCTGTTGTTGGGGGTCACAGTATTGGTTACACTGTTTCTGTGTCTGCCGCCCCTGCAGGCTGTGAGATGGGGGCAGGGGCGGTGCTGCGTCCCCGTGTGACTCGTCGCCGCAGCCGCAGTGGCCAGCTCGCGCCTGGCACTGAGACCGTAGGCAAATGTTTGCTGAATTAATGAGTGGGGGCTGCAGTTCCGCTCGGACTGATGCAGCTGGGGCGCCTGTGTACATGTATGTGCTCCTGGGAGTGTGAGTGAGGGGTGTCTGTGGGCGGGGGAGCCGCATCCGTGTCCCGGGGGTCTGGCGGCGCCGTGGGCAGCCTGGCGCGCCCGCTCCCTGGGGTCCCCGCCGAGCGCCTGCCTGGCTGCGGGACCCCGTTGCCAGGAGCAGTCAGGATGCGGCAGCGTCTCCATGGCAACGCGGCATCTCGAGCGGCGCGCCGCCCTCCCCCGGCGCCCCGCAGTGGGCAGGAGGCCGAGCCTGGCAGCCCCTCCCGGCCCAGCAGCCAGCAAGCTGGGCCTGGAGGCCGAAGCCTGGCGGGAGGGGTCCTGGAGGGGGGCTCCTTATTTTTCTAAGAACGAGAGGCTGACCTGCCTTTACTTCCCTTTCCATCTGGGGGAAGGAGATAATATGAGGGCCTTGTCCATAGGCGGTCCCTCCCTCTGGCTCCCAACAGGCCAGAGAATCGTGAACAGGTTCTGATCAGGGCGAGGGACCCTCACCGGTGGAGGGACATCTCTGATCTAAGTCCTGGCCGTGAAAATGGCACAATGATCCAGGTTGGAGCGGCTGTTGGGAGGAGCACTGAGCCGCTGTTCTGGCAGTGCCATCCTGCAAGCCCAGCGACTTCATCAGCCACTCTGTGTCCACCAGTGTCCACACCGCTTGCAGATGATGCCCATGGCCCAGTGCCTGCTGTGATCCTGCCAGTGCCCCCTTGCCTTCTGAGCCATACCGCATCCACAAACCCACTCAGTGCTTCCTAGCGTGGACCCAGGCCCCCAATTCCCACCCAGTGCCCCGGTGCCTACACAGTATCTCCTCAGTGCTGCCCAATACTTCCCAGTACCCATGTGGTTCTCTGGCTATCCAGTATACCCCTGTGCCTACTCGGTACTTCCAAATATCCTCTCAGGGACCACCAAGTAACCACTGGGTGCCCTCCTTTCAGTTTAGGGTCAATGCCCCTTAACACTCCCCAGGGACTGACTACCCACCGCCCCCAGCACCTGTCTGGTGGCTCCGAGTCCCCCTATGAATCCACCCTGTGCCCTGAACATCCAGCATAGGCCCTGTATCTTCCCTGAACTTCTGCGTACTTAGTGCTAACCACTGCAACCTCGTTTTGCACACCCCCTGCCCATCTCTACCTTCAGGTAAATTCCTTTTGCGCGGTGTCCCCCTCCCGCTCTCCAAAAACCCAAGGACGCCAGTCTGTAGTGCCCGCAGTGGCCAGGAGGGGGTGTGCGAGCCGTCACCCGGAGGCCAACGCAAGGGGCGCGGTCGGGGTGGAGGTTAGGGGGTAGCTTTCGAGGTTCTTGCCTTAAAGAGGCGGAATCTGCGCCCAGGGTGGGGCTGCGTTCCAGGGAAGATTCCCGAAGTGGCCGCACCCCGACTTCACATTCTCTGCAAGCCCCACCGGGCCGCCACAGCCGCCTTCGTGGCTTTGGTAATGAGATGGGGCGCGCGCCCTCTGGTGGCCAAGGAGCAATGAAACTCCCGGGTTGCTGGGGAGGGGCGCGCCTGGGGCGGGTCTTCACCTGGCTAGGTCCAGTTTGTACCTGCCTGGGTGGGTCTTCACCTGCTAGGGCCGGCTTGTAACTGCCAGGGCAGTTAATCTTTTCAATCTTACAAAGTCCTGGAGCAGTGGGCTTCACCCTCTCTCCTGCTCACGCTATGGGATTTCCTTTTCTGTGTATGGAGGAAATGGATGGCGCCACAGCAAGAGGGATCCAGGTTAGACTCTTGCAATCTGTCCTGAGTTGGAGTGGCCTTGGCCTGCAGGACCCTCCAGGGTTAGATCTGTGATTTTGTGCCTGTCTCTGCCTGGCGTCAAGACAGCATTCACCAAGCCTCTGCTCGAGTTTGAGCAAGTGACTTCCTTCTTTCGAAGCCTCAGCTTCCTCATTTATAAAATGAGCATTAAAACTCCACCTATTTCCCAGGACAGTTGCAAAGGTTAAATCAGATGGTGATAACGAAATAATAATAGCAGTGATCCAGCATTTGAGATTCAGAGGTTATTATACCAGGTGGGCATAGAGCCCTGGGCTCTGAAAAGGCTTTCAGTCCTTACAGCTCCCAGGTGGGGTGACAAAGGCCCTAGTAGGTCTGTGTATGATGTCAGGCTTCCAGGATGAGCTCTGAGTCCTCTGACCCTGCTAGGGGTGGAGGAGGGAAGGAGGGAGGGCCTTGGGGAGCTCTCTGTGTAGTGCCCCCATGGTCCCCAGACCCTGGGGAGGGAATAGCACTGGCTGATGGTGGAAGCATGTGTCCTGGCCCAGGCAGCTGGACAGAGGGGCCTTGCCCCGGAACCTGGGGCCTTTCCTGCAAAGGGAATATCCCAGAGCAGGAAGGAAGAGACTGGGGAGGGGAGGAAGTGGGGTAGAAGGCAGGGACAGGACCCAGCTGGGAGGGAGTGCTCTCCAGGACAGCCAGAGAGAGAGGACATCTGGACTGGCCTGGCTGAGAGGCCACAGGGCTGTCACCCTGTCGGGGCTTGGATATATGTAAGTAGTGGCAGGGAGGGGCAAGAAGAGAGGATATGAGTGTCACTCTCTGTTTCCTCCTCCAGATGTGACAGCATACGCCTGTAATCCTGGCTACTCTGGAGGCCAAGGCAGGAGGATCACAAGTTCAAGGCCAGCCTGGGCAATTTAGTGAGACCTTGTTTCAAAATAAAAATAATATTTTTATTGGCTCAGTGGTAGAACGGCTCCGGCCGGGTTCAGTACTCAGTACCAGTGTGGAGATGGGTGGGAAGAACACCTCCTCCTCTGGGGCTGGATGAGACTACAACTGAGGTTAGGAATGTAAAGTAGCAACTAGGCCCAGATGTACTGTACTGGTGCCTCGTGTTTGTTATTCCCTACTCCCTGGATTGACTGCCTGATGTGTGAGAAAATAGCTCAGAGTCTGGCATGCCCATTGCCTGTGAGCTCACATATTCATTCAACAACCATTAGGCAGCACCTACTATGTATTGGGGTCCTGGGCTGTCACAGTGAACAAGAGATGATTCCTACCCTTACCGAACTTGTGCGTAGGGAGAGAGGAAGATGCGTCATCCTGAAGCACAGAGCCTGACCAGCCAAGACCAGGTGCCTGACCTAGCCTGGGAGTGAAGCAAGGCTTCCTTGGAGAAGGTGATGCTTATGTCCCGACCCAGAGGGTGCAGCAGGCAGAAGTAGGTGTGGCGGGAGGAGGGTCCTAGGCAGAGGGAAGGAAGGGCAGGCCCAGAGCCTAGACTTCAAGAGACTGGGGCCTTGGCTGCAGCAGAGAGCCTGGCCATGAGCTGTGCTGGGACAGAAGGCTCCAGGATGGGGTTTGGATTTTTCTCCTGAGCAATGGGGAGCCAGAAAAGGTTCTAGGCAGGGTCAGAGTAGGATAAGGCCTAACAGAGGCATTCTGGGGCCCAGGCCGTAACCTCTGTGCTCTCAGCAGTCACAGCTTCTCTATGGGGCACTGTAACCCCCAGGTGACTCCACAAAGTCTGCTCCCCTCCCGAGCCACCCTCCCTGCACTGAATGAGCAGGTGGCTTGGACACTTCCCAGCCCATGGGGACGATCTCTGGCTGAGGGTGAGCTTGTGACCCTGTCAGTGCACCTCCTCTTGTGACCCGGCTGGGCAAGGGGAGGGCGGGGCCTGAGCTGTCCTGGGCGAGGATGGACCAGGGCACTGCCAGACACAGTCACACGGGCCTTGGGCTCACAAGGACCCACTTGGCGAATGCTCTGCTGTGGTTGTCTTGAAATTTGTAATCATTTTATCTTGGAATCTGCCGTTTGTTAGTGAAGTCCAGTGGGACAGCAGCTCCAAGTGCGCACAGTGCTTTGCTGTTCAGGAGCACAGATTTCTGGGGACCCATGACGTGTGGGAGCTCGGTAGGCTCAAAGTGAGTCTAGGGTAAGTGGGGTAAGAGGGGCCCCCAACAGCCCTGAGGGGCCAGGCCTTCCATTCCCACCAGAATTTGCCAGGGCCCAGAGCACACCAGTGTCCTAAGGACCTGAGCAGCCAGGGACTCAAGCTGTTTCTCCGGACCAGCCAAGCACTGACTCACTAACACAGGGGTGAGCCCTCCCCGGAGGGGCAGAACCACCCCTTTCTGCAGAAGCCCTCCTGGCTGGCCTGGGGTCTTGCTCTCTCCCAGTGTGCACTGTCCAGGGGCTGGGCCTTGAAGATGCTGTTGCTGTCCTGGCCTTGGTGGCATCTCACCACCAGGCTGCTGCCCAGCCAAGCGGGGTCCCTGCTTCCCTTCCTTTAAAATGGGACACCTTGAGGGCAGGGCCTGTGGAGGGGCTGCTGGGCTGGGGATGGGCTGCTATGGTCTCTTTCCCAGGGCCTTGCTCTCTCTGCTGATTTTCTACCAGACCAGACTCATGTTCACCCCAGGGCCTTTGCACTTACTCTTCCTTCTGTTTGTAGTTCACATCTCCTTGATGATTGAGGACTGACTCTGTTGTTCTTTGGCCCTCAGTATAAATGTCACCTCCTGTGGGATGGTGTGCCTGACTGCACCAGTGAACATTCTTTCCCTACCTTTTTTTTTGAGACAGGGTCTCCCTATGTAGTTTAGGCTGGTTTTGAACTCACTATGTAGCCTGGATGGCCTTGAACTTGCAATGATCTTCCTGCCTCAGCCTTGAAAATGCTGGAATTACAGGTGTGCACCACCAGGCCAAGGGACATTTTCCCCTTCTGCAGTCATTCTGTTACACTTTATTTTTTAATTTTTTGTACAGCATTTAAATATATATATATATATATATATATATATATTTTTTTTTTTTTTTTTAAACAAAGAACTTTATCAGACACTCAGGGATGGCATCTCTTCTTCCCTCACCCGTGCCCTTGGCTGGTGTGAGGCCTGATGCTGTTGCCTGGTGGAGCAGAGGACAGTTTGCAGAGTGGAGACCAAGCGCAGTGATGAGCGGGTGGGGACGCAGCCTGGGATGAGAGGATGAGGCAGGAGAATCTCAGGGGAGAGCTTTGCTTGGAATCCTTTGCAGGCCAGACTCCAGATTACTGAAGGCAGCAAGAGAGAAGACAGAGGTCCCTGCAGGGAGGCTTGATGGGGACCTGGGCTCCCATCTGCATCCCAAGAGTGGCAGGGCCAAGAGGGAGGATAGTGGCAAGAGGTACCACTGCCCACTCTGGAATGGACGGATGGCGTCAGGTTTTGCTCACCCTCCAGGGGCCAAAGGCTGATTTGGCCGGTATGGAGCTGGGCCGCTTGACCAATTCCAAGTTGTCCCAGGACTGTGGCCACCTCCCCAACTCCCCAAGCCCTCAGCGACTCCCAGAGAGGCCCCACCCCGAATGTCCTGATTTCTTCTGTGCCGTGGAAATGCCATTCCTTAAAGTCCAGCGCACGCTACCTTTGCCAGGGGGGCGGAAGCAGACCCTCCCCACCCTCGACCCCAGCCAGCCTGGCCTGGGTTTGTTACCCATCACTACCCTGGTGACAGCTGTCTCCTTCACTTGTTTTTCAGCATCTCTCTCTCCTTTCGCTAGGCTCTGAGTTCCAGGTGAGTGGACCCTTTGTCTGTCTTGTTCCTCTAATCTTCACTGACTGGCAGCACATAGAAGGTGCCCCAGGCAGACATGGCCCTGCTCTTACTGAGTTCACAGTTACTGAGTCAGCAGGATTGGGCAAGCAAATCAACCTCTTCTTGATTTTTTTTTTTTTTTTGAGACAGGGTCTAGCTTCTAGCTGGCCTTGAGCTCCCAGTGATCCTCTTGCCTCAGCTTCCTCAGTGCTAAGATCACAGGTGTGCGCCACCACGCCTGACTAGCAAATCAACCTCTTGATGCACTTTTAAAATTTATTTATTTATTTATTTATTTAGGTATTGGGGGGGTTGAACCCAGGGCCTCATGCATGGCAGGCAAGCGATCTAGCACTGAGCTACAACCCTAGCCACCCTCCCTTTAAAAAAATATTTTATTGGGCCAGGGATTTAGGTCAGTGGTTCTGTTGTCTGCCTTGCAAGCACAAGGATCTGAGTTTGCTCCCCAGTACCAAAACAAACAAATTTTATTTTGAGGCTGGGTCTCACTGAGTTTCCCAGGCTGGCATCAAACTATGGATCCTTCTCCCTCAGCCTCCTGAGTAGCTGGGATTTTGGCATGCATTACTGTGCCTTTTATTTTATTAATTTTTTAATTGCAGCAATATATGTATAACATAAAATACAGCATTTGTCCTTTCACGACTGGCTTCTTTCAGTTAGCACAGTGCTGTCGAGGTTCATCCGTGATGTAGCCTATGCAGCGCTTCCTTCCTCTGAAAAGCTAAGTACTGTTCCACTGTGTGCACCATGTTTTGTACATCCACTCCACTACTGATGGACACTTAGGTTGCTCCCACCTCCTGGCACTGGAGATGCTGCTGCTGTGGGCGGCAGTGTACAAATACCTCTTTGAGTCCCTGTTTTAATTCTTTTGGGACTATGCCCAGGTGTGGAACTGCTGGATCATACGGTGATTCTACCTTTAATTTGTTGAGGATCATCATAATGCCTTTCTTTCTTTCTCTTTCTTTCTTTCTTTCTTTCTTTCTTCTTTGTTTCTTTCATTCTTTCTTTTTCTTTTTTCTCCTCCTCTTTTTTTTTTTTGATTAAGTTTATTGGTACATTTTAGGTATACATTATGATCACATTCATTATTGGGAGTATGTACCTGTACATGATATATCCTGGTTCTTATTTTTTCCCCATTCCCTTTCCCTCCCTTCAACCCCTTCACCTCTTCGTATTTACATAAGCTTTGTTTCTGTTTTTGGTTCTTTTATCATTGTTTTTTTCCCTAGGGAAAGCCTTTCTTTGCCACTTGAGAGCTGCTGGAGGCCAGGGTGTGGTGGACCGAGGGGGGATGCACCACCCAGATCCCCCTCTGAGAGGCTCATGCTCCCAGCTCTTTGGAAGGAAATCCCCCCCCCCCCAAAGGTGTCTTTCTGTGTACTTTAGACTGGCCTTGGACTCACTGTTCAGCCCAGGTTGGCCTCAAACTCGAAGTGATTCTCTTCCCTCAGCCTCCTGAGTGCTCAGATTACAGGTGTGTGCCACCATGCCCAGCATCATCATACCATTTTTCATAGTGGCTGCACTATTTTATGTTTCCACCAATATTGCACAAGAATTTCAGCTTTTCTATGTCCTCATTAATGCTTATTTTGTATCTTTCTTTCTTTTTGATAGCAAATATCCTAGTGGGTTTGAAGCAGGTCTCCTGTGCTATGGTTTGCATGTGCTGTGAAGGGTTCATGTGAAAGGAACTTGGTCCCTAGTGTGGCAGTGTTAAGAGGTGATGGAGCTGGGTGTGGTGGTGCCTGGCTGTAATCCTAGCACCCTAGGAGGCTGAGGCAGGGCGATTGTGAGTTTGAGCCCAGCCTGGGCCTCTTAGGGATTTGGTGCGACCCTGTCTAAAAATTAAAAATAAGAAATAAAAGGCTGAAGATGTAGATTTGTCCAAAGGCCCTGGGTTCAATCCTGTGTGTGTGTGTGTGTGTGTGTGTGTGTGTGTTGGAAATGTTAAGGGGTGGGAGTTAATGGAAGATAATTATGTCCTTGGAGGGGATTAATGTACTCATATAGTTCCCATCAGACGTTTGTGTTTAGTTTTTGTTTTTTGGAAAGGGTCTTGCTGAGTTGCCACAGTTGGGCTCAAACTGGTGATTTTCCCAGTGAGGTGGGAGATATGGGATATATATATATATATACCGCTGAGCTACATCCCCAGCCCCTCCCCTCAGGTTTTTTTTTGTACCGGGATCGAACTCTGGTCCTTGCGCTTGCGCAGCGGGCGGCGAAACCACTGAGCTAAATCCCCGACCCTCAGGTTTTTGTTGTAACAGTGGAAAATGGACCCACAAGTCACTGTGCTGTTTGTTTTCATTTCCCTAATGATTAGGATACACATTTTGGAGGAAACATGCTTTGTGGGAGTGGAGGGAGGGAGCCTCTTAGCTCCAGTGGTCTCAGAGGACTCTACATTGTCTTTGAATTGAGGCCCACAAGAAGGGAGGAAGGCAGCCAGTGTGTTTCGGGACAGGGTACAGGGTGCGCAGGTCTGGAAGCCTGAGCGCCGCGTGTTTTGCCAGAGCATAGTGGATCACTGACCCGGAGTGGGTGCTGGTGGGCCGGGTGGTTTGAGAGGTGGGGAGCGCTGGGCTTTTAGGCTACGGAAAGATCTTTGGGTTTTCAGCGGAATGGACAGACTACAAAACTGACAGGCCGTGATGTCGCTGTGGGGCGGGGCCGGTGCTTGTGGGGCTGCACACAGGGGAGACGCTGTGTGCACCCGGAGACTCCCAGCATCCCGCCCTGATGGGATCACTAAGATTGCCCCCTCCTCGGTGCATTCTGCCGCCCGAGCCAGTGCGCCCAGCGAGAAGGATCCGGTACCCCTATTTAGGGCCTTAGGCCTGATGCCTTCAAAGGTCTGGGGCCGGAGCTCGCCGGCTTGAGATCAGGAGAGGGCTCCAAAGAGGGAAAGAGGGAGCCGGGGAGCCAGGACACTGGGGCCTCGGGTAAGCGAGCCGGGGCTTCTGCAGTACCGGGAAGGGCCGCACGAAGGCAGGCGCGGACACGGGGCGGCTGGGCTCGGATAGGGAGTGGATATGGGCGGAGGGAGTGGGGAGGAGAGGGAGAGGAAGTGGGGTGGACAGAGCTTCTGACCGGTCTGAGATGGCTGAGAGCGACCATCTGCGGGGCTCTGTGGTTTGAGTTTCTGCCTCCATGTGGTGTGTGAAGAAAATGGAGTCATCTCATTTCACAGCACAGCCTCACAGCAGCAGAGCCATTTGACCAAGGTCACTAGCAGGGGATTCAGGCCAGGTCTGCCTGGCCTCTCAGCTCCAGCCACTGCCGCACCCTAAATGAACTCACCTGGGCGAAGTGCCCGTATGTCCTTCTGTCTCCTGGCCTCACCTTTGCCCTTCTGATCAGACTACCCACCCTCAGGGCCAGGACAGCCTGGGGAGGCAGCTGGCACTTGAGACCCTTTGCTGAGGCCCCTGGGGAGGAGGAGTTCCAGGGCCTGAGGTGAGGTCTGGTGTTTGTCCCATCGCCATGGTAACCACACTGATGTGCTTACAGTCGCTTATGTCTAGGCAGCCTGTGTCTAGGCCCTAGCCTGCCCCGGGTCCTGGTCTCTGAACAGCCTCTGAACATCTGGTCCAAGGCAAGGATACAACCAAGGTCCCCCTAAAACATCGGCATCCTGCCTCTCCCAGGAGCATGATGATGGGAGTTTGGCCATCCTTGGGGGAAAGATATGGATGGCTTCAGTGTTAGTCAGACTAAGGACCAGAGAGGAGCAGGAAGTCATCTAAGACCATGTGGTGAAGCAGGGGCTGAGGCCCTGTTTATTCATCCAGAAAGCACTGGATGACCTGGAAAAGGGCAACAGCTTGTACACCCACAGGCTGGAGGCTGAGGGGTGGAAGGGCAGTTACCTGGCCTCCTGCTTCAGAAAGCCCTCCCTGACTATCCCCTCTGCCTTTCTTTCTTTTTTTGGTACCGAGGATCGAACTTGGGACCTTGCGTTCCCAAGGCAGGCGTGGAACCACTGAGCTAAATTCCCGGCCCTCTTTCTTTTTTTTTTTTGAGACAGGGTCTCACTGTGTAGTTCAGGCTGGCCTTGAACTCACTGTGTAGCCTAGGCTGGCCTTGAACTTGAGGCAGTCCTCCTGTCTCACCCTCCAAGTGCTGAGATCACAGGTGTGTACCACCATCCCCTACAGAAACAATGCTATCTGGCCAGGGAGGCTAAAAGTTCACCCTGAGCTTCTTCACTGGACCTCAGAACCTGTTGTTCCATTTTCCTGGCCAGGCTAGAAATCTCCGCTCTAGTCCTCCTGACAGAGGCTGCCCATCTTGCTTGCACAGTGATGAGGAGCTCAGTGCCCGGAAGGTGGCCTTTTCCACCATACAGCTGTTTTAGGGAGGCTGGGTTGCCTTCTGTGCCGTGTGGGTGTGGGGACCAGCCAGCCCTGAGCTGCGCAGGACAAGTGGCCTCTCCTCTGCATGCAGGCCTCAGGTAGTTGCAGAGAAATCTGTGTCCCCCATCCCTGTTTCCCCTAAACAAGGTTTCAGCACTTCATCATCTAGGCAGCTTGCCACTGGGTACATTGTGGTTGGGACTGGACCCATTTGTGGTGACAATTTTTCTCAATACATGAGAAAATATATGTTGTTACAGGGAAAAAAATATTTCTGATCTCACCACCCAAAGACAGTCCCTTTTAGCTGCTTGGGGTTGCTTTTCCTGAGGTGACACCCAGGTGTGTGTTAAAGTGTGAGGCAGAGTAGGTGTAATGGTGCATGCTTATAATCCTAGCCCTCGGCAGGCTGAAGCAGGAGGATTGCCATGAGTTTAAGGCCAGCCTGGGCTACAGTGAGTTCAAGACTAACCTGAACTACATAGCGAGGCCCTGTCTTAAAAAAAATAAAAACCAAAAAAATCAAACCAAACGAAAAAATAAAGAGGCAAAAGCAAGGTTAGCTTGAAGCTGGTGGTAGGAAGCCTGTTAGGGTAAACAAGCAATTTCTGTCTAATTTAATACCTCGAAGGGCCATTTGGTTGTAAGACAGGCCGGCTCTGGAAGACCAAGGATTGGCACAAAAAGAATGGAATATGTCTGATGATAGAAGAGAATGCTCTTCCCAGAGGGCCACGCTAGAGATGCAGGGAGCATTTTCCCAAGCACTGTTCCCTTCATGCTCCCAACAACCACTGGTGCTCACCCTCCCCGGCCTTCCTCTGCCTAGAGTCCAGGGCAGCACCTGGGAGCCAGGCAGACCCAGTGTCCCACAGGCAGGGCCCTACAGAAGGAAGAGGCGAAGGCTGCAGTGCCAGCTCTCCCGAGATCCCATGGAAAGATCGGGGATGCCACGAACAGCTCCTCACCCCACATGTCATACCGGGTGGTGTCAAGGGTGGCCCCAGAGACCTGCTTTTCTTTTTATTAAATGTGTGTGGAGACTGTTTTTTCGTTTTAGCAAATATTCGTGATATGTGATGCATCTTTTTTTTGGGTGGTGCTAGGGTTGGAACTCAGGGACTCGTGTGTGCTAGGAAAGTGCTCTGCCACCGAGCCATACCCCAGCCCTGTGCTCCACTGTTTGTCATGGTTGCACGATACTCTAGTGCATCACGACACACATTTTCTTTAACCAATGGCCTATTTTAGGATCTCTGAGTCATTCACAATTTTTTTTTGCCATTATACTCAGGGTTGTAATGAACATTCTTATACCCTGCTCACATCCACCTTTGTTTCCTTAGGATAAATTCCCAACAGTGAAGAGCCAGGGATTTAGCTCAGTGGCACAGCACCTGCCTGGCAAGTGTGAGGTCATGAGTTCAATCCCTGGTACAAAAAAAAAAAATCCCAACAGTGGAACTGCTGGGTTGCAAGGCAGGAACTCTACCACTTTTGATACATGCTGACACTCTGCTTCCCCAAAGGTGAAGCACTATTGGCTCCTAGCAGCTAACAGCCATGCCCTTGCGCCCACTTCCCATGCCACAGCCATTGGCCTCCCTTTCCCCTATATTTTGCTGTTAACATTGGAAACATTTGAAAAAGTTGAACAAATTTCACAGTAAACACCCATATAGCCACCACCCAAATTTTACAATTTACATTATTGTGTATCAGCTTTATCATTATCTGTGCATTCCTCCTCTATCAACTCATTTTCTTTTTTGAATGCATATCAAAGCAACCTACAGATATCCACGGAGTTGGCCATACAGACACTTCAACATATATATCATTAATTGGAGTTCAATACTTTTGTATGGTTCTTTCTTTTCCCCCAGTACTGGGGATTGAACCTAGGGCCTCATGCATGCCAGGTAAGTGCTCTACCACAGAGCAACAACCCAGGTCTGGTTGGTTTTTTTTTTCCTTTTTCTAAAGACAGGATCTTGGTATGTTGCCCAGGCTGGTCTTGAACTCCTGGGCTCAACTGATCCTCCTGCCTCAGCCTCTCAAGTACCTAGGACTATAGATGTGCACCACTTTGTCCGACCAATTCTTTATCTGAGGGGGAAAAATATATATATATTATTAATATATATAATATATATATATTAAAATGCACTGTGATCATTCATCATGATATGTCAATTTGATTTGAGTAAACTGCATAGCAGATTAGTCAATTCCAGTTGTGTCTGTGGATGACTGACATGTAGGCCAACAAACTGAGGAGGAAAACCCACCCCACATGAGGATGGCACCAACCAGTAGGCTTGTAGTTTGGACAGAATAAAAGGGGAGCAAAGAGGTCGTGTTTCCCTTTTCTTTTTCTTTTTTTTGTTTTGGTCCCAGGGATTGAACACAGGACCTTGTGCTTTCACAGTAGGCAGCAGAACCGCTGAGCTAAATCCTTGGCCAGTGTTTCCCTTTTCTTAGTGGTTTAGCCGCCGCCTGCCTCGCAAGCACAAGGTCCCAAATTCTATCCCCCGGACCAAAAAAAAAAAAGAAGAAGAAGAGCTCCAGCCTTTGACATTGGTCTGCAGTTCCTTCAGGCTTGTAAATTCAGGTTTTCCCACACTGGAGATTCTAGGCTTTTGACAGTGCACAGATTGCCATTTTGGATTCTTCTACCTCTGATCCCCTAAGCCAACTAAATAGATCCCTTTGTGTAATTATACATATATTTTATATTGATTCTATTCTTCTACAGAACCCTAACTAATACATGCCCAAATCTCAAGTACATCATTTGTTGAATTTTGACAAGTACATATACTTGTATATTCAACCATATCAAGGTAGAGAATATTTCCATCACTCCTGAAAGTTTCCCTGTTGGCTTCTCAGCATGCTGTCTGGATTTCTTTCTACCATAACTGTTTTGCCTGTTCTACAATATCATAAAAATTGAATAATGTACTCTGTACTATTTTGTGTCTAGCTTATCACTTTCATCACAGTGTTTTGGAGACTCATCCTATTGTACATATCAGTGGTTTGTTCCATTTTTATTCCTAAGTAGAGTGCCATTGTATGGATATATAATTGTTTGTTAAATCATTTGCCTCTTGATGGACACCTGGGCTATTTCTAGTTTGAGACCATTGTAAATAAAGCTGCTGTGAACATTCTCATGGAAGTTTTTGTGTGAACCTGTGTTTTCCTTTCTTTTGGGTACTTATAAGTAGAACTGCTGGGTCATAAAGTGAGAGTAAGTTTAGTTTTGTGACATTGCTCGATCCATTTTATTCTCCCACTAACAAAGGATGTTCTCTACCACCGAGTTCTCAGCTCCAAGCACAGTGGGGTTGTCACCTCCTCAGTTCAGGGTGCCACACCTTGGAGAGCATCCCTGACAGTCATAGTGACAGTGCTGGTGGCAGTTGCCCTGAAAATCACCTGGACACCTCAGGCTGTTCCTCATGGACAGGCGAATGGATGGATGCCCAGCCAGTGCTCCTGGACTCTGAACTTTCATACTTGCTTTGTTGGAAGCTGAATGTCAGCTTTTCCATTTGTCCTCAGTAAATCCCATCTTACTGGTTTTGAGTTAACCCTCCAGGCCTCCAGGCAGTCCTGATAACCATGAAACCAGTACACTGACACACATGTGCCATTCACCAAACCCTGAGCTAACTTAGAAGAGCCCTGTGATGGAGCTGTTATTATCCCCCCTTCAGAGGAGAGGAAACGGAGACACGGAGAGATTAAGTAACTCGTCCAAGCTGACCTAGTCGTAAATGGCAGAGCTGGGAATAGAATTTATGTATTTTGGCTCCAGACCTCATGGTCTTAACCATTTAGTTTTTTTGTCTTTGGTTTCTGATGTCATCTCCCTTCATCTTCCAGTTTCTAAAAACACACTGAGTAAGCCAGTAGGTCTTCATCTCAATCACTGGTTAAACAGTAACAAAAACAAATGAAAACCTGTGGACCACCCAGTTCAAGGCCAAAGACAGCACCTGATGTCATGCTTCTAAATACTTCCTCTTGTGCTGGCCTTGTTTTATTTTATTTATTTATTTATTTTGAGAAAGGTTTTTTTTTGGGGGGGGTAACGGGGATTGAATTTGGGTCCTTGCACCTGCACAGCAGGCGGCGAAACCACTGAACTAAATTCCTGGCCCTTGAGACAGGGTTTTGCTGTGTAGTTCAGACTGGCCTTGAATTCACTGGGTAGCTCTGGCTAGCCTCCAACTCACAGAGATCCTCCTGCCTCAGCTTGCCAAGGACTGAGATTACTGGTGTGCACCACCACATCTGGCTCTTGTTCTATTTGTTCACAACCTGACAGTGGTTATGTTACTGGCTTCAAGTTCACAGAACTGGGATCTGGCTGTGGCTCTTCACCATGGTCTCAGCACAGCATCCTTCAGATCTCTTGAAAATGCCTGGAAATATTTTGCGTCAGAATTGCCTACCCTTCCCGCTAACATGGCTCTTGTTGAGGTCATCAGTGGCCTCCATTGCTCAATCCAGTGTCAGTGTCCCCGCCTCATCTTCCCGACAGAAGCGAGGGACTCAGTGGATCCCCTTCCTCCTTGGTGTTGTCTCCTCACTTGGTCAGCAGATCAGATCCCATACTCTCCTGCTTTTCCTCTACCTTTCCGGATGCTTCTCCTCAGTGTTCCTTCTTGTTTCTCCCCTCTGTCATTACTGAGGGGGCCTCAGGGCTCCATTCATGGCCTTTGACCCACCACCTTTGCTGGTGACCTCCCCTCTTCCCCATGTGTATCTCTAACCCAGGACTTTCTGTCTGCCTCCCAATGATGCCTTACTGACCCCCCCTTATTGAGAACTGAACCTGGGGGCATGCTGCCACTGAGCTATACCCCCAACCCTTTCATTTTTAAAAAAATTTTGAGACAGAGTTTTACTAAATTGCCCAGACTGGGCTCAAACTTTCAACTCTCCTGTCTCAGCCTCCCAGAGTGCTGGAATTACAGGCATGTACCATCGTGGCTGGCCAGAGGATCCTATAAAACCATAAATCAAGCCAGGTGTGGTGGCACAAGCCTGTGATTCCAGCATTCAGGAGGCTGAGGCAGGAGGATCGCCATGCTTGGGCTATACAGTGAATTCAAGGCCAGCCTGAACTATACATCCAGGCCTTGTCTAAAACACCCCCCCCCCCCAATCCATAAATCAGATCAAGCTAGCTGCCTGCCCCCAAATTTTGGTGGCTCCTTATGTCAGGAAAAGCCACAGTCCTTAGAATGTCCACAAGGGGCCATTTCCTCTGCGCCCTACTGCCCCTCTGCTGTCACATACAGCCTTTCCTTTGTCCCTTGAACATGCCCACTACACGCCCACCTACCTCAGGGCTTTTGCACTGGCTCTTTCCTCCCTGGAACTCTCCCCTGACAGATATTTACATCACTTATTTATTGTGTTTATTTTTACTCCTCTCTTCCTAACCCTACTGGCAGCATTGTTCAGAAAGGTAAATATTTTTGTCTGACTTGTTTCTTGATATGGTTCGCCTAGAATAGTGCGTGCTACGTGTAGGGGCTCAATAAATATTTGAATGAATAAAAGAAAGAAGGAAGTATGATAATTTGAGAAGGAATCGCCAATCTAAAAATTAAAGCCCAGAAAATGTGGACGTCTGGTAAGGCGAGCGTTGAGCAGCAGTCGCCCCCTCTACTGGCTGACTTCCTACTTTCCTTTGGGATTTGTCCCCGCCCACTATTAGCGCGCATGCGGCCTGGGGCGGAGCTCACTCCCCACTCCATGGAGGCAGTGACTGTTCTGACTGTATTAGTTTGTTCAGGGCTGAGCTGGGAGACAGAGTCCTGGGACTTTTGCTCCCCCTGTCCGGATGGGAAAGGCATTTTCCCTCAAAGAGGGACATGAGCTCGTGCTGCCTTAGCCACTGGATGCTCTGTGGAAAGAGCCTGCCTGGAAAAGACGTCAGTGCCGAGGCATACTGGGCTACAGCTGTGGAGGAAGCCTAAATGGAGAGCCTGGCACTATGGCGTGAAGCTGGATCAGTTCCTGGCCTTGACTTTCCATTTACATGAGCCCTTTTCCACCCAGGTAGTTTTGAGTTGTGCGTCTGTCACTTGCAGTCATTTACAACGTGCCCAGCGTGGTGGAATGCACCTGTAATCCCAGCACTCAAAAGGCTGAGGCAGGAGGATTGCCTTGAGTTCGAGGCCAGCCTGCAGTACAAAGAAAGACCTTATCTCAAAAACAAACAAACAAACAAACAAACATTTACAATGTACATCCCTGAGCTCCTGGACTGGGCAGGTAGTAAGGCATGGTAGGGCCTGTAGGGATGTATGGGGTGAGCGGCCCTGGGGTAGAGGGGTTGGGTATATGGAGGGCACTTACCAGTGCTGGATGAAGGAGGACATACATTTTAGTCACTTATTTGTCACTGGAACAGAATACCTGACACCTGAAACTTAACGAAAGGTTTATTTTGGGTCCCAGTTCCCAGTGGGTTTAGTCCATGTTTGTCGCCCAGCTCTGAGATAGAAACAGGCTGTCGGAGGATAGACAGCTAGGTGCTCACGCCATGGCCAACAGGAAACAAAGAGAAGGGAGGAGCATGGGAGTCACACCCACAGTGACCCATCTGTTTTGACCAAGCCCATCTTCACCTTTATTCTTTTTTTTTTTTTTCTGGTACCGGGGATCGAACTCCGGTGCAACTGAGCTAAACCCCCAGCCCTTCATCTTCACCTTTAGCTGTGAGCTTGAACTTAGCAGTGATTAGCCCTCATGATCCAATCATCTTCCACACACATGAGACTTTCAGCAGACATTTTAGATCCAAACCATAATGGAATGAAAACAGATTTGTCTTGGCCCTGGCAGGAGGGCCTCTCAGACCTTCAGGGGAGGATGGAGACACTAATTTAAGCAAGCTAAGCTAAGATGGAGCCTTCCCAAGATTGACGTGGGAAGTAGGATGGGAGATTCCCTCACCCTCAGAGTGCGAGCTGTTCCCGGGCCCCAGTGCAGGTGTAAGAGCCCAGTTAATACAAAGGAAGTGGAGTCGGGGCTCTGCCACATATTGGCAGAGAGCTGTGGGGCGAGTCATAACTTTCAGGGAGCAACAGTTTCCTGAAAGGTGAAATGGGATGAATGACGGCCCCTCGTGGGTTGCTGTGAGGATGGAATGGGATAATGTGTGCCAAGCTGAGCTGGGCCCCAGGCTTCATCGAAGTCTGTTGTAATGTCCAGGAGTTCCCGCCCGGACAGCCTGGAGGTGCAGTTCCTGTAGCTACCAGAAGGTGGAGCCAAGACCCCAAAAGAGCCTCAATGCCCGACTCTTCGCAGGGCTCTCCGAGGGTTTGGCGGGGTGGCTTCCGGATCTCGTCCAGTTAGACCCCTAAGGTCCCGGCTGGAGGGCAGGGGGGCAAAGTTCCTGCACATCCCTCAATTCTCAGAGGCCGCTGGGTTAGGGAAGAGGGGCCCTCAGTCGCCATGGGGGTGTTGGGGGAGCCCTCATTTTCTCTCGGTGTTGTGTAAGAGCATGGCCTCCGAAGACAGCCTGGGCAAGCTGAGGAAGCACACAGGTTGGACCACACACAGGACTTCCAGAAAGAGCAAGCATCACGACACGGAGGATGGTGATAGACGTCTGCGGCTGGACCTCGGGCAGGCGGATGTCCCACACGACCTCCTTCGTCTCCCTTTCTCAGTGCGAGCAAGAGGGGGTGGCCCTTGCCCACGACTTCCGGGGGGGCTCGGACGGGTGGCTTGACGCTCCGGTAATTCTCGATTCGGCCAGCAGAGGGCGGCAGAGAGCCGCGCGCCCCGGAACCTTGCGGCTCAGCGTATCCTGCCCGGGCAAGACCCGCCGTACTAGGGTCCCTTCGCTTTGGAAAAAGGCTTGCGCTTCTCCCCCCTGCCGAGCTTCCTGAGGGGAGCGCATGAAATGAGAAGACGGTCAGCCCCAATCCTAACTCTGCCCTAACCCGGCTTAGCCCCGTCCTCCCTGGATCTCAGTAGGGGGGTGGGACCTGCTGGCCACTCTGGTGCTAGCAGCTCTGAGTTCCTGGGACAGCGTGGCGGGACCTCCCCGAGGGTAGGGAGGAGGGGTCGAGGGTCCTCCCTCTGGCCCCCCATCACCCAGGCCTGCGTGGCCAGCTGGACCTCAGGAAGCAGGGGGTGCTCACCCCATAGCGCCCTGGCCGTTCCCGGCATGCTCCTGGACAGGCTCCCGGAGACCCACAAAGGCCCTCAGATGAAGTTCTGGGCCATGCACTGCTGTGCCCTGGGCCGGCGGCCTGCTGGCTCTGGGCACTGCAAGTTCCTGGCACTCCCCGCGGGGCTTTGTCACCGGCCTGACCAGTGCTGGCCGTGTGCTTGCGGCGGGGGGGGGGGGGGCGGTAGGGGCTGGGTCTGCCCTGGCCTTGATGTTCCGGGTGACGGGCAGCCCCTCCCTCGCACTTGTCGGCCCTCACCCCAGGGGCTGTCCAAGGGGAATGGTTGCTCCTCCTCCCACTCCTAGCTGACACAGATGTCAGAGGTAGTGTCCTCATTTGTCACAGGTAGGTTCCAAGGAGTCACCTGGCCTCTGTGGCTCCAACAGCATGGGCTCCTGTGGTCCTGTCGAGGGATCACCTGGCCTGTTTGGGATCTGCCCTTGACTCCTCACTCATTCATCGGTTCATCCCCTTTTGGTCCCTACTGTACACTGGCCTTGGGCTCAGGCTGATCTGGGGACTCTGAGAGGAGCAAGAGGTCCTCTGTGACAGTGCTGTGGTGGGGAGGCCCTGCCCTGTGCGAGCCTGGAGGGTGCTTGCCGTGGGGCCTCTCCACCACCTGCCGAAGTAGGCCCCTTTCTAGTATCTGAGTTACCACTGTTCTTATCTGCTGATGGGGTCCTGCCTACTCTGCGGCAGGCACTGTTTTAGCCCTTAAGGGTTACAGGAGTGAAAGAGCAAAATCCTTTGTGGAGCCCATGGCCTAGTGATGGTCGTGATGGTAGGCAGCCAGACAACCAGAAAAAACAAGGAAATAGTAATATATCAACAACATTATGGCCAGATGTGGTAGTGCACCCCTGTAACTCCACTCTGGGAGGCTGAGGCAGGAGGTGCTCAAGCCCAGCCTGGGCAATTTAATAACTGTTATGGCTTGTGTCTAGATGTCACCACAAAGCCTCATGCAGTCATAGATGGGGCTTTTTCAGAGGTGGTTGGATCTAGAGTGTGTGATGCTGGGATAGATTCATGGTGCTCAAGGGCACTAGGATTAAGGGTGTGAGTGCTACCTGCCCTAAGTAGCCTGGATAAAATATAAGGGACAGAAAGAGCTGTGGTTGTTCTTTGTTGCTTTGCTGCCTTCTGCCTGCCATGAACTGTTTCTCATGCCACTCTGCCTTGGAGCCAGCCGATTATGAACTGAAACCACTACCAAACTGAGCTAAATAAACCCTTTCCCCCATAACTTTGGGTGTTGAGTATTTTGTCTCAGCAATGAGAGAAAAGTAACTAACAGCAACTTAGTGAGACCCTGTTTCAAAACAAAAAAATTTTAAAAGGCCATGTAGCTCTATGTGAAGCCCCTAGATTCAACCTCTATTACTGGAAAAACAAATACACACATGCTGACACACACACACACACACACACACACACACGCACACGCACACACACACTTTTGGAGGAAAAGAAAGCAGGAAAATGGGAAGTGAGAGTGGGACAGTGGTATTTTGGGGAGTGTCAGGGAGAGAGACCTGGAGGGGGTGGGGGGCAGGCCATGCAGACACCTGGGGGAGGAGGGCTTCAGGCAGAGGAGACTCAGCCAGTACAGAGGCCCTGTGGTGGGAGTGTGCTGGGGTGTGGGAGGGGCAGGATGTCAGAGGGCTGCAGAGGAGTAGGGTTGGGGAGGGGTTGGGGCCAGACTGTACAGGACTTAAAGGCGAAAAGACCCAGCAACTCAAGAACCATTGAAGGATTCTGAGCAGGGAGAGCAGCGATCAGCTTCCATTTCATGGGATCCCTTTGGCTGCTGCGCTGGCAGTGGGGGGGAGCAGGGGGTGGGTGGAAGCAGAGACCCAATTAGGCGGTGACAGTGATGGTTCAGGTGGCTCTGCCAGGACCAGGACGGTGGTAGCAGAGCTGTCCAGGGCTTGGATGTGGGATGTGAGAAAGGGAGGTGAAGACAGCACCAGGCTTTGGGCCTGGGCCAATGGGAGGACAGACCAGACCCGAAGAGGAGCTCAGGGTGCCTGGGCTCAGGCAGGGCCTGGTGGGCCCTGGGGCCTCCGGGTCTCACCTTGGGGAGGTTGCTGAGGGCCATCAGGGGAGTGCAGAAGACAGAGCCCTGGGGCATTTGCACTTTTGGGTGGGGCTAGAAAAGGAAGAGCAGGAGGTCCAGCCAGGGAGGCCAAAGGGAGTCTCTTACTGAAAGGCAGAGAGTGTCCCAAGGAGGGGGTGACCATCTGAGGAGGGGGCCAAAAGGGGTTTGGGGGTGTGGCAGCCACTGAGGACCCCGCCACTGCCAGCCCATCTAGCACCTTGCACACATCTCAAACACACCTTAGTCAGTGTGGCTGTTCCAGGCGGCCCTGGCTGTGCAGGGACACAGAGACAGACACTCTGGTGTAAAGAGAAAGATGTCTCTGCCCTGGCAGCTGCAGCTTTGTACCAGGGCACACAGCATGGTGACAGGAAAGCAGGCTGGGGTTCAGCTTCCTTTCCACCCTCAGTGCAGCCCAGGCGCCTTTGTGCAGTGCCCAAGGGAAGGGGGTGAGGGGAGGGGGAGGGGTCCTAGAACATCTGGAGAGGGCCATGGACAGGGAAGGTGCTGGGGTTGGGGGTCTGGATCCCTGAGGAGCCCTCACCAGCACTCCTCCTGGCCCTCCCTCTTCTCTGGATGCGAGGAATTTAGGGGCCCTGAGCCAAGTCTCTGCTGGGGCCAGATGAGCTCCCCAGTGGGCAGGTATTGGGCCCAGCCTCTTCTCCCCCCTGGACACCTGGCCTACTCGCTGAGGGTGGGCACGAGCAGGCAGGAGGTGTCTGGCAGGGCCTCAGGGAGGCAGAGGCTGTGGCAGGCTGGCAGCTGCTCCCCTGCTCCTGCCCAGGGTGCTGACCACTCCCAGTATAGCCGGGCCACCCATACCTCTCTGTGTTCTCCCCTGGAGCCCTGGCTGGGCAGTGTGCAATGGGGGAGACCCTTTGGTGTGTGCCCATGTGGTTCTGGGGTCTTCTGTCCCACTTCCAGTGCCTGCTTCCTGAGAGCCCAGAGGTGAGTAGGTGGGTTGGAGAGGGAGAAGTGGAGGAGCTGCTGGCCCCGCTCCTTGGAGGGCTGGGAGCACAGGGCTTTGGCTGCTGGGTAGGGGATGTGATCCTGCCCTTTCAAGGGGTGAGGGTAGCTGTGAGGAGTGATGGCCATGCTCCCTGCTCCTGTGCCCAGCACACCCAAGGCCCTTGCCTTCGGAACCCAGGTGGCCTAGAGACATGAGCTTGTCCACTGGACAAGAGGTGACACTGAGGTCAGGGAGTGGCACAGCTGCCCACGGCCACAGGGCCAGGCAGAGCAGAGTCTGGGCTGGGACCCCACTCCTGGCCTTTATGACAGGCTCCTGGAGTTGTGAAGGACAGGAGCATTTTCAGGGAGCCTCAGTTCTGGTACCAGCTTGGCCCAGATTTGATGAGGAGCGCGTGTCTTTTTCTCCCTCCATCTCGTCCATTTTCTCCTTCCCATAACCATCGGGTTGGGGGCCCAGAGTCTGTCAGGTGACCAGAAGGGAGTAACCCACTTGCTGAATAAATCACCATGACAACTGGAATCACCATGGCCCGAGGAGCACCCCATGTGCCAGGTCTCGTGTGGGTGGGCACTGAACACATCCTTTTGTCCCCACCGGAGCCCCACAGGACAGAGCTGTTACCATCCTCTTGGGGCAGGTGAGCAAATGGAAACCCAGAAGTGTCCCACTGTGACCTGGGTGTGAGGCCTGTTGCTGCTGGTCCTCAGGCCTTGGCTGTAGGGTAGCAGGAAGCCATGCCCCTCTGTGCCCTTCAGGCAGACCCTAGCCCTGCCCAGGGAGTGGCCCCCTGGTTTCTGGGCTGGTACATGTCAGGCTTGGATGGGCAGTGAGGAGTGTGGTCTGAGTGCTCTCTCAACTGCCCTGCAGCTCCACGGGCTCAGACCTCCCTAGCCCTTGAGCAGATGACTTATGTATGCTCTTGGAGTTTCTGGTTCTTTATCTGTAAAATTGGCTGTAGGATTGTTTGGAGGATCAAATATGGCCCATGAGAAGCACTCAGTGTGGACTCTGGCCTTCAGTAGATGCACACTTAAAAGCAGAGGGTGCCTCATAGTTGATGAAACCCTAGCTCCAGCTATAGCCCAGTTTGAGGCTGGGAGACTAATCACAACTCAGATGGCACCCTGAGTAGGTCACACATCCTTCACAGGTCAGCCAATCCTGCTTGTGTTTCCTAAAAAGAGAATCCTCAAGTGTGTGTGTGTGTGTGTGTGTGTGTGTGTGTGTGTCTCTAAAGCAGATCAGAGAAGAAGAGGCATTTAAGGAGGGATTTGAGGACCTAACAGGAATTCACTGAGGATAGCAGGATCAGGACCCCAGCAGGCAGAGGGTGGAACAGGATCTGAGGAGGAGCTGGGTATGGTGAAAGCCCCTGAGGGCTAGAGTGGGAGAGAAGTGGAAAGCAGTCTCCCGGGGCTGGGCCTGACTGACCTGATTTCCCCCCTCTCAGGCTCTTGAGTCCTCCTCCAGCCTCGGTGTCCTTAGACAGACGGCTAGGACTGAGGTAGGGAGGGTTCTACCTCTCTGGGAAGTGGGATCTTGTTTTGCAAGGTCCCCACAGCCGGGAAGTTCTTCTTAGTGTCTAGCCCAAGTTCAGTGTGGTCAACCCTCTTTCGAGCTAGAGCCCTGGACCCAGGGGAGGGCTTCAAGGTCATGACCAGCCCTGGGGGAGGGAGCTGAGGTCGTGCCTTCGGAAGTGGTTCCACGGCCCCCAGTACTCTTTCTGCCCCTTATCTTTTAGCTACCTGGGTGGCCTTTCCTGACCTGGCGCTGGGATGCGCGGTGTCCTCGGTTGGACCCACTGCTTCCCTCCTCGCTCCTGGCTCAGGGTCTCTTTCTTCTCTCCTGCCCTGTCCAGCTTGGTTCCCATCTCCCCTCCTTTCTGAGACCCCACCTTGCCCTACACTTCTACTCCTCCCCTGCCCTGATGTCCAGGGTGGCAGTGTGTTTTGGGGTGTGTGTGTTGGGGGCTGGAGGGCAGGAGTCAGAAGACCCAGGTACCGCCGGAAGAGGAGAAGGGCCGTCCCCTTCACCTGGAGTGGGCTGGGGCTGGGGCTGGGGCTGGGTCTGGGCCCCGCCGCGGGGCGGTGGGTGGGTCTCCCGGGGTTCGCAGGCGGGGCCGGGAAGGGGCGGGTCCTCTCGGCGCGTCCCTCCCCCACGTTCTTAAAGGGCCCAGCTTGGGTCCGGGCAGGACAGGACTGGCGGCGCCCCCCGGCGGGGCCGGAGTCCAAGGTTGAGCGCTCGGGGGCCCAGGAGCCGCGGGGGACCTGCGGGGTGGCCGCTGTGCCCTCCTTCCGAGCGCCCGAAGTCCCCCGCTCCTCCCCGGCCTTCCTGCTCCTCCTCCCTCCCCTCTGCCTCGTTCCCTCCCTCCCTCCTGCCGTCCGTCCCCCTCCTGCTCAGCTCCTCCACTGCCGCGGCTCCGCCACCTGAAGGGACAGACGCGGGCCGGGGCCGGGACAGGCGGCGGCGGGGAGGGACGGCCAGTCCAGCGGCGGCCTCCGCATGGCCCCGCCGTGAGACACCGGACCCAGCGGCGGGGACTGGGAGCGGTGAGTGGGGCGCGGGCCGCCGGGTCCCCAGAGCCAGCGCGCTCCGGGACCCCGCCCCTCCTCTCCCGAGGCCAGGCTGGGGACGGGCAGGGGTCCCCGCTGTGGGCAGAGGGACTCATGCAGGGTTGCAAGGAGCCGCCCTCCGCCCTCTGTGCCCGCTGGGGTCTGCTAACAAAGCTACATTTTGAGATCAATTCTGCGGTGGCTGGAGCATCCGAAGGATACGGTTGTCATGGAGATGGGGCCGAGAGAGGAAGCCTGAGATGGCCGGGTCTGGGCCAGGGAGTGCGGGCACTGCAAAGAGCCCAACCCAGCCCCCAGGGAAGGTCAGGGCTGGCCAGCCCAATTGTCTCCGGGGCTCTGCCTCCGGATCCCCCTCCCCCTATTGTATAACCTGAGTGTAAATGTGTGCGGTGACAGAGTGCCAGTGGCAGTTTGGTGGCCCATGCTCTGGGTGTTGGGTGCTGGGGCCTTGCCAGCAGCCACCTTCACCACAGAGCAGCTTTGAGGATTTATTTCTGTTTCCAGTTTCCCAACTTTGACAGCCGGGCTTGGTGGCCTGGCCTCCCTGGCTGGCTGGCTCCACCGCTAGAGCAGGGGCTAGCGTGGGGGCGTGGCAGGCAGCAGGCAAGGCCGGGAGACACATAATGGCTGTGGCGGCAGCAGGAAGGGAGGGGGCCTTGGAGCAGGCTGCTGGGGCTGGGTGGGTCAGGGAGTCCAGATGTGGGGCCCACCTTGACCAGTTGGCCTCCTCCTAGGAGGTGGTATCCAGACTTCTGCTGTCACTGGAGAATCTGAGGGCTCCCTGGAATGAGAATTGGGGGCATTGTTTCTGAATGGGCCTGGGGAGACACTGTCCAATGCCCACCCCTTTGTCTCGGGGCCATCTTGTGGGGTGCAGGAAGAGAACTGGGGGCAGATGTAGCAGTCACAATGAAACAAGGTCCAAGACTCCAGGCAGGCTCAGGACCAGGAAGAGGGACCAGTTTGGCCAGCACAGGTGGGCAGCTGGGTCTGAGGGGAGGTGTGCTTGGATTCTCCTGGGTTCCCTAGCTCCTTCCAGACCCTGGAGATAAGAGCTGTTTAATACAGTCACTTGGGCAGCTTACAGGACAGGGACTGAGGTGCTTTGACCACTTTCAAGGCCAACCCCTGGCCCTGGGCAGATACAGTCCTTCAATTCCCTCTCCTGGGAGGTTAGGGCCCAATCTCAGGGAAGCCATGAGTTCTGTGACCTGGGTTCTCTGAATCAGTAACATGGCCACCACCCCTTTCGGGCCCATCCCATAACTGTAGAGGAGAAATCTGTCCTCCTGAAGCCCCTTTCTCCTGCTGAGTGGTAGAGACAGTGATTTTGAGTGGGGCTTCTGCAACGTTTTGTCCTGGTAGAACATGGCAGGCCCACAGCGTGCAGCCAGAACCCTCAGAGGGGTCCCACATGTTGAGGTGAGTGGGTGGGTGGTAGCCCAGCTAAAGGTGGAGGGGTGACGAGGATGACCTTGAAAGGCCTCCCCCAGTAGTGCCCCTGGCAGGTTGAAGTCTCAGTGTTTGGGTTATTTGTATCCTGTTGTCCCAGGGTTGCCCTGTGCCAGGCTGAGGGGCCCCTCTCTTGCTGCTTTCCAGGTTATGGGGTGCACAGTGCTCCAGAGGACCTGACCCATAGTGCCTCCGAGGTCTTTCCTGAAGGAAGGGAGAAAAGCCAGCTGGAAAGAGTGACTTCCTGCTTTTGGCAGGACTGAGAGAGAGGGGATGGGGGATGTCATCTTCCCCACTTCCGTCTACCATCTATTGAGCAGCACCACTGTACTAGGTGCTCACTCTCCCACAACCTTTAGATGGAGGCACTGCCATTCCTTCCATTTTGTGGAGAGGGTGCTAGAGCTCAGGGAGAAGTTGCTTGTTCAGTCACTTGGTTAGTAAGTGGCAGAGAAGTTAGTAAGTTCTCTCACCGGGGAGAACTTTCTGATGTTCAGACCTATGTCCCTAACCTTATCCTCTTCTTCCGGGAGATTCAGCTTAGGAGAAAAGTGGGCCTGAGTGCATCTCTCTCTGGGCCATGGGGTGATCTTGAGGAAACTGAGGCACTAAACTGGGGTCTCTGAGGGAGGTGGGACGAAAGCATTCCCATTCTGGACATTAGCTTGCAGATCTGCGCTGCCTCTCTAGACAGACAATGCTCTAGACTTCCCTTGACAGATGGTCTTTTCCAGGAAAATCTGTTTTGAGCGGCATCTTATGTCTGAGGCTCCATATTTAGCCTGGCTCCTCGAAAGGGAGGATACACTCAGGCTGTCACCCCTCAAGGGGTGTTTCGGGGGTGGGATGGGCCTGGGGCCAGACCTGGCTTCCTGCCACAGCTGGCAGAGGTGGGGAGGGGTCCAGGTCCCTGCCCTGGCCAAGAGGCGTCCTGCAGGTATCCTTTGGGCCTCTCATTTTCTTAGTCTTGGTTCCCATCTGGTGTATGCTCCCAGGGGAATCTGCTTCCTGGGCTCTGGGCCTCTTTTGGTGGTGAGCCATTCCAGGGGTGTGCCTGCCTGACCTGTGTCACTCTAGCATCCAGCCCAGGGCAGGATCATGGCCAAACCTACCTCAGCTCTCTTTGAAGCATCTTCATATACCCCTTCCTCCTGCGGCCTCACTTCTTACCTTGTCACTCTGGATAGTGCAGCAGGTACCCACCACACACCCATTATCTAGAGACCCAGATTTGCCAGTTGTTAACATGTTGCCACATTGGTTTCTCTGTCTGTCTACCTACCTACCTATCTTTGGAAAGTAAGTTGCAGACAACCAAACACTTTGCCTGGGAATACTTCAGCATGAATTTCCAGAAACAAGATGTTTTCCTGCAAAATGGCTATGCTATTACCATATCTGAGAAATTTAATGTTATGATTTTTTTTGCCGCCTGCTGCGCAAGCACAAGGACCCGAGTTCAATCCCCGTTACCAAAAAAAAACAAAACAAAACCATATAAAATGATATGATTTAACTTAATATGTTGCTCCAGTAATGCTCTGCATGGTTATTTAAACATTTTTAAATTTTGGTCAAGGAATATGCATTTTACTTGGTTATTATGTCTCTTAATCTGGATAGTCCTTTGATTTTTAAAAAAGTTTTTTTTTCATGACATTGTCTGTTTTGAAGTCTTGAAGAATATCTCATATTCTGGATTTGTCTTCTTACTTGCTCATAATTAGATTCAGGTTTAGCATCTTGGGGCAAACACATCCCATAGGTAATTCCATACACTCCCCAGTGTGTCACATCAGGAAGCACGTGCTATTAGCTTGTCCTGTAGTCGGTGGTATAAGTTAGGTTACTTGGATGAGGGGTCCCATTATTTTGATTCTGTTCCTCCCACTTCCCTACCTCTAGAAGCTTCATTCACCTGGTGAGGGTACATATTCACGCACTAGTAAAACATACTGGACCTCTACTTCAGACCGGGTGCCAGACAGTGGAGATCCTATGGAGATGGGGTGGGGAGGTCACAAGTCAAGTGGATTCTGTTGATGTGGAAGAGAGGAGGCACAGAGAAAGGAGTGAAGAGGGCATGGAGGCTGAGACAGGAATGTGGGCCACAGTTGGCCTTTCCCCAGGGGCACAGGGAGCCACTTAAGGGTTCTACAGAGAGAGTGATCCTGGCACAGTGTTCTGAGGAAGAAGGGGGATTGGTTAGGCCATCATGGCAGAAGAGAGACCAGTCAGGAGGCACTGGTGGGAGGGAATGGAGTGAGGAAACAGTTAGGGAGACAAATGGAGGGGCCTGAGTTGGGCTAGCCGAGGTCAGAGGGGCAGGAGGAGCTGCTACCAGTGGTTTGGGAAGGGTGAAGGAGGAGGCAGTGTTGAGTGCCTGAGGTCTGAGGTACCTTCCAGGTCAGAGGAAGAGTGTCTGGGAGGCTATTTCCCCCTGTGGCCCCCTCTCTCAGGAGCTCATTTTGAGTTGAGGGCCAAGGAAGACCCCACATAACACAGTGGGAATTGGTGGGGCCTTCTAGACACCAGCAGGGGAGGGACTTGAGCAGGGGTGGGGCCAGCTCAAAGGCAGATGCCTGTGTAAGTCAGGAGACTTCCTTCCTTGCAGACTCCAGCTCTTTACTTTGTTCTCCCATCTAAGTACTGACCAGGCCCGACCCTGCTTAGCTTCTGAGATCAGACGAGATTGGGAGTGTTCAGGGTAGTATGGCTGTAGACTCCTTTACTTTGTTGTGTGTCTTCATAATTGCTTGGTGAAACCCAGGCCTGGTTAAATCCAGCATCTGGCCAGCTCCAGACTGCATCTGTGCCACTGAATGTATGGGAAGCCACTACCCTGACTGTCCCACTTTAAGCCCAACCTGGGGAATTCAGATGGGCCTGGGGTGCTGTCCAGCATGCACAGCTCGGGTGTGGAGCCCATCACCTCTCCCCATGCTAATGGCTGGTTCACACTTCCTCTTCCGCCCTCAGCCCAACCTTGCCATAACCATCCACCCTTTCAGCTGATAACCTTTGAGAAAATAACCTGACTTCCCAGGCCCTCAGTGCTACACTCACCCATCTACCTAATTCTGCACCCCTGGCCCACCTTCCTCCTGCCCTGTGAGCAAAGTGTCCTGATCCTGGCTAAGGCCACTTCTCTACTTGTGTACTAGGTCTTGTCCCCATGTGCCACTTGGGGACATTGTTCCAGCAAGTCATTAGTTGCCCCTGCCTCATCGGTTCCCTTTCTCTGCCAGACTGCTTCCTCCTCTCTACCAGATGATCCCACCAGCAGGCATCTTGCTGTTGTTTTCCTGCTGTAAAATTGTTTTCTTGTCTTCTCCAGCTAGCACCTCTGCATCTCTCTGCTCCCCTTTACAGGAAAACCTCCCAGAAGCACTGTCTGGACTCACTGCCACCACACCCTTCCTCTCACTCTCTGTCTCCACTCCGATTTCGCTTTTGCCCCTGCATTGCGTTGACCTCTCTTCTCAAGGTCACCAGTGATCTCCATGCTGCTGCCCTAAAGGCCAGTTCCTAGCCCTTGTCAGCAGCATTCGACAACATCAGTGTCCCTCTTCCTTGAAACACTTCTTGACTTCCATACTCATTCTCTTGTTTTTCTTGAACCTTGGGGGTTGCTCCTTCCATTGCCGGTTCCTCTCTGCCCTTTTTGATACAGGAGCAGCAGAAGACTCAGCCCCTGCACAACCAGCTTCTCCATCACACCTATCTCTCAGTTCTGTGGCTTTAAGTGCCACCTGTATGCTGTCCCAAGCCTCAGTTTCCTCCCAATTTGCAGGAGCCCACTCTACACCTCAATATTCATGTCCACTGGACACTTCCAACCCCAAGCTCTCATCTTCCTGCCCAGACCTGTTCCCCAGTCTTCCATATCTGAGGAGTGGTAACTCTGTCCTCTGGTAACTTGGTCCCAGACATCTATGTCCTATTCTCCCTTGCCCCATACACTGCCCATTGAGGGATGAGGCTTTACCAGTGTCCAGCTCTTCTTCAGTGGGCCATGAGTGAATGAGGAGATTGTGGAATGGCCCAGCATGGGCCCTCATACACCTGCTCACTTCATCCTGTGGTGTTTGCACCTAAGAGGCCACAAGGTTTGTCAGATCCCAAGCTAAAATCCTAATCCAGAGATGGGAGAGGATGAGGAAGAGGAGGAGGGAAGGCAGGGAAGGGGAGGACTAGCAAGGGAAGATTCAGAGGAGCCACACAATGAAGAGTGTGGGGTGGAGTGGGAGGAGGAGGGGGAGAGAGGGCCCCCTTGGGGGTGGGTGTGGATGGAGAACATGAGGATCTAGAGTGTGGGGAATTGAAAACTGGGCAGAGAGAGGAGAGGATGGAATTCTTGGCTCATCTCTCAGATATTGAAGCAGCCTCAGGAGACAGCTGAGAGACCTAGCTCTGTGGACCCGGGGCACCCTCCTTCTCCCCTGCCAGGGCATGGCTGGTTGGCAGGCCTCACACTCAGTCAGTCCTCTGTAGCTAAGCAGGGCGAGTCCCAAGTTTGCTTTGAAGTGGGACACAGATCAGTGGTCAGTCTGGGTGTGGACTTCATTCACCAAGACAGCCTGGTCCTTGGTGGTTCCAGATAACCAAGGTTCACCCTGGAATGAGGTCAGCTGGGGGTGGACTTGCCAGCTGTAAATGTGATTTGGGATTTGACAGCAGACATTGTGGATTTCATTAGTGGTAAGGGCTCTTCAAACCAGAATGCAGATGTATGCAAAAGCTAAGGAAATGAGGGTGCAAATTGGCTGAGGGGTAGGGAGAGGAGCAAGCTGGAAGATGTCAAGGAATGATCTTTGCAGAGTGGGGTCCCTGAGAGTCCCAGGGGGCTGTAGGGTACATGGAGACAGGATGCAAATATGTACCCATCCCTGGGAACTGCTGCCTGCCCAACCATGAGAGAGGAGAGGCCTTCCCAACCCTCATACCCCTAGGCAATGGCTGATTTCCCCAAGGCAAAACCACCAGGAGGAGAGCAGGTGGTGTGGACTCACTCTTAACCCCAAATGGACACACCAGAGAGCATGAGCACTTCCGGGGAGGCCCAAGCTCATGGCTCTTTCCCCATGCCTGCTGTGGCTCTTGTGCCTTAACGTGGAGAGATAAATGTGAACCTAATCTTAGGTGTGAGTGTTGGTGGGGCAGGACTGTAGGGTGCTCACCTCCTTGGGAAAGGGTGAGGGTCCCTTCTCTGTTCCTCCCCTGGCCCCCACAGGAGTCTTTCACTGCTTCCATCCCCTGTCTGAGCCTCTGAAGACCCTGCTTTAGAACCTGCTCTGACAGCTGCCTGGGACCAATGTCTACAAGACTGAATGATCTGAGCTTTATGCTGCTTCTCTGAATGTCCCATTTGTGGTTGGGGCAGCCAGCTGCTTCCCCTGCAGACCCAAGAGGGTTCTAGAAGGCACTGCTTTCCCTGAGTACTGCACACACCATCTTCTGTAGTCCTCACAGCAGCCCTGTGACAAGGGCAGTGTTCGGATGATCCATTTCGTGGAGGATGACACTGAGGCTCAGAGAGGCGAGCATCTCTCCTGAGGACATGTAGCTGCTGGGGAGCAGAGCTAGGATTTGAAGCCAGGCCTTTCTGAGTGTGCAGTCTGCCTGCATGCTGACCTGCTATGGCGAGTGTCTCTAAGGCACTTGTTGCCGCACAAGGTGGTTCAAGCTGGGGAGACCAAGCAGGCCAGGAGGATTAGGGTCACTTTGGGGTATGTCCTGGGTGGACAGCTCATCTGTATTAGCTCGGGCTCCTCCCTGCCCTGGGTGGTGGGTGTGCTGAGGAAGCATGTGCCCGGGATGACCTGGGGGCACCTGGAGCTCTGGGATGACAGACCCATTGGCTGGCAGAGGCTGTGAGGGAGTGTGGCATCTGGGTGATCCAGGGACCTGCCCAAGGGAGCCGTGGAGCCCTGGAGTGCCCAGGCCTGGGCCAGCTTTGGTCTCTAGCTGGGAGGGGCATAACTGGCCAGGGTCTGTTCTGAGCACTCCCTACATGCCAGCTGTTTGCTTTGTTTTGTTCTAATGTCTCTGTGTACACTTTGTGTGTGTGTGTGTGTGCGTGTGTGTATGTGTGTGTATGAGTCCACAGTACCTACACTGCACACAGATAAGCACACAGGAGGAGGTACCTGGACCCATGCACTGGTCCTTGAGTCTGACAGAGCAGATTGGATCCTGGGGTCCTCCTGCTGGGCCCCACTTCTGGTCCTGTCCTTGGGCTTCGTAGTCCCTGGCCTGGATCCTGGCATGGAAGGGAGCATATGATTATCCCTGCAGCAGCCTAGTGTTCCAAGAAGAATCTCAGAGCATGTTGCTCAACCCCTCTGAGCCTTTGCCAGTAATGAGGATGATGATAACCCCAGATTATTCATTCAACAAATATATATAAGCACCCACTGTGTGCCAGGTGTGGCATAGGCTTTGCTGAACAGCTGTGAACATGAGAGGTCCCCACCCTCACTGGGCTCACATCTAAGTGTCAGAGAGATGGGCAGGAAGTTTGTGAACAGATAGAGAAAGGGGTTTCAGTTCTGGTTTGGTTTTGGTAGGGGAACGTGATAGCATGTGCTGGGCAATCAGATGGCCTTTCTAGTGAGGGAGCATCAGAGTTGAGTCTTGAATGGCAGAAGAGAAAGCCATTTACAGATCTAGGAGAAGAACATTCTAGGCCAAGAGTACAGCTGGTGCAAAGGCCCTGAGGTGGGAATGAGCTCGGGGAGCACAAAGAAGGCCAGAGTGGCTGATGGGGGGATGGTGAGAGGGCAGCAGAACCAGCTCAGGAAGGGCTTTTTTAGGACATGCTGGGGAGACTGGGTGCTATTCTAAGGGTGAGGGGAAGCATTGGAGGGTTCTGAATGAGAGAGGCATGTGATGCAATATGTGTTTTCACAGTTCACTCCAGCTGACATGGGGACAGTGGAGGGGGGACAGGGCTGTGTTCAGAGCAGCTGAGACCCAGAATATGTGTGGCTTGATGCCAGCCAGGGTTCCACTATGATCATGGTCCCTGTTTTGGCTATTGCTGAAAAAGAGGCTGCTGAGCACAAGGTCACCCCAAGGGCTGTGGGGAGTGGAGCCCCTGCCTGGAGAGGGCTTGGATTAAGCTGAGAGAGGCTGCAGAGGATCTTGGGCACTGCTCGCCTGTTATTTGCAGGCACCTCCTTGGCATGGATGCCCGGTGGCCCAGCTGCACCCCTGCCCCTGCTCTTGACAGAGGGGCTGGAGGCAGGCAGGGTCATTGCTTTGGGCCAACTCTCCTGGTTGGACTTGGGCTTTGATCTCATGGGAAGGTATGGTGGGGGGCCCGGAAACTGGGGCTCTTCTCGCACTTCCAGCCCATCTAGCTGGACAAGGAGGTCACTCTTGGTTCTAGAAGCAGGGACTCATTGTGTGATCTCAGGCAAAGCCTTTGCCAGTTTTGTGCCTCAGTCTCCCCACCAGTCAAGTGTGATGGAAAGAGTGAAGCATGCCCTTTCCTTCTTGACCTCTGTGGTAAGTTTGCTCTTCCTTGCATCTCAGCTCTCTTAGCATTCATTATCTTAAATTCTCCCCCTAGCCCCAGGGGGAGGAAAACAGAGGTGAGGCTTCTTTTCTACAGATGGATTTCTACAGGCCAGAGGAGGCAAAGTCTAGCCCAGGATGCACAGTGGTTCAGAGTGAGGACTTGGGGCACTGTTTTACAGCTCCATCCTGAACTTCTCCTTTATGCACCCCTCCTTGGCCTCAGCAAGAGAGGGGGATCTGGGTCAGCTATTCTAGGCTCAACTGGCTCTCAGCCCAGGTAGGGACTCCAGCCCCCCCCCCCCACCTCCCTGCCCAGAATAGAACTCAATGCTGCCCCTTGTCTGCCCATCCCAGAAACCAAGGGCATGGCCCAGTGCCCAGGGTTGGCAGAGCCTCTCTCCCACTGTCAGCTGCAGGAGGACATGGCAGGGCATGTAGGGCTAGAAGTAGCCTGAGGCAGCTCCTGGGAGGTCCTTGGTTCATCTACAGCCCTATCTTTGGGACTGGTGTAGACTGAGAAAATGTTGGGCTTCACTGGGGCCTCAGGCTCAGCTTCTGTCCATGGGCATGGGAGCCTGAACATCCTGTGGGATTGGGCTCACACCCTGTGCCCAGAGCCAGTGCTCATGCTGGGCCTGAGCTGAAAAGCAGGCCAGAGGACTAGAACTCCGGCAGTGGGCCCCAAAGCCCCACTCTCTCCCCTCTTTCCTTTCTAAATGCTCTCTGTGGCTCTCCCAGGAGTCTCAGTTGAGGAGGTGACCTCCTGTCTCCCTCCTCTGGGTATACAACCAGAGGGAGCAGATTGAAATAGCAACCCCAGTAGCAGGGATGTAGGGCATACCAGAAAGATTCCTCACTCTATGCTGAGCCCCGAGGGTCCCTGGTGTCCTAAGTTCAGGGCCCAGATAGTCTATAGCCTGGCTTTCAGTTTTGTTTTTTTGGTTAAACCTTATTCTCATGCTGTAGTTAAAACCCTAGGTGAGGCTGGCATGGTGGTGCACACCTGTAGTCTCAGCACTCAGGAGGGCAAGGCAGGAGGATCACCTTGAGTTTGAGGCCACATCAGCCTGAATTATGGAGTAAGACCCTGTCTCAAAACAAAAATAAAAGCAACACCCCCACCACCCCCCGCCAAAACTCTAGGTGAGGATCAGATTGAGTGATCCGTAGATTAGCTGGCCCTTCTGTTTTCCACTCCATGTTTGAAAAATAAGGGTTAAATGAGTTTTACTTGGTCTCCAGTAGCTGAGCTCATCTTCAGGGGGCTTAGAAGTTCCCCCTATCTTCCTCTTTGGGTTCATCTTTGCAGGTAGGAAGTCCTTATGCTGTCTAACTCGTGTTTCCCACATTTGCCTCATAATGACAATCACCGATCATCATATCTCTTCCTGGCAGAACCTGGCTCAGGAGGTCTAGGGCAGGCAGAATGCATTTTAACAGGTCCTCAGGTAATACTTAAGAGCAAACACACACAGTATGTGAGGGTCTCCCATTCTTGTCACTGTGGCTGTAGCGTGTCCTCTGCAGCCCAGAAAGCAGACCCATCTCTCTACTCTCCCAGGTTCTTCCGAGCACCCAGCAGTCCTCCAAAGGAGAGGGTGGTGCTGGATAGCCGAGGCCCACAGAGGGGAGGGAGGAAGTGGCCCAGATTCCTGCCTCTGCAGCTCTCTAGGGGGTGGGGAGGGGCTGGTCTGTTCCCGAAGCAGAGGTCAGGTGGATGGGCTTGCCTAGACTATCTAGGACTGGAGCCAGAGAGAAAAAGAGGGGACAGGGGGGCCACAGTCTGAGAAACATGAGCTGGTCCTGTGCAATGGCAGGGCAGAGGGTGGAGATGGAGGGAAAACACCTGGCACAAAGCAGAGGGGAGCGGACTGGGCTGTGCAGTGAGGTCGCCTAACCTAGACACACATGAGGCCACAGAGAAAGTTGGCAGAGCAGTGCTTGACTCCCCTTGCAATGCTCTCCCCAGAGTGCCTCCTATGAGTCCCTCCTCAAGACAGAGCAAGCTCCAGTGGGGCTCAGAGGTGGAGGGAATCCCAGGCCCTTTGTCCTTTTCCCTAGCATAACCAGGGCACTGGGTGCTGGAGAGGCAGCCTGGCTCTTTCCAGGCTCTCGCTTGGCCCTGTACCTGCCCAGGACCCTGGACAGCGTCCCACACTGGAGCTCCTATGGCTCATGGCGTCTCCAGGCCTAGCTTTGGCTTGCTTCCTTGGGGTGGATGATGCTATGATTAAGCTGCACTTCTGTTGACTCCTTTACCTTCACCTTAAAGGCAGTCCAAAGTCCAGTTCCCTCTACTAACCACAAAGATCTCTGGTTCCTGGAGGTGGGGCAGAGAACATGCAGAGGGGCACATGGGCTGGCTGTCAGCCTGGGGTTTTGTCTCCATCGCTCACCAGCAAATGGATGGGGCCTACAAGGGGTGCTCTACCCTTCTTCAGTTCCTCCCCACCTGAATCTTCCACAGATGGCATTGGGAATCCTGGAGGGCACAATAAAGACAAGAGATAATAGGGAAGCCAGAGACTGGGCACAAGGAGCTGACCAGGGGTCAGGGGAGAGGTGGAGGGCAGGATCTGAACCGAGGCTACAGACACGAGGGTCCTGAGGAGATTGTCGTGGCAATGTTCCTGGCCCTGACAGGCTGCCTTGGTGCCTTGGTTCCACTGGGGTTTAGACATCCAGTCCCTGCCCTATCTGACCCACACTGACTTCATCTCTCCATCTTCTGCCAGGTGTACTGGAGTCCCAGGAGCTGTCAGGACAGGGTGGAAGCAGTGTCTGCCATGGATGAATACAAGCTTCCATCTGCACTGTCTGAAGAGGACAGTGCCACCTGGGGCCCCAGCCTGGAGCCTGAGGAGGAGCCTGGGGCCCAGAATGGAATGGCAGCCAGTGAGGGTCTGAGCAGCCTCCTCAGCAGCCCAGCGCATGAGAAAAAGGACACCCTGTTGGACCCTGAGGAGTCCACAGAGGCCCAAGGTGAGGCCCTCACCGGCCTCAGCCTCAGCTTTTCCCTCACCAATGGCCTAACCCTGGGACCAGAGACAAACATTCTGGAAAATTCAACAGAGTCCAGTTCCTGGAGGGCTTGTGCACTGGCAGAGGGGGATGATGTCTCCAGCAGGCTCTGTCCAGACACTGAGGACCCTCAGCTGGGGTAAGTGGGTGTCTCAGGATAGAGACTCACTATATTTGACAGCTCCATGGCTATGTGGTCTCTAGCCCCTTCTTATTTTTCTCATACATAAGATGGGGACTTCATATTCCTATTTTGTCTAGCTTCTGGGTGTTTGGGGGCAACAGATCCAGGAAAAGGAATTAAAATAGCAGAGACTCATTGTGTCCGTGGCTTGTGCAGTTGTTGGCGCACTTTTGTTCTCTCCTGTGGGTGTGTAAGGTGAAGTATCTGTCGGCCTCTGTGGGCGGAGGTGAGCAGGTGGGGTTGCGAGCCTTCGTGCACTCAGTGTGTGTGGCTGTATGGTTCCATCCAGGCAGGGTCTGGGGCAGCTGGCAGCAGCTAGCAGAGTGGGCGGGGAGGGCAGAGGGCTGAGGCTTCTTGGACCGCTCTTTGTATTCAGGTTGCTTGCTGATTTGGGATGGTCAAAGGCGGGGGCAGAGAGAGGTTTGGAAATGGGGGTGATGGTGTTCCAGCCCCTGTTGGAGCCACTCCTCAGGTCTGGGCAATTGCAGGGCGGTGGGAGATGGCAGTACCACCTGTGGCTCTCACAGTGGGCGGAGAGCTCTCCAAAGGCAGGGCACTGTCTTATTTGAATGTCTCTAGTACCCAGATCAGGGCTGGCAGAAGTGTCTTCACCAGGCAGACTTTGGCCCTGTGAAGCTCTGGTTTGGGGAGCTGGGAGCTGGGGAGCATGCAGCGAAGAGGGGGAACAAACAGAATATTGCATGGTGGTAAGAGCTGGGTGGCATGAGGAGACACCCTGAGGAGAGAGAATGGAGAAGAGAGGCTCACACAGTGTGGGCCTGTGACATGAAAGCAGGCCCTGAGAGCTGTATGTTTGCTTAGCTAAGAACCTCCAGGCCGTGGAGACAGCAAAAGTATGAGCGAGTGTGACACTGGTTGTGATAAGGAGACATCCACAGTGCTGTGGGAGCCCAGGCCAGACTGGAAGAAGAGGCCTCACGGTCACTCACTGAGGCAGATATCTGATGTCTACTGAAAGCCAGAGCCTGGGTTGGGCACCGAGGGGCAGGGACCACATCTGTCCTTTGTTCTGCTGTGTCCCCAGTTCCCAGCCCAGCATCTGGCCCCTAGTGCTCAGTTAGTGTTGACTGAAAAAACAAAGGGGCAAGACACAGCGCGTGCCTGCTCCCTGCCCCTAGGGGGCTTCAGGCGCAGACTGCTGCTGTGACCAGCTCCTGTGTATGAGGACACCTGGGCAGGATGGTGACTGGTCTTTGCATCCCACAGGCTGGATGGCCCTGGGGAGCCAGATGTGCGGGACGGCTTCAGTGCCACGTTTGAGAAGATTCTGGAGTCAGAGCTGCTGCACGGCACCCAGTACAGCAGCCTGGACTCCTTGGACGTACTGAGCCTCACTGATGAGAGTGACAGCTGTGTCAGCTTCGAGGCCCCACTCACTCCCCTCATCCAGCAGCGGGCCCGGGATAGCCCCGAGCCAGGGGCTGGGCTGGGCACTGGAGACCTGGGGCCTGAGGGAGACCTGGGGGCAGCTGGAGGTGAGCAGGAGCTGGGCAGCCCCCTGCGATGCTCCATCTCTAGCAGCCGCTCAGAGAATGTCCTGAGCCGCTTGTCTCTTATGACCATGCCCAATGGATTTCATGAGGATGGGCCCCAGGGCTCAGGGGGGGACGAGGACGATGATGACGAGGACACGGACAAATTGCTGAACTCAGCCAGGTAAGGCAGGGCCTGGACTGGGAGCTGGGGGAGCCCCTGAGCAGATACAGAACCTGAGGCACAGAGAGGCAAAGCATGTTAGGATGACCCCGTGTCCAAAGTCAACAAGCCCTCTCCAAGGTCCCCTTGTCCCACCTCTGCCTCCAGACTTTCCTCCCTGGTCCTGAGATTCCATTCAGTTCTTCATTTTTCTCAGCTCAGATGGGCTCAGGGAGCTGTGGTGTGGGCATGATTTCATGTGAGGGGCTCCCATGAAAGTCTGAACTGATGTCCTCCTGCTTTAGTGGAGCTTCTTTCCCTGTTCTGGACCCTGAGTGGGTTTGCAGAGGCCTTGGAGTCCCTTGGGCCTCATGCAGGGCCTCTGTCCCTGGGCCTCTGATCTCCCTCTTCTCCATCCTCAGTGATCCCAGCCTGAAGGATGGCCTGTCGGACTCGGACTCAGAGCTGAGCAGCTCAGAGGGGCTGGAGCCTGGCAACACAGACCCTCTGGCCAATGGGTGCCAGGGCGTCAATGAAGCTGCTCGACGGCTGGCCCGCCGCCTCTACCACCTTGAAGGCTTCCAGCGCTGTGACGTGGCCCGGCAGCTAGGCAAGAAGTGAGTGCCCTCCCACAACTCCTCTCCCAGGCAAACCGCTGTCTTCGTTAGACTGAAAGGGGGGGTGGTGGTGGCTTCTCTCAGGGGTGCTTAGTACCAGGGGCTCTCAGCAGTCCTTCAAGGACACTTCCTCCTGCTACTGTCCTCATTCCTGGCCTCGCCCTAAATCTCTTTCCTTTCTGGGCTGCTTGGATGAGGGCTGCTGCTCTCAGGGAGGGGTGGGGGCAGGTGGCCCCTCAGGGCTGAGGAGCTTGATGCAGGTTGTAATTATGGGATCGTGGTGGATGGTAGTGAGGACAGAGCTGCTGGACAGGAGCTAGTGGTCTGTCTAATGGGGCCAGGGAGAGAAGAGAGCTTGTGTAGGGGTGTGGGGGAGAAATGGCTGAGATCTAGGGCTCAGGAGGGGGCTCATTAAGCCCTTCTGTCCATTGGGACCAGCTGAAGGTGCTGGGACACCCAGAGCACAGGCCCTGGCTTGCAGGTGGGTGCAAGGGGAAACAGGCAAGATGGGGTTCAGGGAACAGGTAGGGACTCCAGCTGAGGAAGACTGGGCACATTTTGAGCATGTCTGACCACCAGCATGGCCCCTGCCTTTTGTACCCCTGTCAGAGAGCTACCTGTCAACACAGGAAGGCTCTGAGGTGGGCAGAAGTGGGCCTGGACTCTGAGTGCCACTCATGAGGCTTAAGGGACTTGGCCATGAGTTGGAGCTGACATGGGCGCCCCAGTGGTGGCTCAGGTCCTGGATCCATCCCTTCTCCATCCTGCCTTCTCCACCCTCTGTAGCCTCCACATCACTCTTACATTGGGTCCCCCAAAGGCCCTGGCAAAGAAAGCACAACTCAGATGGCTTCACCTCCCTTCTCGGCTGTGAGCTCCCCCAACCTAATGACAGCCTCTCAGGAGCCTTCTTGTGGTTGAACCCTTCCATCCTTCCAACTTCTCCCTCTGCAGTTGTCTTCCCATTAGCTGTCAGTGGTGCTCCTCTCTCTCATCTGAAAAGCAAAAGTCTCCCCAAATCACAGCCCAAATCCTTAAATGACTAAATTGCTCAGGCAGGGCTTGAATTAATGATCCTCCTGCCTCAACTTCCTGGAGTGCTGGGATTTTTGGCGTGTGCTGCCACGCCAGGCTTGCTGGAATGTTTTAAAGCATATTAAGACATTATGTCATTTGATTCCTAAGTATTTTAGTGTATATCTCTGATGAGTTTGTTTATATAATTATAATTTCTAATAAAATTAACAGAAATTCCTTATTATCTTCAACATTTGGCTTATGTTTAATTTTCTCTGATTGTCTCAAAATATTGTTTTGTCAAATCAGGACCCAAACAAGGTCCACACATTGCATTTGGTCCTGTATCTCTCAAGTATCATTTAATCTACAGCAGCCCCTCCCCTTTTCAGTGGCATGCATTTGTTGAGGAAGCTGAACCATTTGTCCTGGTACTGAGGATCGAACTCGGGACCTTGAGCTTGCAAGGCAGGCAGTAGAACCACTGAGCTAAATCCCCAGCCCCTGCAAGCTTTTATTTTACATGTTCCTTTATTTCCCATGGATCCTGTTAATGGGAGGGAGACCTTGAGGCTTGATTAGAATCAGGTGGAAATGTGTTCTGATTTTTTTTTTGACCAGAATCCATTCCAGTCTTTTTGTGACACACTCCTCCTTGGCCTCCAGGATGGCCTCAGAGCCCTACCCCGCCTGGTCACCCGGCTCTGCTCATTCTTCTCAGGTGGGCTCAGCTCTCACTGTACCACGTTGTTACTGACCACTGGGGAGTGATGGCTCTCATGGATGTACACACACCCCGTCTTTGTCCCAAGCCCCGATATTTCCACCTTTTCAGTCTTGTTCCCATCTGATCCGTCTCCTCTTCTGGAAGATTCTGCTTCGTAAATCATGTGCCCACCTCTTTCCCGAACAACTCCTACACCCTCCCCATGGGTTCTCCACGCAGCAGGTAGTGTCCACAATACAGATGTGACCATCTGCGGAATCATGTCACCATCCTTCCTTTGGCCTCCAGTCCTATTTCCTGCCTATCTCTTGCTGTCCCCATTCCTGCTTTCCAGGCCCTGGCCACATGGCTGTGCTGGTAGCTTCTTGGACATTCGATATAGTTTCCTCTGTCCAGAGCATTTGGTATCATCCCATCTCCTCTTCCTTCACCTGATTGGTTCTCACTTTCCCTGTTGACTGAGGCATCACCTTCCAGGAAGCCCTCCTGATCCTGCAGCCGGAGGTTGAGCTGTCAGAGCCTGATGGCCAGCAGGGGAGGTAGCCTACGGGTTGGCAGATCTGGGTCGGTGGGTCAGGGGACACTGGAGCCCATCCCCAGGTATCCCCTGTTGTTCTGCCAGCCTTGGGTTGGACCGTGCTTCTAACTGACATCTCGTGTTCTCCTGGCAGCAATGAGTTCAGCAGGCTGGTGGCTGGCGAGTACCTCAGTTTCTTTGACTTCTCCGGCCTCACTTTGGACCGAGCGCTCAGGTCAGTGGGTCTGGGATGGGACAATGTCCACAGGTGGCATGAGCAGCACACCTGGATTCTCATCTGAGCTCTATTGTAAACTCGCTGTGCAACCTCAGGCAAGTCTCCTGACCCCTCTCGAAACGCTATTGGGAGGAGGCCAAGAGCAGCAGCTGTCTTTACATACCTGTCTACTGCATCCTCAGAGCAGCCCTGTGAGGTGGGCACAATCCTTCCTACTCTTCAAATGAAGAAATTCTGGGCAGAGAGGTAAAGAGGCTTCTCCATAGTCACTGAGTGCAAGATGACTCAATGAGAGGGTATTTGATCTCAACTCTAACTGGGGTTTGACCAGGGAGGAGCCTCAGGAGGGCCAGGTGCAGGCTCCAGGGAGCAGGAGGTGATGCAATGTTGGATGAAGCTAAGTGTCAGCAGGCTGTGGTGGCAGGGACCAGGCCATAAGGAGGATAGACAGGACCCTTAGTCTCTGAGCAAAGGCTGTGTGGTCCATATATGCTAGGTCATTTCACTGTGTCCCATGTGTCTCTTATACTTTTTAAAAAGATGTAGTTTCATATATATATAAATATAAATAAATAAATATAAATATATATATATAAATATATATATTTATATATATAATGTTTTTTTGTATCGGGGATTGAACTTGGGACCTTGTGCTTTTGAGGAAGGCATTGGAACCACTGAGCTAAATCCTGGCCCCAAAAAGATGTAGTTTCTATTCTTTTTTCTCTGCTATGGGTGGGGTATTTTCTATTGACCTGCTTTCACTTCACTTACTCTTTTCTTTTTTAATGTCCAGAATGCCATTAAACCCATTTACTGAGTTTTAACTTTCTGTTATCATATTTTTCAGCTCTAGAATTTCCATCTTACTTAAAATTTAAAAATAGATTCTAGGCTAGGGTCAGTGATGCATAGCTGTAATCCCAGTTACTTGGGAGGGTGAGGCCGGAGGATTTCAAGATTGGTGCTAACCTGGGCAACTGAGGGAGATCCTATCTCAAGAAAATAAAAAAAAGGCTGGGGATATAGCTCAGTGGTAGAGCATTTGCCTAGTATGCAAGTGGCCCTGGGTTCAATCCTCAGTACTACAAAAAAAAAAAGATTTTTATTCTCTGAGTAATTCTCCATTTTTCACTAATTTTCTCCATCTTTACCTCTGTTCTTGAACATATTAGTATAAAGTCCCTGTTTGCTGTCTCTAATATTGGCATCATCTGAATCATCTGTACCTGTTCTATTGCCTGTTTTTTCTCTTGCTTTCCCATCATTTATACTATCTCTTTGCATGTTTAGTAATTTTTTTACTCTCTATATAGAACTATAGTGGGCCTAGATTGTTTGTTTTCTTTCTGTTTACCCTGTCCTTCACTGGCAGTTAGAAGGGAACCTGGATATGGTCCTAATCCAAGCACAGCTGGCTGAGGAGACAAAGCACTGAAGCTTGGTGGGGCTCAGGGTTTGCCCTGATCTTGGAAAAACCTCAGGACTTTCCTCAGGAGCCTAGTGTGGTCACTGGACCTTGCCCCTTGGTGAATTCTGAATCCTCATTTTGTCTCCTCAGTGTAGCAAGATTGCTGAAAAAAACCAAAAACCAAAGAGAAAGAAAAGAAAAGAAAACCCAAGAACATAGTCCTCTACTTCCCAGAGGCTTTCCTTTTAGCTTTTTAGCATCCTTCCTTTTGCTCTTTGGAATTTGGCACATACCTGGCTGTGTGCTTACAGCCCCTCCGGTATCCAGGTTTGTCTCTCCAGCCCTTTGAAGCCACCTGCTGTCTTGCCCCTTGCCTCTGCTCTTACTCAGCAATGTCTCAGGTAAAAGCAGCCACAGCAGATGAGCCCCCTCTCCCCAGTCCTCTTGTCTCCAGGATCTTGGCTTTTCTGATCTTTGTTGCCTCAGCAGTTTCCTGACAGCTTAAGAAAACACATTGCTGGCTTGGTATTTAGCTCAGTGGTTCCGCCACTTACCTTGAAAGCACAAGGTCCTGAGTTCAATCCCTGCTACCAAAAAAAAAAAAAGAAAGAAAACACATTGCTGCCACTGTTCTCAGTGGAAGTGTCTGTCTCTTGCAGCACCTACTCTATCCTGAGTGAATCTTCAGGATTGCATGGTGGAGAGGAAGATTGTGGAAAAGTGTTCAGGGGGGCCAGCTCATGATCAGAGGCACAGGTGCTGGACGAGAGGCACTGTGTGTTTGCCCAGTACTGAGGCTCAAGTGCACAGGCACTGGGGAGCCACAGATGGCACTGGGGGTAAAGCAGTGCTGGTAGTGGTGTGCAGGCTTTTGAAGAGGGACAGGTGGGAGAAGACAAGGACAGAGGGTGGGTGGTGGGGTGGATAGGGAAAGGTAGGTATGAGAGGTTGCTGAGAGGACAGAGTAGAAGGGCTTCAGGGGCTGAGGTGGGGAGAGGTGGACGATGGTGGGAGCAAATCTGGGGGGGCAGCCTGAGTTTAGTGGTGGCCGTGCTGGGCTGGGGCTTGGTGAAAAGCTCCAGGGAAAGCAGAGTGTGGGCTGGGGAATAGGAGCTGGGACGAATGTGTGTGTGGTGGGGCTTCTACTCTGGCTGAGGACCCAGACTGACTCAGCAACTCTGGGAGGCCCCCAGCTGCCTTGGATTGCCTTCCAGAACCTTCCTGAAGGCCTTTCCGCTGATGGGGGAGACGCAGGAGCGTGAGCGGGTCCTTACACATTTCTCCCACCGGTACTGCCAGTGCAACCCTGATGACAGCACCTCAGAAGGTAAGGCCCTGCCTGCTCCACCCCACCTTCCCACTGCCCCTCGGGCCTTGGCCTTCTCTTACTCCTGTGGCATACAGTAGGTGCTAAACTAACATTGAATGAATAGCAGATGGCACATGGATGGGGCTGCCTGCTGGGCAAGAGCGCTCCACTGTCTTTCCCAGTGCCTCAAAGTCCTCAGTCTTAGAGATTTGGTCTTTCGGGTCTTCACACACCCTGGTGCCCTGTCACAATGCTGATTCTTGGTGGGGCGGGGCTCCTGGTTGGGAACTTGGCCTATGAGTGGACCTGAATCCCAGAAATTCAAGAGACACAGGTCAAAGCAGAGACATGGCCCAGGACACAGAGCCATTGCTGGGCCTGAGGTTCCAGAAGAATTAGGCTACAGGAGGCAGGCATATGGGCTAGAGCAGGCCAGAGCTCCCAGGTTCCCTCTGAGGGAGGGGATGGCCTGACCTGGGGCAGGCAGGAGCATCACCCAGGCCCCAGCTCTGAGGGCAGGTGGCTGGCCGCTTCCTGTCCCCTGGGTTTCCAGGCGGGTGCTATAGGAAGACAGGTGGGCAGCTATGGGGGGTATGTGCTGGGCCCTCACACTGACGCTGCTACCATCTCTGATTTAGATGGGATCCACACGCTCACTTGTGCCCTGATGCTGCTCAACACGGACCTGCACGGACATGTGAGTTGAGGGGAGGAAGGTGGCAGGCTGAGTCGCCCTCAGGGTGACCCTTTCCCAGCCCCCTCCCTGAGATCTCTTGCTCATTGACTGTGTTTGTTTTAGCAGATCTGGGATTTGGGCAACTTGGTTTCTAGATTTGGTCCTGTTATAGCACATTTTGATCTGCCTGGGCTCTGGCCCCGCACATGGCAGTGAGGATGGTTGGGGCCCGTGGGAGTTTAGGGTGTGCTGGATAAGATGCGTGCTCCTAGGCTGGTCCATGCCACTCATTGCTAAAGTGCCTGGGCTCTTTCCACCCCGAGCCTGAGTGCAGCCATCTGAAATAGCATGTGAGGCAGCCCCTGGTAATCAAACGATAGGTTATGCCTTCCCGGCACCCCATCCCTGTCAGAACCTCGAATGGCCTGACAGGTGTGGGGTGCTGCTGGGAGGCTGGGTCTGCTCCATGCCTCAGGCTGCCTCTGTGCTTCTTCTTGTGGCTCTCTAACCAACTCCTCCTTCTCTCCTCTGCTGCGGGGACCCTCTCTGGGCTCTCCTGTCCTCCCTCAGGTGGTAAGTGTAGCCAGTGGTGTGCATGCCCTGTGTAACCCCATCTTCATGCCACCCTCTGCGTCCTCCATCACACCACCTGGCTCCACCCAACCACTGCTTCGCCATCGCTCCCCCAGTGGTGCTCAGAGCCCCCTGTTGGGTTGGAGGTATTTCTGTGACTTGAGGGTAGTATGTCTGGTTGCAGAGTTAGCCAGGAAAATCTAGATATATGAGGGAAGAAAGAGCTGGGAAAGACTTCACATCCTACTCGTGCCTTCATTGCTGTGTGACCCTGGGCAAGTCACTGACCTCTGAGTCTTAGGTTCTGCATCTGTTGGTGGGGAGAATAAAGATTTTTCTTAAAGTTCCTGTGGAGGATGAAGAGCGGTAATCAATACAACATCAAGTGTCAGGGCCCAGCTCCTAGTAAGGAGTTTATTATAAACAATACTAATACATAAGAATGACAGTAGTATTTATGATTTATATTAAAACTTAAATGATGGCAAGGCTATGGGCCCAGCCTACAGGCCCATGGAAAGCCAGGGCTGTGGAAGATGCAGTCTGATGGCAGCTGGAGCAGGCTAGGGGAAAAGGAGGAGCAGCCTGCACCGGGCTCATGAGCTCACAGGGCACTGGCCCCAGGAGGGCTAGGGCCTGGGTAATGAGCACATGTGCAGTGATGTTGGGGAAGTCAGCCTGGGCCTCTGCCTGAGTGTAGAATGGGAGAGAAGCTGTGTGTATTCCAAGGCCCACAAACCCATTGTTCCCGAGACCACTTCCTGGCGCTTAGGGAACAGGTGTTGCTGGCTCCCTTAAAGGGGTCCCCAGGGTCGGGGATTTAGCTCAGTGGTGCTGCTGCCTGCCTCGATAGTGCAAGGGCCTGAGTTTGATCCCCAGTACAAAAAAGGGGGGGCCCTGAACGTGCCTTTCCACTCCTGTCCCCACCCCAGCCTGCCTGAGAGCAATCTCAAAGCTGCAGCGCTGCTGGGCCCAGCTTGGGGTGGCCATATCTACTGCTAAGCACTTCTGGTGGGGACAGCAGCCCCTGTTCCATGGTCTCCAGGGTGAGAACAGTCTGGGCTATGGGCTTAGCTGCCTAGGACCTGCATTAATGTTGTAGGTGAGGAGAAACTACTCTTTGTAGATCAGGAATTCAGGACCTTTGTATTTGCTGCAAACAGATACTGGAAATCTGTCCCCCCCTCCCCTACTTTCTGTCTTTTTTCATTGGTGTTAGGGATCAAACCCAGGGCCTTGCTCATGCTAGGTAAATGCTCCACTGGTGAGCTACATCTCCAGCCCTTTCAAAAATTTTATTGTTGCCCAGGCTGGCCTGGAACTTTTGATGCCTCTGCCTCAGCCTCCTGAATAGCTAGGATTATAGGCATGAACCACCTCATGTATCTTCCTATCTCTCTTCAGGCAGTGTTGCCCAATGACCAGGAACAAGGATTCTGGGTCAGAGCTCTCTACATTTCTCCATTTGACAGTCATGTGGCCTGGAGCAAGCTACTTCCTTCACTGAGCCTCTGTTTCTTCATCGTATAGTTCCTGTGAGGCTGTATGGAGATGGCACATGAGGAGTCCAAGACCTGGTGGTCACAGTCCTTTGAGCTCTTCAGAGGACCCCATTCTGTGTTCTGTTTCTCTTGTTCCTCCCCTCCCTCTGCCCCTTGTTAGACAGGGACTGAGTGCCTGGTGGGATGTGAGGATCTTAGGAATATAGGCCGTGTCTCTACCTACTGAAAGAGTTCTGCTCAGAGGGGGAGCAGGAGGGGCAGGTGTACACTCTTTGGATGGGCATAGCCTGGGTGAGGACATGCCTGGACTTTTGGGGTTGGAGGCTCAACAACTATTCTGTCTGCTGAGCACCTTTTGTGTTCCACAAGAAGACAGGAAAAGCAATCCTGCCTTGGAGAGTCTACTTTCTATTTAGAGGACATGGACAACACAAGGAAACAATTGTTACAAGTAGGGGTGGATCCTGAAGGGAATGAACAGGTCAGAGAAGGCCTCTAGGGTTAGGGCAGAGACCTGTCGGATCAGCAAGGACTAGTCATGGGAAGATCTGATCAAAGTGCCAGGAAAAGGGGCCAGGAAGGTTGCTTTTCACCTGTGGCTACCGAGTATAGAGCAGCTGTGAGTGACCGTTTGTGAACAAGTTTGTGTTTGATCACCTGTTTTCAGTTCTTTGTGTCTACATCTAGGAATGATCTTGCTGCATCATATGTATCATCATTCTGTGTTTAACGTTTTGAAGATCTACAAAACTGTTTCCATAGTGGCTGCTAGTGTGTGGTGAGGTGAGACATAAGTGATGTTGGTTTGGGCAGACAGGGTGGTGTACATGGAGAGAAGGGACTGTAGAGGGAGACCTCTTGAAGTTCCATCTGACAAGACTTGCTGATAAGGTTGGTCAGTGAAAGAGGAATAATAGTGATGATTTATTGGTTAGCTTTCCTGTCCTTGGATAAAATAATTGACACCACCAACTTATATGACACTCGTGTATTAAAGGAAGAGAGGCTTAATTGGCTCACAGTTTCATAGTCCGTGGTAGGCTGTCTCCACAACAGAAGTATTGTGGTGGAAGGGCTGGGCAGAGGAATGCTCTCATTCCTCTGACCAGGGGTTCAGTGCTAGAGAAGAAGGGGCCAGACAGACATATTAGCCAAGGTCATGCCTCCATGACTTGTCTAGACATACCCTGAAGTGTTCTTTACTAATCCCCTAGGTGGTTTTGAATTCAATCAAGGTGAAAATCCTGTTTGACTGTCACAGATAGCTTCTGCATCTGGCTAGCTTGAGTGATATTTCAAGAGATGGGGGTTAAACTTTTATATTTGTGGGGGGTGGTGAGTGGGAGAGATGGAATGAATCCCATTTCTGACATACTGTGAAGGCAACGTCTGTTGAACGTCAACATGGGAACACTGAGGGGACAGTGGTATCAATGAGACGGGCCCAGTGGAGGTGTGTAGGCTGAAGAGATGGGGGTGGTGGGTTACTGGGATCTTGATGGGACCCAAAGCCATGGGTCTGGCTGAGTGCCCTGGGGAGAGAGGCAGGCTGATGGTTAAGTCTGAGGCCCAGCAATATTTAGAGGAAACCCAGCACCAGGAGAGACTGTGAGGCTCTAGAGAGGTCAGAGAAAAATTAGGAGTGTGCTGTCTTAGAAGCCAAGGAAAGAAAGGGCCAGAGAGAAAGGAGAAGGCATTGAAGAGGGAACCATAATGTCCATTAGGGGAATCTTGAAGCTTAAGGCAGAGAAAAAATGTTCATGGCCATGTTGGAGAATGGATTTTTTTTTTTTTTTGGTGGTACCAGGGATAGAACTTATGACCTTGAGCTTGTGAGGCAGGCGGTGGAACCACTGAGCTAAATCCCCAGCCCCAGGACACTTGGATTTTAACAGAGGTTTAAAGGGCTGCTGGAATGAGGACTTGAGAGATGGATAAATTGGAAGGATAGAAGATGGGTCAGCAGTGTACACTTAAAACGAGGTGTTGGCAGTGGTAGATCCTGGGATGAGCTGGAAGGGGGGAATATCAGAACATGGTGGTTTTCAACCTCCAAGGTAAAGAATGTGGCAGCTTGGGTTACCTGGAGATAGAGAGGAGGAGAGAAATCAGAGAGGTGCTTTGGTTGCACAGACCCTAGCATTGTTTAATGGACTGAGGGTTGGGTTCAGGGAACCATCAAGCAGGAAGCAGAAAGAGAGGGGAGGCAGATGGTAGGGCAGTCCAAACTGAAACAGATGAGTTGTGTTTCAGGATCACCTTGAATTTTCCCAGACATTGGTTGCTTGAGGTGTGGTGGTGAGTTGCTGGGGAGGTAGGTTGGGGCAGGATAGTGGGGGATTTGAGGGATAGACGCAGAGGTTTGGCTGCTATCCTGAAGTTCATGTCGGGGAAGGGGGAGTTTTGCCCCTCTCAGATGGCAACAGAACCTCACAGTGTAATTAAGGCTTAGTCAGGGTTTGCAATAGCAGCAAGTGTTTCCTTGTCCAGAGGACTTTTGTTCAGACCCTCCCATCCCTGAAGATGACCTGTGCTTTCATCCTGCTTGTCCTGCCTCGTCCTGCTTCTGCAGGGAGCCATAAAACCTGGACTTCTGTGGTGTCAAAGGCAGTGACCTAGTTTCACTATCAGGATGATGGCCTGGGCAGCAGCCCAGCCCCATCCAGCCTCTGCTCTGGGTAAGGAGATGGGTGTCAGGAGATGGTCACCCTGGCCTGACAAGGGAGGGCCTAGGCTGTGGGATGGGGCTGTGGCCAGATTGGCTGTGAGTGGTTTTTGCCAAGAGACAGAAGATGTGGCTGAGGTCTAAGGCCCAAGGGCAACCCTTGGGCTCTGTTGACCCAAATGGAAGTGGGAAGAAGGGAAGAACAGGGAACTCAGAGTTCCCAAATCATGTAACTCCTTTGAGCTTTGGAATGATCTAGATACATCTTCCCCACCCCCCTACCCGTACACGTGCTTTTGCCTGGATGACGGTGATGATGATGATGGTGACGATGATATTTTAAAGCAGAAAACTTATCCAGTGTGATTTCATTCCTTTGCAGTTTGTTAAGGGTGGCTTTTTGGTGTAGAGGGAGATCAATTTTAATAAACATGGCATATGAACTTTAAAAGAAAGTATATTCTATAGTTATTGATTATGATGTTCTACATATACCAATAAAGCCCAATCTTTTGGGTCATAAAATCTTTTATAGCCTTACTGTCATATTTTATTGTGATAAAACACTCATAACATAGAATTTATTATTTTAATCATTTTAAAAGTGTACAATTTAATGGGATTAAGTATATTAGTGGTGTGCCATTATCACTATCTAGTTTCAGACAGTAACAGAGCTAATTTCAGGGCTTTTTCATCACCTCAAAAAGAGCGCTCATACCCACCAGAAGTCAGTACCCATCCCTCGCTTTCCCCAGCTCCTAGAAAATGCTAATCTGCTTTCTGTCCCTGTGGGTTTGTCTCTTGTAGATATTTCACAGGAGTAGACTCATGCAATATCTGTCCCTTTTTTTGGTCTGGCTTATTTCACTTGTTATGTTTTCCAGGTTCCCCTGTGTTGTAGCATGTATCACTACTTCATTCTTTTTATCACCAAATAGTATGCAGCTGTATAGATATGCTACATTTTGTTGTCCATTCATCTGCTGAAGGATATTTGGGTTGTTTCCACGTTTTAGCATCATGAATGTGTCTCCTCATAGTGCCCCAAAGTGGCACTATGAACTTCATGTACAGATTTTTATTTGAACATCTGTTTTCAATTCTTTTGGTATATACCTAGGGCAGACTTGCTGGGTCATGTGATAATTCTATATTTAGCCTTTTAAGGAAGTTCCAAAATGTTTACCCTAGTGACTGGTGTACTATGGTGAATGTTTAAATAAAAAAATTGTTGCAGTAAAAGACACATTGGCACTAATTCTCCTCAAAACATTTGCCCTTGTTTTGAACACACTTATTCTGTCGTTCTTGTCACTTTCTGAAGCAGTTCTGGAAATCCATTTTTGTGAGTGCCTTTAGTTATAATGCCATGGCTACCTCAATGTCCTGAATTGATTCAGAATGTTTACTTTTCATGGTCATTTTCTTCGGGGAAGAGCCAGAGTTGTACAGTGCCAGATCTGGTGAATAAGGTGAATGAGGACACTTTTTATGTTTTCACAAGCCATTGTATGGCACTTGGCATCAGCATTCACTGTATTTTTTAATCATACTTCATAAAGACACTCATGAAAGAGAACTTCCAGAACTGCTTCAGAAAGTGGGAAGAATGACGGAATAAGTGTGTTCAAAGTGAGGGGAAGAATTTGAAGGGGATCAATGGCAATATCTTTTACTGTAAAAAATTTTAAAAATTTAAACATTCACTGTATATTTTGATCACAGTTCATACTTTATATTCCCACTAGAAATAACCCTGGTTCTAATTTCTCCATATCCTCACCAACTTTCTTTTTCTTTAAAAAATTATAGCCATCCTAGTGAATATGAAATGATATCTTACTGTATTTTTTATTTATGTTTCTCTAATGACCACTGGTGTTGAGGTTTCATGTGTTTGTTGGCCATTTGTGTCTCTTCTTTGGAGAAATGTCTGCTTAAATTGTTTGCCCATTTCAAATTGAGTTGTTTGTCTTATTGTTGTTGTATCCTGAGGTCTTTATATATTCTGGATACGAGGTCCTAATCAGATAGATATATGATATGTAAATATTTCTTTTCAATCTGTGGGTTGTTTTTACACTTTCTTGATAGTGTCCTCTGAGGTACAGAAGTTATGAATTTTGACAAAGTCCAATTTATCTTTTTTCTTTTGTTGTTTGTACTTACGTTATAAATAAGAAGTCATTGCCAAATCCAAAGTCATGGAGGTTTACTCTTATATTTTCTTCTGAGTTTTACAGGTTTAGTTTTTGATCCATTTTGAGTTACTGTATGTGCTGTGAGGCAAAGAGCCAATTTCATTTATTTGCATTCAGATGTTCATTATTTATTGAAGAGATTATTCTTTCTCATTAAATGGTATTGGCACATTTGACAAAAATCAGTTGACTTTAAATTATAAATTTATTTTCTGACTCTTCGTTCTGTTCCACTGATTTATGTGTCTATCCTTATACTAGTACCAAACCGTGTTGATTACTATAGCTTTGTAGTAAGTTTTGAAAATAGCAAGCTTGAGCCTTTGAATTTTGTTTTTTTTCAAGATTGTTTTGGCTATGTGGAGTGTCTCTTGCAATCTCATATGAACTTGAGGTCCAGTGTTTACATTTTTGCAAAAATAAAAGGTCATTGGGAATTCATAAAAAATGACATTGAATATGTAGCTAAACTTTGGGAGTGTTACCATCTTAACAATATTAAGTCTTCTAGCCATGAACACAGAATGCCTTTCTGTAGATTTAGGTCTTCTTTAAATTTTTTTAGCAACCATTTGTAGTTTTGAGTACATAAATAATTCACCCTTTGGTTAAATTTATCCCTAAACATTTTATTCTTTTTGATGCTATTGTAAATGGAGTTGTTTTCTTAATTTTATTTTCTGATTACTCATTGGTAGTATATGGAAATACAACTGATTTTTGCATTGATTTTTGTATCCTGCAACTTTGCTGAATTTGGTTGTTTTTTTAATGTAGATTCTTTAGTATTTTCTACATATAAAATCATGTCACCTTCAACTAGAGATAGTTTTATTCCTTTCTTTCTAATTTGGATGTATTTTCTTTCTTTCTTTTTTTTTTTTTTTTGAGGCAGGGTCTCCCTTTGTAGCTCAGGCTGGCTCTAAACTCACCATGTAGCCCAGGCTGGCCTCAAACTCACAGTGATCCTCCTGGCTCAACCTGCCGAGTGCTGGGATTACAGGTGTGCGCCACCACGCCTGGCTTGGATGTATTTTCTTTTTCTTGCCTAATTGCTCTGAACAAAAACTCTCAGTACAATGTTGAATAGAAATAGGTTATAGTCTATTAAGGTTATATAATTTTTTGGCATGAATGTTTAGTGTTTTTGCTTTTCTTTGTCTGTTTGCTATTCCTTGCTTCTGATCTTAGGAGGAAAACTTTCAGTCTTTCCCTGTTGAGTATGGTATTAGCCTTGGGGATTTCATAAATATTCTTTATCATTTGAAGATGGTCCTTTCTATTCCTAGTTCGTTGAGTGCTTTTATCATGAAAGTGTGTTGGATTTGTCAAATGCTTTTTCTGTATCCGTTGAGATGATCATGTCCTTCCCTTTCCTTCATGCTGTTAGTGTGCTGTATTACATTGATAGATTTTCATATATCAAACCACCTTTGCATTCCTAAAATACATTCCACTTGGCCATGGTGTATAATTCTCCTAATAAGTTACTAGATTTGGTTTGCCAAGATTTTTTGAGAATTTTTGCATCTGTATTCATAAGAGGTATTGATGGTATGTTATGTTTTTGTCTGACATTAGGTAGGAACTGTTACCTCTTCTTCAACTTTTGAGGGAGAAAAAGGATTGATCTTAATTTTAAAAAAATGTTTTTTAAAATTCACCAGTGAAGCTATCCGGCCTTAGACTTTTCT
>NW_004624743.1:32602474-32622693 GCF_000247695.1 Heterocephalus glaber
TTTTTTTTTTTTTTTGTACCAGGGATCAAACTCGGGTCCTTGCACTTGCGCAGCAGGCAGTGAAACCACTGAGCTAAATCCCCAGCCCTTCTTTGTGAGTTTTTTGATTATTGAGTCAATCTCTTTATGCTATAGGTCTATTCAGATTTTCAATTTCTTCCTGAACTAGTTTTATAGTGTGTGTTTCTAGGAATTTGTCCACTTCCTCTTGGTTATACAGTTTTTTGACATGATTGTTTACTATTCTTGCTGTCTTTTTGGTCTGCTTGCTCTTCCCGTTATTAAATGTTATTAACCTTCCAGTGTTAAAATCTCCAACCAGTTTACAAATATGTTTTCTTCTGGTTTTGTCAAATCTTGTCTTCTGTATTTTGAAGGTATGCTATCTGTATATACTACAGGTTTATAATCATGAAAATATTCCTTTGTATCATCATGAAAATATTCCTCTTTATCTCTAGTAATCTCTATCTCTTCTTACCTTCCAATCCATCTTAAAGATATTAGTGTAACTATACTGTAGTTCTTTTGTTAGTTGCATAGTATATTATTTTCTGTCTTTTTGTTTCCAAACTGTCTGCTCCTTTATATTTAAAGTGTGTATTTTGTATTACACACTTTTTTTTTTTCAGTACCAGGGATCGAACTCAGGACCTTGCGCTTGTGAGGCAGGTGGCGGAACCATGGAGCTAAATCCTCAGCCTTGTATTACATACTTTAAAAAAACAAGGGCTGATATTATTTTTTAATTTGACCATTTTATGAATTATGATATATTTGAGTTTAAGTACAAGAGAACACGGTTTTCTCTTCAACTTGTCTGTTCTGTGTTCCTTTTTTCTCTCTTTTCTTTTTCTTTTTCTTTTGGTACCGGAGATCAAACTTGGAACCTTGTGCTTGCAAAGCGGGTGGCGGAACCAGTGAGCTAAATCCCTAGCCCTTTTATCTCTTTTCTTGACAACTTTTGGATTAAGTATTTTTTAGAATTCTGTTCCTGCCTGTTAGCTAGTTAGCTGTGCATTCTTTCAGAATTCTCTCTGTGGTTTTCAATATGCGTCTCTGACTTACTGAAATACTTTTACTACTTCTTGATATTTTAATTTCATTTACTGCTTGTATACAGCTATATGGATATATAACTTACCTATTATTGTTATCATGCTTTTAAGTATTATATCTGTAAATATTTCATTGCCCAGGAAACTTTACCATTTCTCTACAACGTCAGTGTTTAGTGACTCCTTTTTTTTTTTTTTTAAACTGGGGATCGAACTCAGGTCCTTGAGCTTGCAAGGCAGGTGGTGGAACCACTGAGCTAAATTCCCGGCTCTCACCATCAGTGTTCAGAGTTACCCACTCTTGCTGTTGCTCTTCAACTCTTTCTGCTTCTCCATGCTTCCATCTGGGAATAATTTTCCTTCTCCCTCAAGAACTCTCTTTGGTGTTTCCTTTCTTCAGTTTTTTTGTTGAAGTATGATTGGGGTGTTTCCCAGGGTCTCTTGTTCTCAGTGGATCCTGAACTCCAGTTTTCGTTCTCCAGTCCTATAAGACCACCTAGTTGCTCAGCCTTTGGGCCACTCTTGTGACTCAGTAAGTGCTTCAAGGAGGAAAGCTGCTCCTTGTTGACATCACTCTCCATATTCCCTTCTTGGCAGGATCTTTACCCTTGAAGTCCTCACAGCTTTTATATTTCTCCAGTGTCTTTGCACAGATGTTTTATTAATATATCAACTCACACTTTTTCCTACTGGGAAGGTTCTTCTGCTGCAAGATAATTTGTCATTATTGGGACTGGAAATCTTGCCAGTTGTTTACTTAATTTTGCAATCCTGACTAATGTCTGGGGAATGGTGAGCGTGTATAACTCAAAGATAATATTATCAACGTTGCTTTTGTATTCTTCTATTACAGATGGATGTCCATGTGGCTCTATGCTTATGCACAGACACACAATTACGTACATGTAAAAACATATATTGTATATATGTGAAACAAATGCATGTCAAGACACAGAGAGGATTTTTTCTCCTTAACTCTCCAGAGAAAGTGTAGAATATTCTTGCTTGTCAGCATATAAAGCCTTACATTATTGTTTTCCAAATTAGTTTTGTGGTCTATGAATGTTTCATATGATGTTAATAAATTTGCTTTGCTAAAATGGTGCCAACATCAACAAATTTGGATAAATGTACTTGGAATCCTCTCCCTGGAGAACTCTGCCACTCACAGGCATGTTAAAGACTCTGAAACATGTAAATACATTTATTTGAATATTACATTCTTTTTTGCAAGAATTCCTATTCCCATCTTGTGGAGTACTCAGACTCTGTAGGTAAATCTGAGGAAACATTGGTTTTAGCAAACCGCAATGCACAAAAACTTCACAAAGATGAAGCATTGCTCAGTGCTTTCTCAAGTGTGGATACTCTAAGCAGAGTCAGAAAGTGTGAGCATCAGGTGTGGGTTTAGAGGGCTCAAACCCCTCTGCTACTCAGTAGCTAAAACAAGGCAGAACTTGGGGGTACATTCCTGGCTCTTTGTGGTTCCAGGAGTGGAGCCATCTGGTTGGTTCTCTTTGTATCAGCCCGGCTTAGCATGGGGCCCCTATTTGTGTTGGTGGAAACTGACTTTTGACTTTCAAAAGACCAAACTCGCCCTTACTTCACCTACCTTTTGGAGCTCTTGCTGCTCCCCTGTGCAGGTGAGAGGGTGAGGTGGTTGTGATGGAATACACAGAACTTCTGCTCAGCAGCCAAGAGGCCTGGGTTCAAGTCCTGGTGCTGACTGACCTTGGGAGAGTTAACCATGGAGTAGTGGTGAGAGCATATGGGCTTTGATGTCAGACACACTTGGGCCTTTTACTGTCTTGCTGTGTGATCATGGGCACGTCATTTTACCTTCCTGCCCCCCAGCTTCCTCACTCGGTGGGGAGAAGGAAATAAGATAATGCATGTCAAGTACAAACCTGGAACATGGCAGGCACCTGGCAAATGTCAATTGTCATACTTCATCCACACCTGAGTCCTTCATCTGAAGAGAACCCTGCCTTTCATGATGCTTGAGGATCAAAGAGAACATTGAATGTGAGAAAAGAGTTTTGTAAACTCTCGGAGACAAAGGAAAGTCCAGGCAGTTTTCATTACTGCCCTGGATGCTGCCTCATCCCTTCTGGCTTGGCAGGGCTGGCTGTGGAGACCACACCAGCTTCCTTCCCTACTCTCAGACAGAACCATTTCTCCGTAATAGAACATTGGCAAGAAGATGTCCTGTCAGCAGTTCATTGCCAACCTGGACCAGCTGAATGATGGCCAAGACTTTTCCAAAGACCTCCTGAAGGTATTACTCGCTTAGGGTCCATGTGTCCATAGGTGTGCAATGGGTGGGTGGAGAGAAGTCTCTGGCCCACTAAATCCTGGCATTCCAGGACCTTAACACCAGGGGCAGGGCCACCAGGACTTTGAGACAGAGTTAGATATCATCCAGCTCAATTGTTCTGTGTTTCCTGAGTTAGTTAGGCTTTGTGAGATTTGTTTTTGATGCTACAATTATTAATGTTGCCGTCACAGTAAATAATCATCACTATCACCAGTAGTCACATCACCACCTCCTTTACCACTACCAGTACCTTCATCATAACCATCATCATTGGCACAATGGGGAGAAGCCCACTCATTCCTACAACATCACCAGGAATTAAAGGAATCAATTTTCTTTTGAGGCTTAAGCCTGGAGTAGACCTCTGATCTTTCCAGCCTAGTAAGTTCTCTATCTTGGAGGAAGAAAAATAGCTTTGTTTTGGAGCAGCCACTCAGTCATTCACCTTACCACATACCCACTCTTTCACCCACCACTCATACCTTCACTCCCAAACATTGTCCCATACACCAACCTCTCACTTGTATACCTACCTTACCTATCCATTTCCCTATACATCTATGTACTCACTCATCTTCCCATTTCTGTCTGCCAATCCATCTATCCATCCATCCATCCATCCATCCTGCTGAAAATTAGTAAATGTTCAGCATGGATTATGTGCTGGAGATTCAGTGGTGAACAAGATAGGCAACTCCTGATGTTGTGAAGCTTATTGTCTCCTGGAGGGACAGACAGTAAATGATTGCACCACTAAATGCAACCCATCCACTCATTTACCCATACAATAAATATGAATCAAATACCTACTCTGCCCATTAGCTGAAAAGGTGCTCCCTCACTGCACCCACATTGCTAGAGTAGATAGGGATTTCTTTGACTCTTTTCTTGAACTCCTCTCTTCCAGACCCTTTACAACTCCATCAAGAATGAAAAGCTGGAATGGGCTATGTGAGTAGTGCCCGTGGGCACAGGTACTGAGAGATTGAACTTAGAGAGGGAGTAGCTGGGGGTGCTGATTAGTCATGCAGACCACTCTCCATGGTGCTGATCCCTCTCAATCCAGGCCCCCAATAACCCCCTGTACAGCTGGCTAACATATATCTTTGAGTTCCTTTTTGGGTTCTTTCTTGTTAAACAGTGTATGCTGTTTACATTGCTTTCAAATAGACTGAACTGTGAATTTAGTTCCATGATATCCATAGTTGGCTTTCTGTACTGAGGATATTTCCAAATTCCCAACAGTGATAGCACTTTCCCCTTTGGGAGGTAGGCAGGCAGGAGGCACAGGTCTCCTACAACCCTGAGAACATGACTATGTTTAGATGATGACTGGTCTTGGAAGTGGGGAGGGCAACTGTCACTTACCTTTCCCTATGTGGTCAGTGAGATCTGGAGGTGCTCAGGCATCTGGAGAAAGGGGTGGAGACCTTGCTGGTTGGAGAAGCTATGAGACACTTTAGAGGGAACCCCTCCCTGCCCTGCTCCCCAGGGAAGCCTGTGGCTTTGGGTCTGTGTACAGGCTTAGGGACCTCAGTTCCTTTGGAAAAGCTAGACTTTTCTACCGGGATCCCATGGTGAGCCCAGACTTTATGAGCCTTGCCTACTGACCTGGCCTCTGTCAGCATGAGGTGGTCTGTCTGCCCACACTGGCTCACAGAGGGTGGCTGATGAGAGAGGACATGTGATATGGGGATGAGGGATCCCTTGAGGTGGTGCTCAAGCCTGGTACCTTCCTAGTGATGAGGATGAGCTGAGGAAATCCCTGTCTGAGCTGGTGGATGACAAGTTTGGGACAGGCACAAAGAAGGTGACACGGATCCTCGATGGTGGCAACCCCTTCCTGGATGTCCCTCAGGCTCTCAGTGCTACCACCTACAAGCATGGTGTGCTGACTCGGAAGACTCATGCTGACATGGATGGCAAGAGGAGTGGGTATCAGGCTGGGGAAAGGGGCATGGGGAGGGGTGTTGGCTCAGGGGCCCACCTCTCGGCCACTCCTTTGGGGATGCACATGCAGGTACACATGCAGGGGGAGGTAGGGTAGGAGAAACTGGAATGGGTGTTTGTGGCTGCATTACTTGTGCCCCCCTCCCCAGCACCCCGTGGGAAGCGTGGCTGGAAGAAATTCTACGCGGTGCTCAAGGGGACCATCCTGTACCTGCAGAAGGTGAGATTGCCCCAGAGTCCTTCCCAGGAAGTACCAGTTTAGACCCATCCAGCTTTTGCCTTGTGCTACTCAGGGGCTTTTGGGCAGGACCTGAACTTTAGGGGGTGTGGTCTGGGTCCTTCCTCCATCAGGGTCCTGACTCAGGCTCACTCAGGCTTTTGAACGTTTTGGGAGGGGTCTTTGAAATGCCCAGTGACTCTGTGGATACCTAGTGTGAGGCCTCTAGGACAGACGAGTAGAGGAGGAGGGTACCTAGAGTGATTCTTGTTGGGAAGCAGGGAGATGGAATGACAAAGGGAGAGAGTGAGAGGGAGTGGAACATGTGGGGCCATAAGCTAGGGCCTGGTAGTGACAGAGCCCCTGCTCCTCAGGATGAGTACAGGCCTGACAAAGCTCTGTCAGAGGGTGACCTGAAGAATGCCATTCGGGTGCATCATGCTCTGGCCACCAAGGCCTCTGACTACAGCAAGAAGTCCAATGTGCTCAAGCTGAAGACTGCTGACTGGAGGGTCTTCCTCTTCCAGGCCCCGTAAGTAGGAATCTGAACCCTTTGTTCTCACTAGGCTCAGGCCTTGCAGCATGGACGCTCTACACAGCCCTCCCCTGGTGGTCAAGGTCCCCACCTCAGCTTCCCATGCATAGCCGCCACAGAGCCAGTGTGTCCACTTGGCACAGGCCCACTGCTGCTTTGGGTCCTCCCAAGTGTGTACCCTCAGCATGCAGTGGAAACTGGTTAGAAATGGAATCTTGCTGGCCCCACCCTTGACCTACCAATAAGAAACTTTGGGGTGGGGCTCAGCAACTATGCTTTCACTAGCCCTGTCAGGGCTGCCGACATCCCTGAGTGATGGGGACAGTGGAGTCTTCACAAATCATCCTTGACTTCAAATCTGTGGTCAGGCAGGAAAGAGTCTGCCTACAGTTGACCTGTAACAGCTACCTTTCACTTCACTGTGCTTCATACCTCTGTGACTTGAAATTGAGTTTTCAGGTGTCAGATGAGCTTAAAAGGAGGGAGATGGGTAGGTGAGGTGGGGATAAGTGTAAGGGCTAGGCAGGTAGCAGGGGCAAGAGAGAAGGGCTTTGGGGACCACCACTTGCCCACTGCCCCCATGACCTTCCGAGCTCACGGGCTTCAGGGCCATCAGCTCTGTCTAGGTCCATTCCCCCACTGGCTCCACCACCCTGCCCTCCTTTCCCCATCTATGTAAAAGTATGAGTGCCCTTTCTGTGCCAGGCCTAATGCTGGGTACTGAGTGCTGGGCATTTGTGGGGGTAGGAAGTCCTATTGTCAGAAGCCGGCACCCTCCTCTCCCTTCCTGTCCCCAGGAGCAAGGAAGAAATGCTGTCCTGGATCCTGAGGATCAACCTGGTGGCTACCATCTTTTCAGCCCCAGCCTTCCCAGCTGCTGTCAACTCCATGAAGAAGTTCTGTCGGCCCCTGCTGCCCTCCTGCGCCACTCGTCTTTGCCAGGTACAAGTTCCTGGGTTTGTGATGCCACTGCCCAGGCTGCTGCCCCCAGCCCCCAGCCCCCATTTGACAGCACCACTCCAGTTGTTTCTCTAGGGGACCTGATCTTGGACTGAAGGACACCAGGAAAGGGCAGATATTCTCCCCGATTCCATGTGCCCCGTCCCCACTTACAGGTGCACAGACTAAGGCCACATGTCACACAGAGGCCAGCTATTTTGTGGTGGACAGCGTGGGTCACATCCCTGTGGTTGTTGTTTGCATCTGGTCATAAGTGTGAGAGGTTGTGTGTGTCACGGGGAGCTAGGGATAGGTGAGACTTGGCTGCCCTTGGTCCAGTGCTCTTTTTCTTTTTTTAACTTTAAAAGTATTATCAACACATTAACTGTAAAAATTAATGAGATTCACTGATATTTCCATACATGCATATATCATGCACTGGTCATGTCCATCTACTCTTCCACCCTCACCCACTCTTCCTACGCTGTCCCCCCAACCCTCTTCCCATTCCCTAGGGAACCCTTTTTCAGTTTCTACAAATTAGTGAGGACATGAAATACTTGTCTTTCTGTGTCTAGCTTATTTTACTTAATATGATAGAATTTTATTCTTCTTTATGGGTGAATAATACTCCATGGTGTGTATTTAACACCATATTTTCTTTATCCATTCATCTGTTGACGGGCATCTAGGCTGATTCCATATCTTGGCTTTTGTGAATGGTGCTGCAATAAACATGGGATGCAGGTGTCTCTTGTGCATGCGGACTTCATTTGCTTCAGATACATACCTAGGAGTGGGATGGCTAGTAGGTCTAGCTTTTGCTTTTTGGGGAGCCTCTGAACTGTTTTCCATTATGGCTATACTAATTTACATTCCTACTAACAGTATATAAGGGTTCCTTTTTCTCTACATCCTCGCCAGCATTTGTTATTTTTTGTTTTTAAAAAATAATGTCCAAAAATACTGTTTTGATGTTCTCACTTATCCTCAGATACTTTATTTGTATCCCTTAAAAGAACCCATCTCATCAGTACTGCAGGGTTCAGGGTATTTTTAGAGAGGAAAGGATAAGTAGTGGGGTGGAACTTGAGAGGCAGAGGGCTGGGGAGGCACCAAACTTCCTGTTTGTCACCCATTGGCTCCTTTCCCTTTGGGCCCTTGTCTTTCCATGGAACTCTGGAGGCTTCATATCTGCCCAGAGCACCTGTATGCACATGCACAAATACCTCTTCTACACACATGCACACACCACTGAAGCACACATGCGCACATGAGTACACGCACACCATGCACTCACACACGTGTCCACACACATGAGAATTTGCATACTGCACCAAGGGCCCTGGCTGCATGTACCGTAGTGGGTGGGATGTGATTCTACTTGTCTGACGTAGCTTATCTTTGGGTGCGATCCTGGAGCTGTGACTGTCGTGTGCATCTGAGGCTGAATGTGAGAGAATGTATGTGTTCTATGGAACCAGGGCTAACTGGGTCAGGCTGATGCTTGGCTCAATGTGTTTGTGTGCATGTGAGAGTTCCCAGGAGTTGAGCGTGTCTATGGAATGGAGTGTATATGGGCACATACTAGTGTAAGAGTCTGTCCACTCCCAAGGCTGCTGGGGCACCGAAGAGAGTGGATGCCCCTGAGAGCAAGGAGGAAGGTGGGAGGGAAGAAGGTTTGAGGAGCACTTCCATGGGTCCAGAGCCTGGCTTTACCTCCATGGGTTTGGCAACACTGGACAGCCTCCATTTCCCTTTTGTGAAGCAGCTCCTAGTGGTATGGGGTTAGACCCAGCCCCATGACTTCAAGAGTTGGGCCTTATGGTCCAGGGTTTGTCTTTGCAGGAGGAGCAGTTGCGGTCTCATGAGAATAAGTTGAGGCAGGTGACTGCCGAGCTGGCCGAGCACAGGTGTCACCCAGTGGAGAGGGGCCTCAAGTCCAAGGAGGCGGAGGAGTACCGGCTGAAGGAGCACTATCTCACGTTTGAGGTGGGCCTCCAGTGGGTGCATCTCAAGGGTTGAGGTTGGGACCAGAGGATGAGGCCAGTTCCCCCCAATCTGTACCTCCCACCACCTTCCACAGCCAGGGGCTCCTAGTTAGGGAGTTCCCTACTGTGGGTGCTCCCCAGAGGCAGGTATAATCTAATGATGAACCATGGGTTTTTTGCACAGCTCAGCTACCCAATTTTACACAGCTCAATTTTACAATTTTACACAGCTCAGCTGCCCAATGGTGATCAAACAATTGCATCTACACTTGGGTCTCTCCAAGAACACTAGGGCCTCCAACAGAAACAATACCAACTTCCAGGCACCTTCTAGAACCACCTTCACCTCCCATCCCAGACAGGCCCAGCTTCTTTAGAAGATTTTACAACTAGCCCACAAAACTCTCAAGCCCTGGCCACCTGACACCCTCCCTCACTGGTCTCATTTTCCTCTTGCTCGTATGTTTAGTAACAAAGCAACTTAACCTCTCTGCTTTTCATGCTGTCGCTGTCTACCCACTGCCCTGATTCTGCCTCACCATGCCCTGCGGCTGGGGCTGACCAGGCATAGCCTTTGTCAGGTGAAGGATCGGGGCCCAGGTTGGGGAAGGAAGCAGGAAGCACTTGTCCGTTGTGGACTGCCCTGCAGATGGGGGCAGTCAGACAGACAAACGGAAAGGCTGAGACTGAGCCAGGAAGTTCTCAGAGCAGGAGGGGCAGGACATCACCAATCTCAACCTCTAGATTTCCATGTTAACTTTCTATTGAGGTGTGGGGCAGAGAAGAGAGTTCCCAAGGTAGACCCTGACCTTTTGAAAAACAGAAAGCTTGATAGCATTTTGAAGTCTGCTCACATCTACGCTCTGCAGTGTAAAAATAGTGATGGCCAAAGCTACAGTGACCGATCTTTTGCTAAATGCTAGGCCTGATTCTCCTTTCCCTTTAGGGACTGATTTCATCCTTGAACCAACTCTATGAAAAGGACTGTGTTGTTATCTCCATTTTATAGGTGGGGAAACTGAGGCTCAGAGAAGTCAGAGTACTTAGAAGTGACACTGCTAAGAAATGCAGGAGTCGGGATTCTAACGTAGATGATCGTAGCTTCAGTGTACTGTCCTCTCAGTCTCACCTGGCATGATGTAGGGGTAGGAGGAGGTGAAGCAAGAAAGGTCTCGCTGCTGTGGCAGAGCTGGGGGAGAGAAGATTCCTGGCCCTTAGTGCCTGGTCCTTCAGGAAACGTGGCTTTCCTGACTCTGGTGAGGCTCTGAAGTTGAGACAAGACCCTCAGATATTGCTAAATCTCTCTCCTAATGTCAGTACCAGTTAATAACCCCTTTAGTAGTGTATTAATAGTTATTTCCCCATATCCTCACCACCTTTTGGGATTGTCCAATGTTTAATCTTTGCTAATCTGACAGGTTTAATAATCAATGTTGTTACTATTTTAATTTAGGTTTTTATTTTCTCAAACTGAAATTCTGTGCCCATTAAACAATAACTCCTGTCCCCATTCCCTTAGCCCCTGACAACTACCCATCTAATGTCTACCTCTATGGGTTTGTTTGTTTTTTTTTTTGGTACTAGGGATTGAATCCAGGACCTTGTGCTTGCTTTGCCACTGAGCTACATTCCCAGTCTTTTTTTTTGAAAGTGAGTCTTACTAAATTCCTCAGGCTGTCTTCAAACTTGGGACCCTTCTGCCTCAGCTTCACAAAGCTGGGGTTACAGCTGTGTTCCACTGTATCCAGTGTTTTTCTATGACGTTGAGTGCTCCTTATTCCTTATATATGTGGAATCATGCAGAACTTGTCTTTTTGTGATTAGCTTATATATTTTAGCATAATGCTAGGGTTCACCTATGTTTTAGCATGCTTCAGAATTTGCTTCCTTTATTATTTAGCATGCTAAATAATATTCCATCATATGCATATAATCATTTTGTTTTTTCATTCATCAGTCGATGGACATTTGGGTTGCTCCATCATTTAGCTATTATGACTCATGCTATAATAAACATAAAGATGCTGCTTTCATTTCTTTTGGATATATAACCAGAAGTGGTATTGTTGGATCAGAATGTAATTCTATTTTTAACTTTTTCAGAAACCATTACTGATTTCATAGCAGCTGCACAATTTTACAATCTCACCAGCAGTGTACAGGGGTTCCAAATTCTTTACCTCCTCACCAACACTTCTGTGTTGTTTTTCATTGCCAGAGTAATGGGCATGGCATGTTATCTCTGTGGTTTTGATTTGCATCTTCTTAGTGTTTAGTGATGAACATATTTGTGGGCATTTGTTGTCCCTTGTATATCTTCTTTGAAGAAATATCTATTCCTGTCATTTGCTCATTTTTAAATTGGGTTGTTATTTTTTTGGTGTTGAATTGTAGGTGATCTTTATATATTTGGGGTATCAACCCTTACCAAATATGTGATTTTAAAATATTTTCACCCATTCGGTAGGTTGATGTTTAACTCTGTTGGTTGTATCCTTTAATGTACAGAAGTTTCATTTTTTTGGTACCGGGGATCGAACTTGGGTCCTTCTGCTTGCGCAGCAGGCGGTGAAACCACTGAGCTAAATCCCCGGCCCCTTAGAAGTTTTATGTTTTGATACATGTCTTACTTTTCTCATTGGTGAGATAAAATGCTCAACACCCACAAATTAAGGGAGGAAAGGTTTATTTGGCTCACAGTGTGTAGAGGTTTCAGTCCATAGTTGGCTGGCTCCAAGGCAGAGTGGCACATGGCAGAGGGGCATCAAAGAGGAGAAAATAGCTCATGGCAGGCAGAAAGTAGCAAAGCAACAAAAGGGCCTTACCAGTGTCTTTTGGGCCCCTTCATCTTATCCAGACTACTTAGGGCAGGTAGCACTCACACTCTTAATCCTAGTGCCTGTGATCCTAGCATTGCACCATGAATCAATCCCAGTGTCACACACTCTAGATCCAGTCACCTCTGAAAATGCACCACCTATGACTGCTTGAGGCTTTGGGGGGACATCTAGACACAAGCCACAGGAATGCAGTACTATTTTGTCTATTTTTATTTTTGTGGCTTGTGCTTTTGGTGTCACAGCCAAAAAAAATCATTGACAATTATTTGCATTTTTCAAAATTGGGAGTGAAATTTCTATGCCTATCCCTTGCTTATTTTTATTGAACAGTTTATTTTCCTTTTATTGGTTTGTGAGAACTCTCTGTATGTTAGTCTTTGGTTATACAAGATACAAATAATTTTTTCAATTTTATTATATGTCTTTTGACCTTGTTTTTGGCCTTTTTCTGCCCTGTCCCCAGAAAAGTCGTTATGAGACCTACATCCATCTTCTGGCTGTGAAAATCAAAGTGGGCTCAGATGATCTGGAGCGGATTGAGGCTCGCCTGGCCACCCTAGAAGGGGATGATCCTTCTCTCCGGAAGACACACTCGAGCCCTGCCCTCAGCCAGGGGCATGGGCCTATGACTTGCAGCAAAGCCACTGGGGCTGATACTTAACCAGTGTGAATGTGCAGGCAAATGCCCCCAGAGGGGTCACTGAGCACAATCCTGGCCAGTGGCTGCTCAGACCAAGTTCTAGGCAGTTGACAGGCAACCAGAGGGGTGTGGAGAGCCCTGTGGGCCAAGGAGATGGAGATGCTACTCATGGCTTTGGGCTTCTTTCATCCTGGGCCATCGCTGGCCATGACTCTCTCCCCAGCCCTCATTGCCTGCCCCACATGGGGCCTCACTTTGTAGGCCAGGGCATGAATGCTCTAGCACCTTCTCACTGGAGAGACTGGGAGGACTGCTGCTTCCCCAGGCCCCTCTTCTGGCTGAGCTCCTCCCTCATCCCATGTTTGTGAGGGTGGGCCTGGACTCTGGAGCTCAGCTTGGACCCCTTGTCCCTTTTTCCTCCTCCATCCTCTGAATTGACCAGCCACAGGTCCGTGGACCACCAGCACTGTCCTTTCCTCCTCCTCCCAGCCACCTCTGCAGGCTGGCGCAGTTCTCCTTCCTCACATGACAATAACCCAGGATGTGGGCTGCCTCAGTGCCAAGCAGACTCTGCTCACGTGTGCACCCAGCTCTCCTCCCATCCATGGAGGCCACTACTGCCTCCATTTTTATATAGACATAAATGTACATATATAAATATATATAAATTATATATAGAGAAGGAACCCTTTTAAAGATGGTTTTGGAACTGCTATCATCAGTTGGAGGATGAAATCAGATGAAGGAAAAGCCTATTTTGGAGCTCTGTGTGTCTGCCAGAAGGGCTGCCACGTGGCCCTCGGTGGCCCTCACACTCCAGGAGGGAAGATGGAGAGAGTGCTGACTTCCCCCACCCTGTCTTTTCCCCTTCCGGCTGACCTGTGACTCACAACTGTTGTTCCAGTTGATGGTTTTGGACTAAACAGACAAGACATGTGTGTGCCATCCCCTCTGTTGTAAGGGTGTCCTGGGGGTGAATGGGGTGGGACCATGGCCCTGTTGGTACTTAAGTCTTTATGTTGGTGCTGCCAGGTCTCTGAGCTCCAGAGGTAGCCTCTTGTACAGATCAACTTCGCAGGAATAAAAGACACTCCACCTTGCAGAAAGCCACCTGTCAACAGCCCAAAGATGTGTGATGGAGGAAGGTTCTGGAAGCCATTAGTTCTTGGTCTTAGGAAAAGGTGGAATGACAAGTTGCTGATTGTTGATGTTTCTTTCATTTTCCTAGGGAATAAAAAAGGCTTAGCTAAGGATATATGTGGGAAGAATAGAGACATTTACTACATTCCCACCAGAAAATTAAACCTGTATTCCTCAGACCAACAAGTGGATGGGGTGAAGGCACCCTTCTTCCTAATGTTTAAATAGATTCTGTAGTTTGGCCAGCAGTTTGACCTCTGTGGTAACATATTTAGTTAATAAGATAAGCCAACCTTGAAACTAAGTACTTAACATTTACAAGCCCACTCACATTTGATGCAGGAACATGTGACTAGGTGGAGAGATGTAGTGATTTAAATCCACATTATTTAACTTGGATGAGCGGAAGTGTTTTATAACCAAACCATCTGGTCCTTTCATTTTGCTCAAGGGAAGTCAATGTTCATTTAAATGGAATTGAAAAGGCAATATGACAACATAAAAAACCTCACTGTATTTCTCCACACTGCCTCCAAGGTTCTTTGATTTTTGGTCCATATCCCTCCTACCACTTCATGAGGGTGAGTGCTAACAACAGAGCGTGAGCTCTGTCAGCTTCAAACAGATGTGCTTCCCTGAGCACTAGCTGTGCCTCCCATCAGTAAAGAAAATTTTAGTTAGCCTCCTTAATTGTATAGTAATTTATTTGTAAATTATATACATGTACTACTGTACTAAAATACTATGTACATATAAAACATACACAAAAAATAGAAATTTTAAAAAAGAGGAGATGAAAATAAATCTAAATCAAAGTTCTACTATTTTTTTCCTGTATTCTAATGGACCATCATGTTCCCCCTACAACTTCTGCCCCAATACGCTCATTTTCTAGGACTATCCAAATCCAGGCCCTGGTGAAATGCAATAAGTGGTTTGCGCCACCTGGTGGTCCAGCATAGTGGCCGCGGGCTCATGACTCCTATGGGGGCTGACCCTTTTGTGCTTTGATTCTGGACTTCATTGAGGATCAGATGCTTGTTGCCCACTGTGCTGGGGACAGTGTGATGAGGAATAAGTTTGACCAGCTACCTGTCCTCATGGGGCCCAATCTAGTGGGGAAAGAGACAGGTAGTTACTATTTGGGATGCTGGGAAGGGCTGAGGTGAGACACCAAAAGTGACCCAGTAGAGGGGAAAAAAGAACATCGAGAGTAGGGAGGAAAACTGACTCTGGAAGCCACCCAAATGCCCTACATGTAACAGGCTACAGGGTGGTGGAAGGGAACTTGTGTAACAGGAGTGTAGCACTTCCTGAAAGGCCATGTTAAAGGTCTCCCAAGGCAGACACTTGAGAGGCAGAGTGGAGAGGGGTCTCTAGTCAACATGTTCTCAGGTCCCAGGCATTCCTGTGAAACATATGGATAGATGACATGATGGAGAAGCACCAAGGAATTTTATTAGATTGTGGCCTTAGATTCTTGGCCAAGTATGACAGGTATCCTAGAATCCAGGGCAGATAATGAAGATATCAAGTGGGGTTGTGTAAAGGTCAAAGAGTTCACCAAGAGGTCATTCTGAATAATAGGGGACCACATGGAGATTGGTGAGTTGAGCCCCCAAAGGATTAAATGAGGACACTAAAGTGGGTCATGATAAAGTCAGTGGGTTTACCAAGAGGTCATAGAGAGTTAATCTGGGATCCCGTAGAGGTCAGTGGTCACAAAGAATTATTGGCTCTCAGAAAATTTTTAAGCAAACTCAGAGCAGGGGGCCCTGGAGGAGACTATTGGGTGGGACCCACAAGAGGGCAATGATTTTCAGGTTTGTGCAGGATTTCGTTCATTATTTTCCTTCGTTCCTTTGTAATAGGTATTTCCCCCAGTGTTCCTACAATGAGTACAATAACAAAGGCCTTCCTTTATTTTTCTCCACCTCCTCCGTCTCATTCAGTGTTTGCCACTCTGTGCAATTCAAGGATGCAAGGCACAGGATACTGTCAACACTGCCACTGAAGTAGTCACTTACTAGACATTTCCCAGGAGCAGTATTAGCATATCCACAGCAACCCTTTGAGGTAGGTGTTTGCATCATCATTCATGTGGAGGAAACCTCCGCCTAGGAAAGTCACACAACTAGTAATGGAGAAGAGCTGGCACTGGAACAAACTCAGGCCCTATTGGTGCCTAGGCCCCCTCAACCATGAACCTCTGTTCCTCCTGCGGGTCTCTTGACTAAAACCCTTGGGGCAATCACGGGTGTGCATGTGTGTGCGCACTTCTGTCCACCCACACAGCCACAGGTGGGCACAGCTCTTAGGAGAGAAGACTTTCTCATGTTCTGACTGGAACCCTACTGGTTCCTGGTGCTGGGCACTGGTTTAATAAATTAGCCAATGAGGGGATAAGTCTGGACCTTCATTTGCTTTCTCCATGCCTGGAATCATGTACCCTTCATCAGGGGCTGTGGGTTTAGACAGGCCCTGCCTTGGAGGGGATATAAAGTTGGGGAAAGAGCAATATCCTGTGGGCTTTTGAGCTGTAGTTGCTGTGGTCTTCCTGATAGTGAGGGGACCCATTACGGTGCCTAGCATGTCTGGACTTTGCCTGTGATGTGACCAAGACCCCAAGGGTCATTTTGCTCAGCTGCCCCAGGGCCAACTTTACAACCCTTCCCTCCTCAACTACTCAGGTCTGGAAATTGTTGCCTCAGTCCAGCCCCATTGTCTCAGGGCAGGAACTGGGCCCCAGTTCTAAGACTGAGTTTGAAGCAGAGCAGCAATTCGTGTCAGTCTCTTGGCCAGGTTCCCTAGCAGCCAGGGTGGACAACCTGTAAATGTTTTTGGAAAGGGGAGGAGGGTTGGAGTGTGTCCTGGGAGCTGGGGCCAGGCAGATTAGAGAGAGGGTCACTTCCTCCCAGATTGTCCTGGCCCTCTCCAGCCTTCACTGACTGCAACATCCATTCCCCTTTACCACAGTCCTCATCTGTCCTCCCTTCTTAACTGGAGGCTAGGCACACACAGTCAAACAGCAGGTATTTCTGATTTTATTTATAATATAAAAATGTTCAAGTGTCAACAGTCAGGTGTTCGGACATTTCAGGGCAGGGTTCCCATTTGTTTCTGTTTGGGATTTTTTTTTTAAACAATTGCCTATTTTTTTTTTTTTTCTGACAAATTAGCATTGGATCTAGTTTTGAGGGTTGGGGAGGGCAAGACTGGAGAGGGAATGGAAGTCACAGGTGGGTTGGGGGCTGGCTATGAGAAGGAAATGGTGTTATTGCTAAAAGGGGAACAGAATATACTGTGAAGTGGCTCTTCTCCGTCCCAGCGTGACCATGCATCCAATCTAAAGAATCTGAAATGCAAAGGACATGCAGGCATAAAATAGAAAAAACGACCTGTAAACAAAGGTGCTGCGGAGGACAGAGGGCATCCTGGAGGCCTAAGGGGAGGAGGAGGCGTGAACATTGGGCCCCTGCAGAGATGCCCCCTCCCTGGGCCCGCGGCTGTTGAGGGAACTTCTCTGTTCCCTTTTAGCAGCTGTGAAGAGCGGGGAGGATCCCTCCCCATTCAGGTTGCTGTCGCTGGGCCTTTTTCATTCCCTGGAAGTCACCTGACAGCAATTCCAGCTCTAAGATTAGGATCCTGCCCTCTCCTCCCAGGGGGCCCAGGACTCCAGATGTGGCCCGGAGGCAAAGCTACTTTTGACCTCAGTTTCTTGCTCACCGCCTACCACCCTACCAGAACCCCCCGGCCCCGCCCCCAGCCTCTTCTTTCCGAGCTCTCTCACCCCCAACCAACTCGGGATCCACCCCAGCCCAACTCCACGGAACACAGACTTCTCTCCAGGAGCCCCAGAGTAGCGTACAGCAAAAGGCACCACAATATAGGTTTCTATTAAAGAGTCAAAAAATTGGCCCATCTCTCTTTTTTTTGTTTCTTTTTTTTCTGAAGCTGTAAATCAGGATGTTACATATAAATAGTTTCCCTATAAAAACGTCTTTGCCGTTAGCTAGAATTATAAGACAATTTTTGCTAAAATGAAAATAAAACATTTTGTTATACTTTTTTCCTTTTATAGAAAATAAAAATATTTTTATTTCTTTTTTGCCCTCCTTGCTCTCTCCAGTCGTTGGTCTCTGGTCTCCGTCCAGACAGTGGGGCGCGCGGGCGGGCGGCGGGGGCGGCGGGCCCTAGAGAGGCGCCGAGTCCTGCTTGGCCCGCGGCGGAGGCCCGCGGCTGTGTCTGCTGCTGGCCCGCGTGCTGTGGCTGTCCAGGGAGTAGTAAGTCCTGCTGTCCGCCGCCGGGCACAGCGGCGGCGAGTCCGAGCGCAGCGCATCGTGCGCCGCACGCAGGCCGAGGAAAGGCGTGCTCTCGGCAGCCAGCGCCCCGTCCGCGTCGTCGTCCGAGGCCGAGCCGCCGCCCGAGCCGCTGCTCAGCGACAGCGAGTCCCGCGCCGCGCGTGCGCGCTGCGCCGCCAGCCCGTTGAGGCGCGAGCGGCGCCAGCGCCGGGGCCCCGCCGACGTCCTGCGGGACGCGCCTCGCGCGCGCGGCCGCGGCGGTGGCGGGGGCGCGCACTCCTGCGTGGTCTCGTACTCGTCGTCCTCGGGGATGCGGAAGGGGCTGGCGGGCAGGCTGCCCAGGCTGCCGCCGAGCGCGCAGGCCCCGCGTCTAGGCCCGGGCCCGGGGTAGTAGTAGCTGTCGTAGCTGCGCTGCATGTCCGCGCCGGGTCCCGGCCCTGGCCCGGGGCCGGGCGGTGCCGGGTGCCGCAGGAGCGGCTGCTGCTCCGCTAGGCGGTAGCTGATGGGCGCGGCTGGCGGCAGCGAAACGGCGTGCGCTGAGTTGGGCGACGTGATCTCGAAAGTTGGCACCTGCGTGGCCAGGGAGTAGTGGAAGTCCACGGGCGAGAGACGTGCGGGCGTGGTCAGGGCCGACACGTACCTGCGGGAGAGGCAGAGGCGTGGGCCAGGGGTCGAGGGTGGTGGTGGGGGAGCGCGAACCTGACCTGAAGTAACCTTTTTGCTAGGGAGCCTGCGGGTAATTCTTAGTGGCTTCATCCCCCACCAGTCCCTTACTGTTACACGATGATAACCATCGTGATGTTGAGGTGTTTCTAAAAATGTATTGGAAATGGGTCAGCTCCTAGTAAGTCTCCGTGAGCAGTCTTTTGCTGTGGCGATGCTCACAGTCATGGGTTCAAGCTGGGGCATTTTACGTGTGGTCTCATCTAATACAGCAATTCTGTAAGACTCTTAGGGGCACACTATACACATAAAACCGAGACACAGGACATTTAAGTGTCATACTCAAGATTCACGTAGCTAGGAAGTGGAGAGCTAGCATTTGAACTGAGGCCAGGTAGGAACCAGGACACATAATGTTCAATTCCAGAATTCACTAGTCCTCTTTCAGATACCTTTTTATCTGAACTCACTGTGCTCCAGACAGTCCAGCCCTGGCCTCATGGCTTCAATGAGGAACCCCCCACCCCATACACTGAGATATGAACTCAGGAGCTACCACTGAGCTACACCCCCAGTCCCCCACCCCCCCTTTTGAGGCAAGGTCTTGCTATGTAGGTGAAGGCTGGCCTGGAACTCCCCTGATCCTCTTGCATCAGCCTCCCACCTGCTGGGATTACACACATGCGCCACCATGGCCCTTTTTTTTTTTTTCTTTTGGTACTGAGGATTGAACTCAGGTCCTTGTGCTTATGAGGCAGGCAGCGGAACCACTGAACTAAATCCCCGGCCCTAAGTTCTGTGTATTCAATCTTTTTTTTTTCTTTTTTTTTTTTTGAGATAGGGTCTCACTATGTAGCCCAGGCTGGCCTCAATCTCATTGTGATCCTCTTGCCTCAGCCTCCCACCTGCTGGGATTACAGGCGTGCACCACCACACCCAGCTATATATTTCATCTTTTTGTTGTTGTTGTTTTTTATATTTAATCTTGAAGAGGTCCATCTTGGAGCCTGGTGTTGTGTCTGGAAGTGTCTCACTGGTGTTGAAGTGTATCCCTACCATGCTGCAGGCCGTTTCCGTCCCCTCTTGCTGAAGTTGAAGCCTCTTTCTTATGTAACAGGTCTTCTTCTTTCCTTGGTTTGTTCTCTTATTTTTGATGGAATATATTATTCAGGAAATATGTTTATGTTATATACGTGTCTGAAAAGATATTTGTTCTGCTATATAACCAAACCACAGTGTCTAGTCGGAAACGTTTCCCCTCAGAATTCTTACCCGCATCACGGTTTATGTTATCCTGTCCAGAGCTGCAGTTGCGAAGTCTCATGTCCTCTCAAACTGGCCTCAAAGGCGAAGCGATCCTCCTGCTTCAGCCTCCTGAGTGCTGGGGTTACAGGCGTGCACCACCATGCCTCTAATAGTACTTGTGATCATACACAGTGAGTATGAAATTAAAGCTGAGGTTTATTTTTTTAATTGTTATTTTTAAAGAGTCATCTATCTTCAGTGGACAGTCCCATGAGTTTTGGCAAGTGAATAGCCTATTAAATATGACTATTATAGTCTGTAGGCAAGTGAATAGTCAAATAAAATGACCATTCTATGCATATGTGTGTATATATATATATATA
>NW_004624743.1:32622793-32709800 GCF_000247695.1 Heterocephalus glaber
CCTTTTTTTTTTTTTCTTTTGGTACTGAGGATCGAACTCAGGACCTTGAGGTTTCAAGGCAGGCAGCAGAAACACTGAGCTAAATCCCCGGCGCTTGCCCTTTTAAAAATATCTTGAGATACAGTTAGTTGCTCAGGTTAGCCTTGCACTTGGAATCTCCTGTCTCAGCCTCTTAAGTCTCTGGGATTACAGGTGTGTGTTGCACTGGCCATATTCCTATATTAAAGCCAAAAGCTGCCCCAGGGAAGTGACTACTCACACCCCAGGCAGGGTCCTCAACCTCACTGAGTTGTCTCTGCTTGGACCAACGACCTCTGGTTTCTTCAAAAGCTTGCCCTTGCTAATATCTCCCAGTCTGGGTCCTGGGTACTTGTACCTTTGTCCCCCTGTGAGCCCATCAGCCTCTTGCCCCACCACTGTCTACCTTAGGATATAGACCACCCTTCCATGCTCCTCTATCAGACAGTCAGGTACCCGACTGCTCTCTGAAAGCAGCCCAATGTTACATTCTTTCTGACCTTGCCCAGCTGCAGATCTGATTAGCCACCAAGTCCTACCAGTCCCCCTCTTCTGGAGCATACCCTCCACCCTATCCTGTGTCACTGGGCACTTTCTCACCCCAGGGTCTCTCCTTCACTCTGTGCAGTTTCCAGAGTTAATCTTTTAAAAGTCCCAGCTCTCCTGAGGAGGGTTTTCTGTTGAATCTGCCCAGGATCCCTGTTCAGACCCATCTCCACTGCTCCCCACAGCCCTGCTCCAGGCACCTTGCTCACTAACCATGTTCTTCAGTGTCTCTGCTGGAACAGCTCCAGTGGCTCCCTGTGTCTGCAAGGCTTTCCTTCTCCATCTCTCTACTCACCTTCCCAGCAGTCCTTAAGGAGCCCTAGTTCTGTGGCTACTATTGGTGACAGTAGCAACAGATATGAAACAAAGAGCTCTGTGAATATTATCTTGGGACCATGGATACGAGGTATTGTGCTCCCTGATCTACAACAGAGGGAAAAGGTAGGGCTGGGGATTTAGCATAGTGGTTCTGCCACCTGCCCCACAAGCGCAAGGACCCGAGTTCGATCGCTGGTACAAAAAAAAAAAAAAAGGTAGAGAGGTGGTCAGCCTGCTCCAAATCTTGTAGGTGGTAAAGCCAGGCTGGAAAGGTTGGTCTTGAAAAACCTGGTTGCTTCCTAGAGCAGTTGGATGGGGTTTCTCTGGCTTGGTGTGGTGTCCGGGGCTTAGTACTTTCTGTAGGCTGCTGTGAGTGTCAGTGATTTGTGCCTGAGTGGGAGCATCTCTGGTGGGCCATCTCTGGATTCCCAGCCATGCCTGACATGGAGTGGAGAACAGGAGGCGATGTGCTCCTTTATCGCCTCCCCAGCCTGGAGATCTTCTTATAGAGCTCCTTCTCCTACTCTACTCCCACAGACCTGACTTGAAGAGGACCACCTGGGGGCTGAGCAAAGTGGGGGCTGGGCCCCATGACTTCTGGAGTCAGGGAAGAAGGGGACTTTCCTGGTTCATCCTGCACCCTCTGCTCAGGAACCCAACAGTGCCTCAAACACTGGGGCTTTGTTGCTGATGCTGCCAGGGCCAGCAATCATTCTTGGCTTGTCTGTCCTGCACTGGTCAGTGTCCTCAAAGGCAACCTCCCTTCCCACCCTCCAATTTACTCAGCCTTCCTGTCTTTCTGTGTCTGCAGGGACATGGGACCTCTGTGTGATCTGGGATAGGCAGCTATTGGTGCCAGTTGTCTGGAACAGCCCCTGTTTGTTCCTGATAGTCCAGTGCAGTTATTAATTTCCCCTTCTACTCTGATAGTTGTCTTAGCAGGACAGTTAAGCTAGGTGGTCACTCCACACCAGGGTCCACTGGCCCAACTCGTGGTCAGTCCATCACTAACATGCTGAATGCCCCCCAGCAGACCACTTAACCTTTCTGAGACCTTGTTTGCCCACTTGAACAGTGGAGACAAGGCTCTCTGAGTGCCTTTGAAGTCCCCTGAGGGCCAGCGCTTTGGCCAAGGTGGGCCCAGGCCTGGGGGTTTGGGACTGACCTCTCACTGTGTGGGGAGTCACGTAGGGAGTCCACGGAGTCGTGGTAGGGTGGCACAGCGGCTCTGCACCGCTCCTCCAGGCTGTAGGCTGCCACTCGCCGAGCTCGGGCCTCCACACACGCAGGGCTGTTGCATTTGCTGGTGCCCACTGATGACAGCATGATGCCTGACTGGGAGTCAGAGGTCAGGCTCTCAGATCTTTCCAGGCTCCATGTGTGGCTCTCGTGTCTGGGGAAGCCAGATGAGACGAGGTGAGGGGTCAGGGTAGCCCAACAGGTATGGTTCATGGCCACCCCCTCCCTGGTTCTTCATCCTATCCTGGGCTCCCTTGGCTTACTGGCATTTCCACTGTGGGCTCATGGAGTATCATAAATGTACAACCCCAAGACTGGGAGAAGGAGGGCTGGGGTCCTGTGGATGGTGAGCCGCACTGTGCAGAGTCCTCTTCCTTTCCTCCCTGCAACTAACACCCCAGCCTTGTCCCAGAGTCCCTGCCTGCCTCGGACTCTTCTGCTGCCATGGTCCTTAGTTCCCACCTCAGGAGCCCAGCCCCCAGTGGTCTGTGTATGGGACCCTGACTACACCATGGTCTTCCTCAGGGAAGGAGGGCCCAGCCATGTTGTTTTTCCAGCTGTGTGACTTTTATGCTTGTGTGGACAGGCCACCCCAGTTCCGAAGAGAAAGCCCCGGCAGACTGATTTTTGTGGCAAATTCAGCAGAGGGTGTCAGATATCTCTGGACGCTTGAATGAAAGGACAGGAATCTACACGTTTCTGTGGGCCTTGGCGGTGCCCACCTGTGGCTGGAGGTCGGTGTGGCTGTGGAGCAATGGTGAGAAGGAGAACAGGAATGGCTCCCAGAGAAGGTGGTCTCAGTTTCCCTCCGGATGACGTGGTCTGTGGCTGGCACATTCTTGGAGATGTACTGGGGACAGAGAGACAGTTGGATAGGAGTTAGTGATGGGGACCATGTTGGCCCTCTTTTCCAGTGGGGAAGGGGAAGTGATGAATGCTGAGCTCTAGATTGGGAGGTGACCCACTAGATGAGAAGTGACCTGCTGCTGGGGCAGTGATGGCCCTAGCAAATCAGTCCCCCTCACTGGAGGTGAGGCCAGCTGTCCTGGTGTCAGTACCTAACAGGCTGGTGGTGGGATGGGCATACGAAGGCTGGATGTCCAGCAAGGGCTCAGAGGGGTGCCTGGGAACACCACTCACGTCTGCCATCTGGATCTCCTCAGGGTCCAGTCGGGGGTGGCTGGGCCCGTTGGCCAAGCTCCGGTTCTGGTGGGCTGGGCACATGTTCTGCCGGAGATGGTTGTGCATCTGCTTCCGCTGTTTTCTGCACAGAGGAAGGGCAGATGAGCTTGCATCTTCTCCCACAATGAACTTTCCTACATGTCCCTACAGGGAACCTGGGTGGCAAGGAACCCCACTGCTTTCTAGCTGTGTGACTCTGGGCAAGTTATGGAAACACTGCGTTTCACTTTCCCCTTTTGTAAAACCAATTCCAAAGACTAGTGACCATTAAAAGTATGTAAGCTGTTCATGCACGGTGCTGACACCCTCCCTCTCTTAATCCCTCCCTTCCTCATTCATTCATTCATTCATTTGGTATTTACTGAGTTTTTACTGTGTGCCAGACACTGCTTTGGAGCAAAGATAGACACGGTCCCTGCCTCCTATAGACTGCACGCCAGTAGGGAAAGCAGATGATAAACACATAAACAAAGAAGTGAAGTAGATATTTTCATTAAAGAAAATAAAACAAGGTGCTGTGACTAGGGAGCCAGGGCCCGTGGGATTATTTTATATTGGCACATTTTAAATGTTTGATAAATCTGTTTTATAAAAACAATTCTAATCATGTGACCCCTCTTGTCTAAAACCTGTCACTGGGCTCCATTCCCATTTCCCCTCCCAGCCCTCCCGAGAGTCTCTTGCTGCCCTCTCTCCACCCCAGCTTGCTGCATCCTTGGACAGCCTGTTTCTGACCCTCTGCCCTCTCTGACCTCAGGGGCAATGCACATGCTAGTCCTTGACCTGCACTTGCATCTCTGCCTCTTCATCTCCCAGGTCTCAGCCTAGATGCTGCTTCCACAGCAAAACACCTCCTTCCCTCTAGCTGAGGTGAGGAACCTCCAGAACATGCTGTGACATTGGACTGCTTGCTTAGGATGTTGGCTGTGTGCCTGGGGCAGGGCCTGGTGTCCAGCAGGGACTGAAAGAATGTGTGTTGAAATGAGTAAAAGCAGTGTGGGTCAGAATGCAGTAAATGGAGTGTGGCTTGTTTTCTCCATACTTCTTGAACTCAATTTTCCCTCTTGGGTCCAGTCCCCTCCTCTGAGTTCTCTGAGCCTCAATGCCGTCCTTACTCCCCACCAGCCTTTTGGTCCTGGACTCATCCAAGGTGAGGCCAGCAGGGCCTTGGATTGTACTTAGTCTGGACCCAGAGGTTCAGACCCCAAAGTGATGGCTATACCTAGACCCTTGGCCTCCAGATATAAACAAATATGACAAATATATTTTTCTGCACCATATCACTCTACAACCTTTGTTGGCTCCCTATTGCCTGCAAACTCCCTATCTTGGGCTCAAGGCCCTATGGCATCTGGGTCCCAGCTACCTTTTTAGCCTCTTGCCTCTCTCCCTTGATGCCTGCCCTTTGCTTCAGCTAGTCTGGGCTGCTCCTACTGCAGGCTGTGACTGCCCCCATCTGCTCTTGTCTTTCATCTAGAGCTGTTCTACCTGACTTGCCTGACTCCCCCAAGGTTCTGCTGCCCCCACAGCTCCCCCAGTGGCGGCCCAGCCTCACCTTCCTGTGCTCTTGTTTCAACTGCTCCCAGGGTGGGGCCAGGCAGGGCCTTTGAAGCACCTGCCTTTTCCGGGAATGCAACCTTTTTGGTGTTTCCCTCTTCCTCCCCAGTGCCTCCCACCACAGGGCATGTGCTCCTGGAGCCTGTGGGTTCAGCTATGTCCTCCTCTCAAGCCCTCACAGTGTCCTTTGAGGTGTACTCCAGGCTTATTCCCATGAGAGCTCTGAGAGTTTCCTGTTTGCTCAGGGTCACATGGGAAATGGCAGAGCTGGGGTTTGAACCCAGACCGACCTTCTTCCAAAGCCGGTGCCCATGACCCCCCTTTGTCCTGTCCTCTGGGACTGTCTTTCCTTCTCTGTCCCTGTTTCCCAGCCCAGCCCCTTAACCCCACAGCCGTTGAGACACAAGGCTGTGGGTGCTGAGGCTAGGCACAGTGAGGTGAAGAGTGTGTCCCTCACAAAAACATCTGGGAGGCCACCTCCCACACCCCCCCACACCCCGGCTTGTTCTGTCCCTGGCCTGAGAACCTGACACTTACTTGGTCTTGCAGTAGGCAACCACACAGACAATGCCCACGACCAGTAGAGCCACGCAGATGCCCGTGATGGTCAGGACCCTCTTCTGGTACAGCTCCTCAGCTTCTGCAGGGGCGGAGCAGACGTGAGGAGGTGGGGCAGGAGGAAGAGCCTGTGGGGTGCAGTTGTAGACACCCCTCCCCCAAGCCTAGGCTTTCTCAGCCCAGGTCCTTCCAGCTGTGTCCATCCCTTCCCTCTTGCCTGCTCCTGGACTCCCTTTTGCTTCCCCCCAACTGCCACCCAGCCTTGGACCCAGCCACGGCTCCCAGAACTGTGCCAGCCCTAAGCACGTGAGTAAAAATGCCGAGAATAGGAGGGGATGGAAGAGAGGTGAAGTTCCCAAGGCTACTAAGCAGGGGAGGGCAACCCAGCCTGGCCAGCCTCCTGCTCTGCTCCACGGTGGTCTGGCAGCTGCAAGGAACTCTGGTGGCTGGGAGAGTTGTTCTTCATGGCAGTGCACACAGATACCCTAGGCAAAGGCTGGCTTAGCCACTTCCCTTCCCTAAGAAGGGTTGGTGACACATCAGCCCCAGAGGCTAGACTTAGGAGGGATGCCAGGGCCATGAGCAGGTACAAGGAGACAGGGTCCAGGGAGGGTGTGGGAGACTCCTCAGCCTGGTCAGGTTTTGGCCCGGTCCACTGCACCCTCCTTTCTCTGCTTGTGAGAAGTCCAGCAGTGGCAGCACAGCAGCCTGGTGCCTAGAGCTGTCTTTGTGGGCCAAGAACAGCCCCTGCCTTTGCTGGAGAGATGAGTGAGGTTGGACTTGAAGCCCTCAGAAAGCCCTGACTCACCTCTCTACCCTCCATGCTTGGTAGGGCCAACCTGCCCCTCTAAAACAGAGAGCCAGGAGGATGGAAAGGAGAAGGGGATAGCACTGGCTATGGTCAAGGCTCCAACCCAGAGAGGCTACCCCATCCCACCTTCTGGCTGGCTCCTCCACCGTGCCTCCTCCTCCTGGCCCAGGGGTAAATTGAGGTGGGACTCTCATGCCTTGGTGGAGCCCTGGAAAATGTCCTGGACCCCAGGCTTGCAGCATCTCCCATGCACAGGCACACAGACCAGCAGCTCTATACACAGAACCTCCCGACATATGAACCTCAGTAACTGCTTGCCTGAGTCACAGACGTGCCCTTTCCAGACATTCACACACATACTGCACACAATCCAGTAGCTGTGCACACACATGCTCAAGAGACTGACCCACTGTCAGGTGGTGTCAACCAGATTGCCATCCCACGTCTCCATGTGGGCTCTGTGCCTGCAGACCTACTTTAGGCCTCCCTCTCCCCTTGCCACTGTTCAGTCCCCTCCAGTGCTTGGAGACCACTCTGGTCATGGTCACCGACAGCCTCCACATTGCCAAGTCTGTGGTCTCCTGACTTTCTTCTTTTGGTGCCCACTGTGTCTGGTCTTTGTGTGGTCAGTCACTTTCTCCCGGGCTTCCTTCTACTTGGAGGCTACTTTTTCTGCCTTAGTGGCTGCTTCCTTTTCTTCTGCTTGGGATAGAAGGTAGGAGGCCCCAGGACTCTCAGGCTTCTTTTTTTCTTCTACCTGCCCTGTCACCCTTAGAGATCTCATCCAGACGGACTTCAAATCCCAGCTGTAGGCATTCACTCTAGTTCTGTCTCTTGCCACGGCTTCTCCCTGAGTATCAGTCAGGGATCCAAGGGTTCTCCACCTCTTTCCACACTTGCTACCCTGCCTACCCCATCTCAGTAGCATAGCACCTGTTGTCCTGAAGCTCAGGCCCCAACATGGAGTCATTCTTTTTTTGGGGGGGGTACTGGGGATCAAACTCAGGACCTTGCGCTTTTAAATCCCTGGCCCCATGGACTCATTCTTGATCGGTCCCCTTCTTCCCACTTCCCCTGATACCCGATCCATCCATAAGTCCTCTCAGCTCCACCTTTCAAGTAGGTCTTGGATCTGACCATCATGATCATTTTTCTTTTTTTGGCTAGGAATTGAACCCTGTGTCTTTGCTCTAAGATACATCTCCAGCTCTGTTTTATTTTTTGTTTTGAGACAGGGTCTTGCTAGTTACCAGGCTGGATTCAAGCTTATGATTCTTGGGCGTCAGGCTCCCAGAGTGCTGGGATTACAGGTGTGTGCCACCATGCCTGGCTCATGATGGCCATTTCTATTGCTTCTAGCTTAGTCCAGGATGATGCCCCTCTCACCTGGAGATAGTCTCTTTCTGGTAGTACTTTTATTCCTCCTCACCCCACTCTAGCTATGGCTGTTGTCCACCCAAAGCTACATTTATTGACAACCGTAGAGCAGATCATTTTAGTCTTCTGCTTAGAAACTCACAGTGGCTTCCCTCGTAATCTGGTAAAACCCAAGGCCTTTCCATGTTCTCCAAGGCCCCTGATTACCTGATCCCAGCCTTCCTTTTGAATCTCATCTGTGGTCCTCTCCCCCATGTCCATGGGACTTGGGAGTCACTGGCAGTCTCTTTCCACTGAACAAGGCAACCTCCCTCCAACCACTTGATCCCTGTATTTGTGTGTCCCCTGCCTTCACCTCCCTCACTGCTTGCAGGGCTGACTATCAAAGCCTTCCTGGACCACATTAGCTCTCTACTGCAGCCAGGCACTAGCTCATGGCCTCACTTTATTTTCTGTATTTCACTTACACAGATGTTTTTCCTATTTGTTGCTGTCTCACCCATGAATGGGAGCGCAATGAGGGCAGGGATGTCATGTGACTGGTAGGTTCTGGTGTAGAGTAGATGTCTGTTGTGTAGGGAAGTAAGCACACACACACACACACACACACACACACACACTTTTTCAGATCCAGACACACATCTGCATATAACCACACTCACTCTGCACCTTGGCAGCCCCAACTATAAGCACTCAACACTTAGCCCAATGACATCCTATTCCCCCCAGCACACCCCCACTCTCTAGCTTTCTGCTCTGAGACCTACGTGTAAAGTGGACACATTGCCCATGCCCCAACACACACACATGCACAGACATGCAGATTCACCCCTCTGTTCCCTGCCACAATCACAGAGCTCACCCAGCCTCCACCTGCCCTCTCCACACCCCTGCAGCCTGCACACACAGACACTAACATGCAGACTTCGAGCCCTGACTTCCACTGAGAACAGCTGGGCCTCCCCAAACCTGCTGTGAGAACAGCCTTTGCATTTCTGCAGGCTCTGCCCCAAACCTGAGGCTCTGTCCCGTAGAAGCCCCCACCTCTGAGCCCTCCGTATCTCCTGCTGTGACATCTCCAGACACTTGAGGCCAGGGCAGAACCTCCCTGGAAACAGGTATAGAGCCAGAGATCTGGAAACACTGATCCTCAAAAAGTCCCTTCCAGCTCACAGAGTCCTCCAGGGGCCAGAGGGTATTTGGGGGGCCAAGGGATACTTGTAAGATTCCGAGCTGGGAGGCAAGGGACAGGCACCAGAGGCCAGCCCAACTCAGACCATTGGTGGTCTTTCTCACAGATGCACACACATGTCATCTTGGGGACAGGTTATGGAGTGACAGTCTCAGGCAGATGGCAAAGCCCAGCAGATAGACACAGGGCAGGGGCAGGGGTAGAGGCAAAGGGGAGTTATTAGCTACCAGACTGATGCAGATGAAAAATGATGGAAATGGAACTGAGAAAAGGAAACAGCAATAAAATTGGAAGAAAAAGGATGCCTCTCTGCACAGCTCCCCAAACCAGGCTTCTGTGGTTTCCCAATCCTGACCCTCCATGGGGCCTCCACAGGGCCTCATCTTTCTTCTGGAGGCCACTGGATGCAGGCCTCCTAGCAGTAGGTCTCCCCTATTCAAGGGGTTGCTACTGTGCATTGGTGGGGTACCTTGCTGTTCATGAGCTCTAGTCTGCCCCCAAATCAACATAGTTTGTGCTGGGACATCTTGATGAGGTGAGGGGCGATTTTTAGAATCATCTTCTTTCAGTTTTTAGGAAGGAAACCAAACATTCAGCACCCAGGGAGTCAGAGACTGTGGGGAGAAGTGCTGTGCAGAAGGCATGGAGTGATACATAGAGGTTCCGTACCCTTTAATTCAAATCCAAGGTGCTCTGGCAGTGCAGAAGAGAGGAGGGTGAGGGGGGATGAGGTGGAGGGAGAGAGACAAGGAGAGGGGGAGAACGGGGGAGAGAAGGAAAGAGAGAGAAACGTTGGTCAGGACTCTTCAGACACCGGGCAGCCAGCCTGTGAGGTGAAAGCAGGTTAGTAGTGTCCCCTCCCAGCCTCTTGAGCTCCTTCCCTGGTGCCCAGTCCCCAAGAGCCCCAAGAGGGATAGAGAGAGGCAGTGTTAGAATCCGCAGGCAGGGAAGGCTCTTTAGAGATGAGCAGTGGGTTAGTACTTGGGCGTGGGGAAGGGAAGCACAGGCGCAAGAGTCAGTTGGCAAATGTTCCCTGGAGGAAAGGGCTACAGGGTATGGGAGCAAGAAGTGCCCTGTCCACTCCTCCTAGCTCCAGCACCAGCCCTTTAGCACTCTCAAACCTTCCCAGAGACAGCCTACCTGGCTCACTCATGGGGCCCTTTCTTCTGTGTAGAAAGAGGGAGTGAGCTCCCCAGACTGGCCAGGTGTCCATGCCCTGCCCCTGGGCCTAGCTGGCCTGCCCATCTCCTAGGATCCTGGGCAACTGGGGGAGCAGGAACCTGAAGAGGTGGAGACTCCAGGAGCAGGTTACTTCTGCATTAGACCCCCCAACCCTACAGGGGGTGGCTGATGGGCCCCAAGCTTGAGCTTACTATTTAGAAGACCATAACGCAACTTGAAGAATGAGAAGAGTGTCGGTTCACCTAAGAACTCCTCACACAGCCGACAAATTCATTTCAGGATGTGAAATGTGGGATTTCAGGGCTCTGTTGGGTAGACACCCACACCACTGAGAGGTTAGATAAAGGCTCTGGCCCAGGGGCCAGCTTTGCCACTGAAATGCTATGTGGTCCCAAGTGATAGTCAAACTATCTAGGTCTCCATGTCTTAACTGTTAAATGAGGATCAGGCTGGGTCATGGGATCCTGGGAAGTTTGCAAACTTGGAATCATCTAAACAAATCAGGCTTGGGAGCCCCGAAATCTCAATGGTATTTTTTAAAAGCTCACCTCCCAATCTAAGGTACAGTGGGCAACAGTCTACAGGTCTGAGTCTCAGTTTTATTCCTAATTTGCTCAGTGAATGCGGGCAAGCTATAGTTTCTGTTGCCTGTTTTGTTGAAAATGCCCATACACTGTCAGAGTAGATGTGAGCAAGGCCTAATGGCAGGAGGCTCAGCACATCATGCAAGGGCATCACTCTGCTGGCCTGGATTTGCTCCCTCTCTGCCTTCACAGAAGCATAGTCAGTTTGGCTAGACCTGGGTGGGCACAACATTGTGTGTGATGTATTCATGTGCCACAAAGGAAGGGGAGCCTAGGCAAACAGCAGGATGTCCTGAGCATTATCCATCCCTGGATCTCTCTCTCTCTGCCTCCTGAAAGGGATTCTAGAGAGTTCTACATTTGGCAAAGGGCAGAAGAGCAGAATGGCTCTAAGCCAGGGAGCAAGGTGGTTCTGACTCTAAGAGCCTTGTGGCGGATCCCCCTGCCCCCTGCCAGTTCTGTGCAGAGACCACACCAAAGAAGTATTGATATTGATCCTAGCTTTCCAAACAGGAGCTCTTTGTCTCCTCCTTTGCCATCTTTGAAGTTTTGTTTGGAAGTAGGAGAAAGTCACCCGAAGTACAGTCTGTTCACTCCCAGGGCCCTCTGGAGGTGGCTAGCCATGCCCAGTAGATGAACAAACTTGACAGACTCAAAAGGTCTCAGGTCAGTGCATGGAGTATTTAATCCTGGAGCCCAGGGGACCCTCCAGGCAGCTCAAAGGCACTCACATTGTTTGAGTAGTCACCCATGCTCCCCTGAGAGAGAACAGCCCAGCATGACCATAGCACACAAGATACTAAGAGCTGGGCTGCACCCTACTTTTAGCCAAGGTTGTTATATTGTATGAGGCATCTGGGGGCTAGTGGTGCCAGTACACTTTTTCAAGGCCATACAGGAAATCCAGAGGCAGAGAGAGACTGGAGGCCAGATCTCTAGTCTCTCGGAGGCTAAGCTATGGCTAGTCCTCTCCTTTTAGTAATAGGGCAGGCCAAACTGGCTGTTTCTGGGAACAATGGCCACTTGGAGAAGAAAGCAAAGGCTCCTGAAGCCCTTTGAGAGTTTTCTTCTGTCTCCCATCTGGGAACCAATCTTAGTAGTAGCAGCTTCCAGGGTTCCTGATGGTGTATTCTCTGAGTCAAAGGCTAGTACTGTTTAGGGTGGACCAGTGGTGGCTGGCATACTTAGTGAGGTCACTGAAAGGCCTGGCCAGTCACCAGGTAAGCAGCCTTTTCCCTGCAAGCCTGGGGATGGATTCTTAGAGGCTTATGGCTGTGTCTGCCCCAGTAAAGAAAGCAGTCTCCTACTCATGTTCACTGGATGCCACTCAGCCACGATAAGTCATGGGAAGGTCCTATTGGACATAAATTTGCATATTAACCAGCAACCATGGCAACTTGAAGCTAGATTCCCAGCAAGGCCAGGCTTCCCAGGTAGTATGTACATTCTTCATCCATGACACATATGCATAAGGAGCCCAGACAAGGAGGCAACAATATGTGTACAAATGTGAGCATGTTCCTGTGTTTGTGTGTGTGTGCTTATATCTGTGCATGTGTGCAAGCATGTCAGCCCACACCCATGTATTATGTGTGTGTGAGGGTGTGTGCACTTAAGCTCCTGTGTTTGTATTGGTGCATGCAGAAGCAAGTGCATGCTGATGTGTTTGTACATGTGTGTGCAGGCATGCATATGGATTCACATGGGGGTGTACAGATAGAGCGGGGATGTCAGTAGAAGAAGGAGCTTCAAAGTGCTATTGGGATCACAGGCTCCATTTCCATAGTCTCTGCAAAAATCCTGGTGTTAAGGTGGTTTGGGTGGGCTGCTAAGGTCAGATGCTTTGCTGGGAATGCTGGGAGGCAGCCTCGAGGGGGATGATGCTCCCTCAGCCCTCCCCAATGCCAGCTGTAGCTGGGACAGGTATTAAATTGTACTCTAGTGACAATGGCAGGTGCTCTGCTGAGATCTTCATATGCATCACTTGATTTCATCCTCCTAGCAACCCTACTGGCACAAAAGTAATCCTCATCTTACAAATGAGAAAACAAATCCGGAGAATTAAAGAAGACCCCAGAACTAGTAAGCTGGGCAACTAACAATTTTTTTCCTGGTCTCTTGGAACCAGAAGCTGGCAACTTAGCGAGCACAGTACACTGCCTCTGCAGTCATTATCTGCTAGAGCCGCACATGAAGGGCTCTCTGGGAAAGTGCTTTAAGAGCATGAGTCCTTTACAGAAAGGTAACAATAATTGTACTGGCAACACAGATGAGAAGGCCAGGGGCGGGGCTGAGGGTTGCATTTGCAGACTCTTTTTTGGGCTCCTGGGTAGACCTTCCCAGCAGAGCTGAGCTGAAAGCTGAAATAGCCCAGCTGGCAGAGAGGCCTTGGACAGCCTCCCAAATGCTGGAGGTTCTGCTGCTGTAATTCGGGACAGGCCAGGACTGCCTGTCCAGAACAGTCCCACAAGGCAGAGAGGCTTTCCGCCAAAGGGTAGAAGGAACATGGGCCCAACTGCCTTTCTCCACCTGGCCCATGCTCACCTGGCTGTTCTACCTCCTCTCGAGGCTACTCTTGCCCTACAGTTCTCCATGTAGCCTGGATCTGGTTCTGAAATTCTTCCAGAGCCTAGGCTCTAGAGAATTCTTTTGGGCCACATACCCTTTCCACAGGCCCTTATCCCTACACCCTGCCTCCTTGCCTCTTCTCTCCTTAATGGAGGGGCCTGAGCAGAATGCTGCTTTCTACATTTTGAAGACACGGTGTCCATCTGGGCCCACCAGCCCCCACCCATGAAGGCTCCTATGACTGGCTCAGGTTTAAGAGTACATCTCTGGGGTTTTGTGCAGGCATCTGAGGAGGACTGGGAAGGTTCATTTCTACATCCTGTGACCCAAACCACATAAGCTATTAAAAAGACCCTGAATCCCACTTTAGCATTTCCTAGAGTTCTTCCTCCCAATATCCAGGTATCAGTTAAATGCTCTGGTTCCTAACTCCTGGGAGTTAGGGGGACCCAGCTGTCCACTCTGGAAAGGAGGAGGTGGGGGATGGGCAGGGGCCTAGTTTGTTCTGTAGGATGGGACAGATGACATGGTTTGGGCCTGGCAGGCCAAGAGACCACTGGGCTCCAAACCAAGTCCTAAACCAAGCCAGCGGCCTTTTGCTCCGCTCCACTACCACCTGCTGGTGCTTGAAGGAACTGCTCCCAGGCCCTAACGTAAGCACCTCACAATTATGGCTGTATCCCTGGGATGCAGGGCTTTTTTTTTTTTTTTTTTTTTCCTAAACTGTGTAAACCAGAGACCTCTGACTTCAGAAGTGGGAAAAGGAAGAAAATGAAATCCAAGATGGGGATTCACACCAGAGAGGTCCTGGCAAGAGTCACCAATTACCTGTTGGTTTTTCATCCCCTCTATCTTTTAGCATCAGCAGCAACTCCCAGCCACACAAATGTAGCCACACAAATGTCTCTGGTACCCATGGAAATCATTGTGCTGTGTTCTGCTCTCCCTCAACTTTCCTCTGGGCCCTGAACCCCAAACCAATCACACTTTGGCTAGACCAGAAGACAGGTTTTTTGAGACTGTTTTCTCTCTCTCAAATATACCAACATATACATACACACCTTCCCTGCTTGGCCTCATCAGAAGCCTGACACCTTCAAACAGCCTTCTGAGGCAGGGGAAGGCTCTGCAAATGGCTCTTCCCATTCTGGCCAGGCTGCCTGACCCTAGAAGTGGGGAAGAGGCCTGTATGTGACTGCATAGAGAGGGAGAACTCAGCATTATTGTGCCCAGGCGGTATAGTATAGTTAACGTATTGGGTAGGGGTGTGTGTGTGTCTGTGTGTGTGTGTGTGTGTGTATTGGTCTCCTCTGCATGGGATTCTGGTGAGCACTTGGGATTGAAAGGAGCCCAGGACACCCCCGTTTCCCCCCCAGTCTTAACAAGAAAAGCCCCATCCCTCCCACAGGGTAAGACTGCCAGTCACCAGGGAAGAGAAGAAATAGAAGAAAGAGACATACTGGAGAAGTTGACCATTGCGAACTGCTGACACCTGTCCCCGGTGTATCCCACAGGACACCTACCAAAAGAAAGAAAACCAGAAAGAGAGAGCCAGGATAGCAAGACACAGGCATTGCAACACCCCGGCACAGGCTCCTGCCAATGCCAGCTGGGTTTCTTGCCACCGTTACCATTTGTACTGATCTTGCCACTCTGCCCCTTACCTGCAGCCCTGAACTTTAAACCCAAGGATTAGGCCAAAAATGAAAAACAAAGCAAAACAAAACAAAACAAAAGAACTAACAAACCAAAATACGAAAAAGAAAAGAGAAACAAAACAAAACAGCCAAAGATCAAAACAACCAACACCCCTGGCCCTAGGCCCTACATTGGGGGGACTGCACCCAGAAGCTTTCTAAGGAGCAGGGACTTGTGTTTGTATCTTCAAACATACTTTGCTTAGGATCTGGCATGTACAATCGCAAAGGCAGTTTCTCCAAACATCTCTGTCCGAAGAATCCGTTTGGACATCTGGAGAAGGAAAAGGGGAAAAATCACAGAACAAACTGGCATCATCCGCGAGGCTAAGGTTAGAAATCAAAGTGCACAGTGATGAATGAGAAAAACCAAGTCAGGCACTTGGGGTAACACTTGTAGCTGGAGGGGCTGGAGCAGGGGCTGGGTGGAGGGCTCTGAAATCTCACAAATCTCTCTAATAGATGTGGCTCCGTGGGTGTGGGGAAGGTGGGGTGGGGCAGGGAGGAGGATGATTTAGGGAAGTGGGGGTGGGGTGAGAGGTATTGACTAATTGAACTACTGGTCATGGAGCTTTCCTTCTTACCTGCCTGGTGCCCCAGAAGCCAGAACTGTAGCCCCTTGGTGCCAGGCAGTTAGCCATAAAGGGATACCAAGTTCTTGGGAGCCACTCCTTTTAGGCTCTGTTGAAGGATTCTCTCCTGTGCCCTGGGCAGCTTTTCTTATTCATGAAACATCCCCCAGAAAGCTCAAAGCAGAACTCTGGAAGGCTGTTCCCAGACTGTGTGCCCATGACAAAAGTGACCTAGGAGATGTTTGATCTGTTCTCTCAGAGATTTTGTGGCCAAATAAGTTTAGGGAATCCCTTCCCAGGGCTCTTTATAGAGCTGCAGTCTACATTAGCATATGAAAGTCTGTGGAAAGTTTTATAGAAAGAAAATAGTTGAAAATTCCAATATGTCTCAAATTTATTTGAACGTGGAAGGTGTATTTTAGAGGAATTCTGTAGAACACCGTTTGGGGAAGGCTCCTCTAGAGTAATAGACATGGGGAAAGCTTAGTAGGGCAAGAGAAAGCTGGAGAGGAGCTGAAATTACCAGGGAGCCAGCCGGGGCTCTCCTGCCCTTTCCCTGTGACTTGCTCTTCTTCGAGGGCCTGGCTCTGCCCTGCACCTTTCTCCCATCTTGGCTTCCTTGGAGTTCCAAGGCACCCCCCACTCCCATCTCCCTGACCTTATTCCCAAGGTACACTTCCTTCTGCTCTCTGGCTGCCACTTCTCCCTTCAAGGAAGTCTTTGTCTTGCAGATTTCTGGGAGACATGCCCAGACCTGTTACTCTTCTGAACCACAGCAAGGCCAGCTAGATAAGGAGAAGCTTATGGACAGGGCTGGCCTGACCCCTTCCCCACATCTCCCTACTCAAAGGGTCTGTGTTGCCTTGGCCTGTTCTTCTCTAGGAAGCTAGGTAAGCCCATCACCAGTGTCCCCTCAATAACAGGCCACTGTTCAACACTAATCAACCTAACCTTTCCCAAGAGGTAAAAGTGCTCTGCCCATTAGCCTTCTAGTGTATACAAGCAGCAGTAAGGCCCTTGTACTTAACAGTGAGAGGTGACCGTTGGCTGTGACAGATACTCATGAAAACCCTGTGACCTCAAACCTAGGAAGTGGGGAATGAAAATGATTGGTGGGCAGAGAGCTGTGGACCTCAGTGGTGTCTCCAGAGGGGAGAAAGGAGAAAGGGTCACTGCAGGGTGAGAGTGTGCATGCAGTATACCTGCCCAGTGTGGGATGAGGGCTGAGCAATATCTGGGGAAAGTGGTGGTGACAGTTTCAAGGAGGGGTTCCCTCATCAATCCGTCCCTTGATCCCTGACCTTGTCCCTAATCATCTCAGCCCAGGAAGACGGAGGGAGTGGCTAAGGTTTCCCAGACACCTCCAGCCAGGCTCACCTCCTCTTCCTCTGTGCTTGGACACTGATGTAGGGAATGAGGACAGAGGGGGAGAATGATTTTTCAAACAGAAGCACCTTTGGTGGTGGAGGATCAAGACCCAGAAGTTATCAACATGACTCTTGGAATCCACAAAGGAGTAAGAAAGAGATAGGTTTGACTTTGTCCAGTGTCTGGGGTTAGTCTGACTCTTGGATGACCCAAGATGGGAAATTTGTGTGCGTGTGCGTGTGCGTGTGTGTGTGTGTGAAAAAGAGAGAATAGGGGAGTGCAGGGGCAGGAAGTGACAAAGCACAATTTATTTCCATTGCTGACAAGCTGGACTGCTGTCTTATGATCCTTGGAGACCAATGACAACTAAACACATCCCTGTGTCCCTGAGTTCACACCCAATGTGCCCTCTTCTGACCTGTTCTGAGCATCCTCATATCTTTTTTTTTTTGGTACTGGGGATTGAACTCGGGTTCTTGCGCTTGCGCAGCAGGCAGCGAAACCGCTGAGCTAAATCCCCAGCCCCTCTCATATCTTTTATGGCCGATGAATTGCACAACTCCAGAAGGCACCATTGACACCATCCACAATACAAGGGTGCCCCTGAAATTGTGCATCATTCTGGAGCTAGCCTTCCTTTCTTGAGAGAGTGTGGACTTCCTGCTGAACAAGGAAACGTCTTGGGGGATGGGCGGAGTGAGGGGTGGGGAGGACTGGGAGCTGGTGCTGTTCTTTGAGAACACTATCTCCTTCCAGGGGCTCCCAGATAATCCTATCCTATTTTTTCTCCTTTCTCCTGCTTGTTGAGGCTGGGGTTTCCTTAGGGGTCACTCTAGGAGTGGGCTGGGCCTTTGGTCTCTCTAACCTGCCCCCAAGACCAGGGTAATAGAGTCCAGGGTGCATTCACCCATCAACCAGGGTGGGAGTCTGAACTCAGCATGGATAGCTGGCTGGTGGCTGTGGTTCCCATTCAAACTCTGAATTTCAGGGGCAAGGGGACAGATCAAAAGGAGCAGTGAGCAGTAGCCTTCCCAGCTCTTCCTGCTAAGTCATCAGCTATGACTCTGGGAAGGTCTGTACCCAGGGCTGGAGAAGAGCAGGGATAAGAGAGGGGGCAGAGAGGAGAGCCCATGGGCTGCATCTGGGGTGACAGAGAGGTCAGGACCTCTGCGTTCCCCCTTTCCCACCCTGCCTCCCGGGCCTCAGTTTCTCCTTTTGGTAGCCTGGGGATAATGCCATGTGTGCTGCCCTCACCCAGGGGGGGAGGAAAGGATGAAAGATGAGGGTGTGCCCCAGGCACTGGAAGGAGTGAGGGCTTCAGAGTTCATGGAGGGCAGGTGGAGATGTGGTGAGGATGAGCAGGCAGATGGAGGTGGGATGGGGGGGTGCCTGAACATGGTGGGCTGGGGGAGCGGGGCGGGCATGAGCTGATGGGAGAGGGAGGCATGCACTGGTATGTGCACAGGGCTGGAAAGAGAGTCTTGTTCTGTCATCATCCCCTGAACCAGTCCCCAAGAGTCACGCACCAACCGTGCTCAACAAACACACGGAGAGAAGAGGAGAAAGCAGCGAGAGGAAGTGTGGAGGCCCCTGTCTGGCCCAGACAGGAGACAGTCATCTTGATTTGGACTCCCATTTTCAGATCCCCTTAAGTTTTCTTTCTTTCTTTCTTTTTTTTTTTTAAAAAAACAAAAACAAAAACAAAATTCAGTATCAGTGACACTGTTTCTTTTGGCACTGAATTCTAGAAAAACGGGAGGGTTACGGAGTGTGCCTGCTTTCCAACACTCCCTGCAGGGCTCTGAACCAATACACAACAACAAGTGTAAGAAACCAGGAAGGAAAACTGAGTTTTATAGAAACTGGAATGAAACTGACCAGTGTAGTTTCATTATCCAAGCTAAGCGGAAATGCAAAAAAATCAAAATAAAAAGTAAACAAACAGCACAAATGGTAAGACGTGAGTTCCGTTTCCTAATTTCTTTCCTTTTTATTCCATTCAGGTGTCAGCAGGAACCCAGAGAGGCCTTCCCCCTTCCCTCCCGGCTCACCCACCACCAGAATGGCCTCTGGGCTCTGCCCAGTCCCCTCCCCCCTGCCCTTCTCCAGCACAGCTCTGAGGACTGAAGTCCCCACCAGGGATGTCCCTTTCCCCTGCAGGCCAACAATGGGAGTCAGGAAAGTCAGTTTCAGGAGCCCTGACTGGGGCTGACCTGGGGCGCTGAGATGGAAGGTAGCGGCTCTGTCTGGATAGAAAGCTCAGGTTCTAAGCAGTGAAGCCAGTTGTCCCAGTGGGGAGGGGAAACAGCACCTACCATTTTCACAAGGGCTCATCTCCTGGGCTCTGCTTCTCTTAGATTTAACCAGGCAGGACCCAGGCTCCTAGGGGTGCAGCCTTGCTGGCAGGGCCCACTGAGAGCCCACGTATCTCATCCATTCTTTTCCTGCACAGAACTCTAGCCTGGAGCCCAGCCCCCCAGGGCCCTCCACAGCCCTGGCATCTGTCCTGAGGGACTGAGCCTTTTCTTCCTGGAGCCAGGGATGATTTTAGTGACACTGCTGAATGCTTTCAAGGGTCAGGGACTCAAGGGGCTAGGGAAGAGGAGAGGCCTGATGTGGGAGACAAAGAAAAGGGGACTGGGCCATTTCTGTGAGGGATTCCAGGACCCTTATGAGTCTGTGGCAAGTCTGTTCCAAAGAGCTCAGAGCATTTTCAAGGCTCAAATGTTCCCCAGGGTCTGTAACACGAAAGTGGCCCTTAGAGGCAGAAGCAGGGAAAGACTGAGGTCAGGGTGAGAGCTTCCCTGGAGTACCTGTTGTTCTGGGCCTGGCCCTTAAGGTTTGGAATGGGGGAGGAGGGGAGGGGATGGTGGCAGGTGAAGGGTGGGACCAGGGAGGAAGCAGCCAAGGAGGGCAGCTGGGGCCAGAGCCACAGTCGTGCCTAGCAGTGCAGCTAAGCTGCCCTGCACTGAGGGTGAGTGTGCAGGCGCAGCCTCTTGTGACCTGTCTTTTGGTGGCGGGGTCTTTAAATCTCCTGGCCTCCTTGCCAGGCCCACATTCCTAGGAAAGGCTACAGCCAGGAAGGGGGATGCCGTTCCAGCCTGGGAGCCCAGAGGCAGGAGAGCCAGAAGGGCTGAGTCTGATCTTGTCTGCGGGGAGCTCAAACCCCTCTCGCTGTATCTCCACCAGGACTTTGGTGGCCTTTGCCAAGATGCCAAGGGCACAGGGCAGCTTTGGCACCCCACCAGGGCCCTAGGCTTGAGCTGCTTTGAAAACCCTGAGTCATTTACTTGGTGCCTTTCTCACTCCTTCTCCTCCTCACATGTCCACTGTAGAATCTGTCCAGGGGCCCTGGGGCCAGCTGCCCAGAACATCCACTGGGCCTGGACAAGCTCTCCTGACTACCGTTCTCCCACTTGCCTATCTGCTACCAGGAGTATGCAGTTCTGAGCTCCTAGGAGTTCCTGCTTGGGTCAACCCTGACCTCCTCCATTGGGCCACACCCAAAGCAGGGTCCTCGCTGGCACTTCACTCTGTGGAAGGGGACTAGGGGCTAAGAGGCACAGCACCTAGAGCACACTGGGACACTAGGTCCTGTAGGCCAGGGAGATCGGCCAGATCTGAGGTCAGCACAGGGTTCTGGAATACCCCTCTTCTTCCCTCAAGACTGCAGGAGTGGGGCCCTGAGGTGCCAAGAGCTCTGGGGTCCATGACCTGCCTGACCTGCCAGGCTTCTCAGTGCAAGGGGAGATGCAGCTTGGGACATGTCCACCCAGAACAAATTTAGAGAGTTGCTAATAGATGGGAAGGAAAGGGAGAGATAGATATAAAAATAGAGAGATAGAGAGAAAGAGAGACAGAGATATAGAGACAGAAAGACAGAGAAAAAGCCCAGTGTCTTAGACTGGCATCTCTATGTCCCTCTGGGGTGTTGATGAGAGGTGGACATCTGGAGATGGGGCAGGTGGGGGCTTAGGAAACTGGGACTGCAGGAGCCCCTGTGCCCCTAGACCTTATATCTCCCTATATACCAGAAAGGGCTAGGAAGAGGGGCAAACTCCCTGTCTACAAGCCCTGGGGACCCCTTGCCAGTGACCTGAGGCCCGCTTTTCCTAGAGCCCTCCACTTCTGCCTTAGCACCTCCTGCCCTACCCTTGCCCCTATGCCCACCCCCACTGGTCACTTACTTGCAGGAGAGCTGGTTGATGCCTTCAATGTAGTAGCAGATGCCTCCATTGACACAATAGGACTTGGCTGTCTCGTTGCATTTCCGGGCGTGCCCCGACCAGGATGATAGGGTGGTGCTCACTGAGGGTATGAGAGACATGTGCCAGTGACCCACTGAGACCACCTCTGGGTCCCTCCTTCATGTCTTATCTCAAAACAGGAAGATCAGAGATGGCAGGAATGACCAAAGAGAGATGGTCTAGGGGTCACTCTTGCTCAACAAGGCAAATGGGGGGCCATCACAAGCTCTGTCTTGGGCCGGGGATTTAGCTCAGTGGTTCCGCTGCCTGCCGCACAAGAGCAAGGTCCAGAGTTCTAGCCCCAGTACCCCCCCAAAAAACAACCAAAAACAAGCTCTGTCTGCCCAGTGCAACCTGGCACCTATGCTGTGGGCAAACCTTCTGAAGGCCAGGAAGACTTTCATTTTTTTGAAGGGGATGAAAAGGTAGCAAAAACTGTTTCCTCTTTTGGAATAAAGGCCCTTTCCTTCCTGTCTTCCCCAGGCCTCCACTGCAGTTGGAGGAGGTGCTGCTGTCTAGTGTGGGGAACAGCGTAGGGAGGAGTCACTTATCTCTTGGACTGCTCAGGTTTTCACAGCAGACCAGGGGCAGCTGGAAGGGAGCAGCTGGAAGGGATCGGGACTGGCACTTGTGTACACTGACACTTTCTACTATCTGGAGAGATGTGGAGAACCGTAGCATCCACCCTCTTCCACCTTTCTTCTAGGGCTAGGCTGGAATGCTGCAAGGGTACCTATGCTCTGTCTCCAGAAGCATCCAGGGTATTCGCTCTGTCACCCAACACCAGGCAACTCCCTCCTCCCCATTTCATCGGCTTTTGCCTTTGGAGGGAGTCTCCAGGCCTTGGACAGCCCAGGTGATAAATCATGGGCTTCAGGTTGTTGGGAAGAGAAAGACTGTATGTTTGGGGGCAGTTAGGGTATGAAAACTAGATGACAGCAAGACTGGACACTATGCACAGCTGATTGACCAGATTCCTTTGAAACATGAAAATAATGAAAGCTCTGGTTCCCCATCCAGAAAGCTGATTTCAAGTGAAAATTCTTGCACCAAATGTCAGTTTTCATCTATAAGATAGATGCCCTCTGCTGTGTGTCCAGATTGGGTTGCTAGAAAGGGTTCCTACTTTCTCCTTGGCTCTCTAGGGCTCTGAAGGCCTCTCACTGCCAGCAGTGGCCTTCTTCCTGAAGTGGCCCATCCTACCTTGGCCCGCCCTATCTCCTCAGGGGTACTGAGTATCTGTCGTTCCCCTCAGTAATGGGGTGGAGGTGAGAGGAGGAGGACCAGGGCAGGCACTTGGCGCCCTCAGTGTTTAGACATGTAAGGAGACAGATGGTGTGGGGGACTGGGAGTGTATACACAGCTCTGGCTCTGTATATGTCTGAGGAGCTTGCTGATAAAACCCAGCGGGCAGGGTCTGCTCCCACCTTCCCCTGAACATCATGCCTGCTGCCGAGCTGGCATCATTGAGCTCCACCCCTGCAGAGGTCTCATCCAAGGCTCAACCACAAACCCAGCTGGGACCCACATGCTGGCTGGGGAGAGGAAGCTTCATGCTGATGTCTGCCCCACTTCCGGGTCAGTGAGACCCAGAAACTAAGAAAGGGATCGAGAAGAGAAACAACTGAGGTGACCGCGCCTGCAAGTTATAAAGTTCCATTGCTGCTGAGTGGGTCCTAGAGGTTGTCTTGCCCTTCAGTTATACTGCAAAGGAGGACTGAGGAAATAGAATGGCAAAGTGCCTGTCTGGAGTCACAGTGTGTGTTTTGACAAGGCTTCAGGGCTCCTGACATCTAGTTGTGCATTCTTATCAGCAGTCCAGTCCTTTGTGAAAGAACATGTCAACACCAAGGCCTGCCACGAGTACAGGAATGGCTACCAATATGGACCTCAGGCCTGGGGCCTCCTGTGGGCCTTGGGTAAGCCACAGTAATCTTGGCCCAGACTTGCCAGGCCTACCGTGGCTACCTCTGCAGCTGTGGGTGGCAGAGATTGCCTGCTGTTGTGCCTTCATTGTTATTCCACCCAAGCTGAGTGAGCAGTGGACAGGAATGTGATGCTGAACACTTGGGCTTGTTACACATACAAGTCTATGGCAATTGAGGCCTAGGGAGGCAGAGGACAACGGAGGAGGAAGGTGCCCTCCTATGGTAGCTGTGGTGCATTAAGCCAGGGTTGCCAAAACCACATTATCATGGGACAAGGGCCAGGGCCCCAGAAACACAAAAAGGGAATATAATGGGGGAGCTAGTTCCAGGAGGGGAAATAATGACCACAGGCCTCCCTGACCTCAGAAAAACCACTCTTCTATAGTGGCAGGGCTTTCCCAAGTCACTGCAGCCCAGCTCTGCTGGTGGTGAAGCTCCACGCCAGGGAGATTTGCACGCTGCAGAGGTGCGCACACTCTGTGGCCCTCTCATGCTGTCCTAGCACATGTGGGTTCTGTGCAGCAAGTCTGCACTCCCTGCCAGCACATCTGTACTTCTTCACTGTGTTTGGCTATGTTTGGAGAAGTGAAGCTGACACATGAATTCTAAGTGTGAGGGTCTGACTGTTCCCTTGACATCTCCACCCACCCAAACTCAGCATGTCCCAAGCCAGGGTCCTTGTCATCTGCCTCAACCATCTTCTTCTTTCTTTCTTTCTTTTTTTTTTTTTTGGTTAAATGGGAGTTTTATTTTTTGTTTTTTTTTCCAACCATCTTCTTCTCCAGTCTTTTCTATGTCTGTGACAAAATGGCCACAATTATGTCTTTTATTTCTCCTTTATTCCCTAAAGCCATCTAGCCCCAAAGATTGCCACTTCTATGTCCTCAAGAGGCTCAATTTCTGTCTCCCTGCTTCTTCTAGTCCAGGCCACCATATCTCTTCCTTCTCTGGTCTTCCTTGCCTTACTTCCTGCTCATCTTCATCTTGATCTTTTTGCTTGGCAGCTGCCACACTGGTCTTCAAACCATGTACATTGGCTTACTCCTTTCCCTGACCAAGGCTCTCCATTGGCTTCCCTTTGTACTCTCAGTAAATCCCCTGACTCCTCAGGTGGAATCTGAGCCTCACCACCTCCCTTGTGTCATCTCCTGTCCCTCTCTTTTAGTATGCCCCCACCACATGGGTCTCAGCCCAGCTCCTCTAATAAGCCAGGTGCCTCTTGCCCAGGATGTCCCAAATATCAGTGTCTCAGAGTGGCCTCTCCCAGAGTCTTGAGCTGTTCGTGCTTCTTTCCTATTCTTTAGTTAGCTACCTATATGTCTACTTGTAGTATTCATTCTAACCTAATTACATGAGCTATTATTAGCTCCTCCACTAGACCAAACATAAGATCCCTTTGGGCAGGACCACATCTGTCATACTTCACTTAAGCCCAGTGGCTAGCAGAGTGCCCAGAATATAATGGGTACTTAGCAAATGTTTACTGAATGCATGAATAAGCAAATACATATGATTCTTCAGAGAAAAGTGCTTTGTGCTGCCATCCTGGGGATAATTTGGTGTCCTTAGCTGATGATATCTTCTCTGTAGATTAAATCATTGTCTCCTATTAAATGAAAATATTTCTGGAAGATCATTGGGAAATGAATCAAAATCGCAATGAGGATGTGATTCATACCCACTAGCATGGATACAATAAAAAAATGGATAACAATGAATAGTGGTAAGGATGTGGAGGAACTGGAAGCCTTGAAGCATTGCAGGTAGTAATGTAAAATGGTGTAGCTGCTTTGGAAAATAGTCTCATAGTTCCTAGAAAAAAATTAAACCTAGAATTACCATGTGCTCCTGAAATTTCACCTCTAGGTATATCTCCCAAGAGATTGAAAAACCTATCTGTACACAACAAATTGTACATGAATGCCCACAGCAGCCTTATTCATAATAGCCAAGATGAGGAAACAATCCAAATGACCCAACCATCCAAACTGGTGAATGGGTAAATAAAATGTGGTAATTCACGCAGTGGAATATCACTTAGCCATAAAAAGAGCACCGATTCCTGTTACAATATGTCTGAATCTTAAAATTATGTTAAATAGAAGCCAAGTCACGAAAGGGCACATGTTGCATGAATCTATTTATATAAAATGTCTATAATAAGCAAGTCCACAGGGACAGAAATGAGATTAGTGGTTACCAGGGGCTGGAGGGAGAGAGGAATGGGGAGTGACTGCTAATGTGCATGGGTTTCTTTTTGGGGCGATGAAATGTCCTGGAATTAGGGGTGATGGGTATATAACTTGGTAACTATACTAAAAACTACTGGATTGTATATTTTAAAAGGGTAAACTTTATGGTATGTAAATTAACCTCAAAATTTAATTTTAAAAACGCTGGAAGGGGTAAACCCATAATATCATTATCAGCCATTAGTGTCTTGGTGTGAGTGGGCTAATCAGGGCACTTGAAGAGTAAGAAAGGAGGGCTAGGGATTTAACTCAGTGGTGTAGCACCTGCCTGGCAAGCGCAAAGTTCTGAGTTTAATCCCTGGTACCAAAAAAAAAAAGAGTAAGAAAGGACCAGGACAGGAGCTCAGAGCTGAGGCTGCCGAGCTGTCTCCTGCCCATGGCGGCGGTGGCTTTTCTCCCTTGTTACTGGTTAAAACTTCTGCTTTTCTTGTGAGGTCCAAATCCAGTGCCTCTTGATCCATCAACACTTCCTTTTTTTTTGAGGCAGGGTCTCACTATGTACTCTAGGCTGACCTTGAGGTCACTATGTAGCCTAGGCTGGCCTCAAACTCTCTGCGATCCTCCTGCCTCAGCCTTTCAAGTGCTGGGATTGTTGGTGTGCACCACTATACCTGGCTAACACTCCCTTCTTGTCTGTATGGCAGTCCTTTCCCCTTGGTACAGTCGTCAGTCCTTCCTCTTTAGCTGTTAGGGAAAACACAGCTGGCTTTAGCTTTCTGCTCAGACCTCTGAGCAGAGTCATGCTGAATGTGTGAGTGAGAGCGTGCCTGTGAATGTGTTCAAACAGCCAACCTTTTAAAGCTCCCAGCTAGCGGATGGGCCCAGAGGCCTCTCCAGGGTTTGCACAGTCCTGTGATAGCCCAGGTCAAATCTGCCCACCCTCTGGGCAGGCCTGATAACCTGCACTGGTAAATCACCTTAGGGCATTCCTGAGTTCCCATTCACCTGGGACAAGGTAGCTCAGAAATGAGTTGGGCCAATCTGAATGTTTTGTTAAAACTCCACAAACTTTCTGTGGACTCCTCCTCCTTCTCCAGCAGCTCAGGAAGGCAGGAAGTCTCCTGGGGGCCTGCAGAGGTGTGGCTGCGAGGAGGGCCTGCTCTGATCTGAGGAAGGAGCATCAGGCTCTGCCTGAAAGGGGCAGCAATCCTTCAAGAGCAGGAGCAATGCCCTTGAGCAGGCTGTGGCTCCTTGACACCCCACCCCTGTAGCTCTAGTTTCCCTGGGGCCTGGGAGGGCCATGCCAACCCACCTTGGGATGAGTCAGAGGGGCCAGGCACAGCTGCCCGCTGCCCGCTTTCCACCCCCTCCCCAGGGTGTGGTTGCTGCAGGTCTTCTGGGTTCTGTGGGTAAACAAGGAGGCCAGGCATCTCTGCGTGGGAAAACGTGCTGCTCCCCTGCAGTGCCCCTGTTCACCTCCCCACATCACAGTGGATGGTACAGAGTAGCAAAAGAGGTGTGTATTCTGTGTGTGTGCATGTGCACAAGCACGTGTATGTTGGTTAGGTACATAGGATGTCAGCCTCAACGTCAAACTCAGAATCTCAGAATTTTAGAGGGAAGAGGCTTAAAGATCAACTGCACAAGGGGAAAACCGAAGACTAGGGAGGTGGAGTCATCTGCTCAGGGTCACTTGATGCAGAGCTGGGATGAGACCAGATCTCTGAACTCTTGCCACTGCCCTGCTCTGCTGCCCTCCTGCCAGGCCACAGGAACAAACAGCAAGGAACCTTGTGGGCAGCTGGGATTCCACATTTGCCCTTAGTGCCCAGCCCAAAGGGCCTACTATCTGGTTTCCAAACTGATAAGAGCATGGCCTGGTGCAAGCTGAAGGAGCCGGGCATGGGCTGGGATTGCAGCCCATCTGGGGCCTCACAAGCTGCCTGGACCTCCTCAGGACCCAGGCTCTGGGCAGCAGAGAGGGCATAGCTGTGGGTTTCTCTCCCTCTTTCTCTGTGAACAGCAGTTCTCGAGGGAATGCTTCTCCACACAGTTCTGGCAGGCTCATCGCTTGAGGCACTCTGCCTCTTCACGGCCCCTCTGCACACACTCACAGGCTTGGCACCTCCCTCCTGAGCACAGAGATAGGACCAAGTGGGCATGTGGCCTCAGCAGGGCAGATCAGAATCCATCCCTGTGACTGTATGTGTGGACACAGAGATGAGGTGGTGGGCTCCTCTTCCTACTCCATGCTCCCAGCATGAGAGAAGCTGTTTCATAGTAGGAAAGAATGAGGCCAACACACAGCAAGAGAAAGTGTCCTGACCCAACCTCTCTGTTCTTAGACTCTCTCGTGTTTGGGGCCAGTTTGACGTCTTGATCTCCCAGTTTCATAAGCCAATAAATACATTCATTAAGGTAGGTTTAAGATGGGTTCTTGTTGGTTCTAACCAAGAAAGTCTTAATTAAAAAACAGAAAACCCTAAATCTAAGGTAGATCTGAGAATGTCTGACTACTCTGATGAGCAGTACTAGGCCCCAGGTACAGCCCACTTTCTCCGGCTTAGGACAGGTTGAGAGAAGCGGGGATCCAGGGACCTCCATTGCTACCATGCCTAGGCTGGGACATGGAAGAGACAGTAAATAAAGGCTTTGGAGCAGGTTTTATGTTCTTTAGTATAACATTTACCAATTCCTACTGTAAGCTAGGCACTGAGGTCAGAACGGTAACCAGTTTAGATATAACCCATGGAGCTCCAAGGCTAAGTCTGCCAATGATTTTTATATTGAATAGCTCTTTTGGGCAAAATATTTAACCTCTCTGAGTTACCCATAATGTATAAGATATATCCTGGGCCTGAGATCAGGGTTCAAGAGATTATGCAAAGCCTGGCTCAATACGGAGTACCTATCGTGGAAACTTTCAGGAGACAAGCATCATCCCTGGTCTCTCCACTCCTGTGGCTCACCTCTACAGAGAAAGGTCAGTAACAATATGACAGTCGGGAGTGACCAAGAGATGACACCAGGCCAGTTGGGACAAGACTTGAACTGAGAGTGACACTGCAGTGGGCTGGAGTGGTCAAGGAGGAAGGCTTCCTGGAGAGATGGCATAGGAGAAAGAATAAGGATGGGACATAAGGGGAGTGACTGTGGTTTGGGCCAGAATGGTAAGAATGAAGTCCTTGTCTTGTAGCTCCACGGGGTGGGGACGTGATTGGATGAGTTCGCTTCACAAGGCCAAGCAATGCTCTGAAGCTGGTGAGTGGGGAGAAACCTGAGCAGGGTTGCTCTTCAGGTGGGGCTGGAATGGAAGGGATAGGAGTGAGAAGGATCCAGAAAGGATCCCAGGGCATGGGCACTCAGATTTCTTAGACATAATAGCAAAGGAGAACAAAGAGCCCAAGAAGCTGGGAGAACAGGGGGATCCCTTATCGATAAAGGACAAATACGGTCTGAGCGAGCTTTTCCTCTAAGGATCATGGGACAGGAAATATTTAAGTTATTTTTTAGACAATGCTGGGTTTGTGGAGTATTGGAAGGCTGTCTACTGGAAATATATGCAGATGATCACAGATACAAGATTAGATTTTGTGACGGGGCAGGACTGAAAAGTGAACCCCAACAGACGGGTATCTAGGTGGTATGCTCAATCTGGGTTCTGGGAGGACAGTGATTTGTAGGGCTTGGACTACTGGGGCTACAGTGGAGGGGCACTGCCTGAGGACTTGCAGCTTTGGCAGAAAGGAGAGGTGACTTTTCTGTCAAGGGAAGAACTAGGGCCTGAGAGAAGAGCCCAGTAGGAAGGTAGCCCCTGATCTGAAGCTGGAGATCACTATAGAGAAAAGAAGCTAAGGGTTGCTGCAAGGTACCCATCTTTGCAGGTCTTCAAGGAGACAGCATGGCCCATGGGGAGGATCTGCTATCCCTGAATGGAGGCTGTTCTGAGGGGTCCCAGGCAGCCAAGCCTCCAGCCCCATGGCCCTGTGGAGACGACTGGTTGCCTCAGGTGCCCAACTGAGCAGCCGGCAACAGGCAGGCAGCTTGCACAGCCCTGGGCCTGCCTCTCCCCCAGCCCCGCTCCTGGCAACCCAACCTCCCATAATTGCCTTCTAAAAATATCCTTCTCTCCACCCCCACCTCTTGATTTCAAAATATTTAGTTTTCAGGGTATTTAAAATGAGAGCTGGCGGCTCTTCCAGGCCCAGATAACAAAGCTAAACATTTATGCTTCGACTGCATTTCTCTGAATCGACTGAGATCTCAGGCTAGATATGGCAGCAGCAGGAGGGAGGGGAGTTGAGTGCAAGACAGATCATGTGTGGGCCTCCCCAGGGCTGGGGGACAACTGGCCCAACCTGCCAAACCCCTCCAGGACCCTTCCCCACCTTGAAGGCCACCTACCGCTATTGACGTGGAGCCGGCCACGGACAGTGTCCTTCCCCAGGATGTTCTCGGCCTCACAGACGTACTCCCCAGCATCCTCCACCTTCACCTTGTTGAATTGAAGTCGTGAGTTCTTTCTGGTTAGAGAGGGAAAAGGGGAGGTACAGGCATGAGCTATAGCCACCGTGGCTCCCCCATGGTCACCTGGTGGTCACCTTTCCCCACAGTGCCACAATGGCTGTGCAGGTTGGGTGGGAAGTAGGTCATTCAGACCTGTCTTTTCTGGGGTCCAGGAGGAATGTTGAACCCCAGAGTTGGAGGGAGAACTGGGCCCTCAGGACAACTCAGGGTGAGGCCAGTGGCTACATACTTTTATAAATCTAGGAATTCTTATATCAATTCCTAGGGCTAGGATTTCTTTGTATCACTTTTCTTGAGGGAGGAAAGCCAAGCTCCTTAGGAATTCACATGGCCATGTCCCTCATTTCTAAGCCTCAGCCTTCTTTAGAAGTGGCAGCTTGTCACTGTGGATATGTAGGGTCTGTTCCCAGGACCATGGTTTGAATATGTCCCCAAAGATCATTGTTCCCCAATGCAATGGTGTTGGGAGGGGGCCCTAATGGGAGATGTCATGAATGGATGAATGCGTTTGCTATAAGAATGAGTTTGGCTTCACCATTCATTCTCTTTTACCATGTGATGCCTTCTTTCATGTTATGGTGCAGCAAGAAGGCCCTCATCAGATGCAGGCCCTTGATTGTGGACTTCCTAGCCTCTGATACTGAGCCTAATACACTTTCCATGTTTACAAATTGCCTACTCTGTAGTACCCTATTGTAGCAGCAGAGTGGACTCAGATACCCAGGTACCTGGGAGAGTCACAGTTCTGACAGGTTCAGGTGGCAACTTGGCCTAGATCTCAACTTGTTGCTCTCCTCTCCCTTCTGGCAGACCTGTCACTAAGGGAGTACCGTGTGGCCTTCTGGGTGCTGGGAGCTTGCATACCTAATGGAACAAAAAGATCCTGGACTTGGTCCTCAGGGCCAGCCTAGGTGTCCTTTTCTTTATAAATAGAAAAGCTGATTAATAGAGGGTTTCCTGACTTGCCTAAGAACACTCAGCAAGGTAACAGGAAGGACTAGGAGTTACAACTGGTGAGGATGTGAGCTATCTCTGGGCATCTGAGGCTGGGGCTAGCTCCCTCTTCATCCAGTCCCTGCATGCTGAGAACTGTGGGACCAGGCCCAGCAGGCTCCCCTGGCACTGTAACTCCATGATACCCAGGGCTGGTTCTCCTTTTCTTTCTGAAGTATTGGTCCAAACTTTCCTTTCTTCTCAGAGCTTTCCTGTACCTACCCCAGGGTGCATGGGCTCTGCAGCTCTTACCCCTCCTGCCCTAGTGGTCTCTGGGGACAAGCAAGAGCCCACGACCCCAGTCTGGCCCCCAGAGTTAAGCAAGAAGTAGCATGAAAGTGTTTTTGTACGGTGTAAACATTCACCCCTTTATTTTTTGGTGGTACTGGGGCTTGAACCCAGGTCCTTGCATGTGCTAGCTAAGTGTTCTGCCACTGAACCACATCCCCAGCCCTAACCTCCTCATTATGGATGAATTAAAAAACCAGATTTTCAGAGTGTGCGTGGTGGGTCAGAGGGGTTGTGGAACACAGGATAGGGTACAGGAGGGCTGTCACTGCTCTGAGCCCAGGGATGGAAAATGGAGCCATGATGCTGTTGCGGTAAGGAGGAGGGGAGAGGTGGGCAGAGGCTGGGCCAGGGTTGAGGAGATGCAAATGGGCCCACAATCCCTACTCTGGCCTATGCTTCTGGGACTTCTCCCCTGGGCCTGGCCTCTGCCTCTAGAGGTGGGCTTCTTCCCTGACATCCTCACCCTGAGACCTCCAAATAAAGGTGCTGTAATGTTCTCAACAGACCCCACTTGTGATTTCCTTGTAAGGGTGACAGCTGCTTAACTACACCCTGCCTATCCTGGAATAAGCCAGTCTTGGTCTCCTGGCCTGGTGGCTGCCCACTACCCTCTTCTGTCCATTAAAGTCTGGTGCCTCATTAAGTGGATCCCTGGAGGCCCCTCTGACCAAGACTGTATCTCCTTCCCTGCTACAGCCTAATTAGATGCCACAAAGCCCAGCTTCCCCAGGACAAAGCTTCTCTCACTTCTTTGCATACTGGATGAGTACGACAGGGGATCATGCGAGGGTCACAGGGTTGATGTCTAGGGGACTCAGAGCCACACCCTCCCTGTCACCCACAGCTGCATTCATGGGACTTTCAGGACAAGGTGGAGAGGGGCTCATGGGGTATTTGCAAGGGGAAGCTGGACCTTTGAGGAAGGGCTCCCTTGTATGCATGAGCTGTGACAAGGAAGCCAGGAGCTCCATGAGAGCCTCTCCCTGTGGAGGAATAAGGAGGGGCCACAGGGACCTCCAGGTTTGCTAGTTGTGGGCTCCAGAGAAGGAGAGGCTCAGGGGTAGAGCTGATGAGGGGGCTCTGTGAGCCTCTCACATCACGGAGTTGCTGGGCCCACTGCATTCTCTCCTCACTCCTGGTTCCAGCTGGAATCCCCAAGGACTGGGCTCTCTCCCATCTTCCTGGCAGGTGGGATGCTGTTCCCAGTGCCCGATCAATGTGCTGACCCAGGTCTACCCCTGCTCAGGGTGCCTGTCCCCACCCTCCCCAGCCAGTTCTCTGCTGCCAGGGACAGATCTGGGCGGCCTCACATTTTCCCCTGCACCTCCCTCCCCTGCCTGCGGGGCGAGTTCCAGCCTGCCCCTCATAAATAAGGGCACATGCAGTTCTGTAGGGGAAGGCCCTGTGCCCAGGGATTGGGGGGCAGTTTTCTCCTGGCACAGGAAGGCCTGGTGAGACTCCACATTTGGCGGGCACAGAGACAGACAGCACCAGCTGGGGAGAGGGGCTCTGCAGGCCAGCAGAGATGCCAAGACCAAGCAGCCTGGGCAGGTGGAGCACCAGGAAGGCTGTGGAGACAGCTGCAGGGCAGTCAGGAAGGACAGAGAAGTTTGCCAGAAAGGAGACTCCTGCCCCTGCCTCTGGCCTCTGTACCAGGTGAGATGTGTAGAGTATGTGTGTGGAGGGGTAGTGTGTGGGGGTGGCAGATCTCTCAGAGTCACACTGAGGAGACCTTGGTCACAAAGAATCAGAAGTTTCAGGGCTGGGGATTTAGCTCAGTGGTGCTGCTGCCTGCCTTACAAGCGCAAGGTCCTGAGTTCAATCCCCGGTACCAAAAAATAAAAAGTTTCCCATCACAGCCTAAGCTTCCACCACAGGAGAGCAGGCATGCAGCACATAGGCAGGGCCTTGACATGTAGGGGCCAGGGGCATGATTCAGATCTGGGTCCACTGTACCCAGGGCAAGTTTTGACCAGGTCCCGGGTCTGGACAGGGTCACCCATTTGTCAGATGAAACTGAGGCTTAAGCAGGAAGTGACTTGTTCAGAAGGCTACACAATCCAAAGGGGATCCTGGCCAGCCTGGAGGGATCTTGCCCCCAGAAGAGGAGGGCCAGTCCTGTGAGAATTTCCCCAGTTCAACACTCGCTAGGCCTATAGGGGAGAAGGAGGTGCTAGTCTTTGAGACTCTCTCATGTTAGAAGGAATAACATCCCTCAATCCAATAAAGCCATGTCTAAGGGACTATCAGAGGAGACTAGTGCTGCCTAGAGTGCTTGGGCAGGTGTTCCCAAGACATGACATTTAAGGTGGACCTTCGAGAACTTTGGCAGAAACAGGGGAGACACCTGGCCCAAGTCCAGAGTCATGAAAGCAAAGACTCTGCTGGGTGTGCAGCAGGGTCGAAGAACAGCAGGGTAGTTACATGCATGCCAGGAAGAGTCAGAAGAGCCCCAAGATTGTGCCCAGTGTAATGCAGACTCTCTAGACCTGCCAAATAATGACCCTGCATAAGTGTCCTTGTTAGAAAGATCAAGCCCTGTAGGCACTCACAGAGCCTGGCGCATAGCTGATAGTCAATAATATATATCAGATACAGCAATGAATTAACAGAGGACCCACACCCAGAAATGTGGAGAGTCCTCAAGTGTGGGGCAGTGGAGATAAGAGCCAAAGGCAGGGAGGCCAGGTGAACAGCATGCAGGGTGGGGAGAAGGGCATCTCCCACCAGAGGGGTGGTGTCCGACTGAGGGATGGTGAGGGGCCAGGAGCTGGGCAGTAGGGGGCTAGAGTGCAGCTGAGAGGGGGCACAGGAGGACTAACTAGGGCAGGCAGAGAAGCTGGCAGGGGTGTTCTGAGTCAGAAATGCCTGTGGGGTCTTAGGGTGGTGTCTGGCAAAAAAGCCATCAAGTCTGGAGATGGAGCCTCTTGTCTTAGATATTTACAGCCACAGGGGAGGATAAAATCACCCACAGTTGGAGAGGGAGGGAGGCAGGCAGCCCAAAGCAGGGACAGGCCAGCACTGGTAGTGTCTGAGAGAGTGATCGGACACAGAAGGGCTGGGGGAAGCCCTCAAGGGCAAGGGAACAGGTGGCCCCACACCAACCTCTGTTTAGGGGCCTGGAGACCTAGCGCCAGGGAGTCCAGAGATTGCTGGAGTTCTCCAGAGACACAGCCATGGTAAGGCTGGGGATGTACTGAAAAGGCAGATTTGGGCAGGGCAGTGTGGGTGGAGGACAAGGGAGTGTGGAGCTAGCGGGCAAGAGACAAACTCCTGGAGGGTAAAGGGAGGGAAGGCGGGAGATGTGGTAACAGCTGGAGGAGGACAAGGAAGCAGCAACCTAGAGGGTTAGCACTTCAGAAGTGAAGTGACAGGAGTGTGTGCTGGGAGGGACAAGAGCTGAAGCTACCTGAAGGAGGGAGTTGTTAGTGCCAGGGCTCTGGGGGTGCTGCGTGTGTGTGTGTGTGTGTGTGTGTGTGTGCACTCACGTCTGTGGGGGAATGCAGGGCAAGTGTGGTGCAGGGACTGTGGGATGGGCATGGATGGTTGGGGGATGTGCTCAGCAGTAATGTGCAGGGCAAGAAGGAGCACTCTCCCCTGACTTCCTCATCTCAAGGAAGCAGTGAGGGGCCATCTAGACAGAAGATGCAGGGATGGGAGGGGCAGAAGCCCCTCTCCCAGGTCCAGCTCTAAGAAGCCTGTCCACCCTTCTCCCTGGCTGGGGCCGTCTTCACAGGGTGGAAGGAAGGGGCAGGTAGCTTCAGGTGGCTGGGTAGGTGCCCTGCATTTCTTGCCAACATGGTAGAACTGAGGACACACAGGAATGTCCCCCACCTCTAGTCTCCACTAGCTACTGAAATTTTTTTCTCTCTTCTTTTCTCTACTCTTCTCTTCTATGGTACTGGAGATTGAATTCAGGGTCTTTGCATTGAGCTATATCTCCAGCCTTTAATTTTTTTTTTTTAAATTTTGAGACAGGATCTCATTGTCACTAAGTTGCCTAGGCTGAGGTCAGCCTTGGAATCCTTTTGCCTCAGCTTCCCTGAGTGCTGGTATCACAGCTTTGTGCCACAGTGCCTGGCTTGTCACTACGATTGTCTTAGGATGTGCCCTTCTTTCAGCCACAAAACCTTTGATCTAAACCAAACCTTTGATTTAAACCAAACCTTTCTTAAATTACTTTCTGTTTCTGCCTGAGCCACTTTCTGGGGTGAATAGTTCTGTCTTTGTCCCCACTCTTGGAAAGAGAACCAGATACAGGAGGGTCAGAGGATGTTCCTTGACCCCCACTTCCTTTTTCATGGGTTCCTGACAAGTGGGCCCAGAGGCAGGACATGTGCAGCAGGCTACACAGAAAGCCAAGTGCCACCTGAGATGGGGTTTTCTTTTCATTGCTTTCTGTTATGGGCAGATTGGACATTCTCTAAAATTATCTTCATTTGCATTTTGTGGGGTGGGATGAGGAGGAAGATGACAACCTGGAAGGGAGTGGCTGCAAGCTACTCTGGGGTGGGGGGTGGAAAAGGCCAGGGTGTCCCTCAGTCAGAAAGGGACGTCCACCCAGTCCCCAGGGCAGACATGCTTAGGTAGAACATCTGTTTAGCCAGCAGCACGAGATGGGGGGCTGCTCTTGGACTTCAGGATTCCCTGGTGCCCGAAGCCCCTGTCCTGACCAATCCAAGAGGGATGACAGGCCACCTTTCACAGCATGGAGGCTTGGGAAGCTTCTGAGTCATCCATTAGAGCGCTGAGTCAAGATTAAGACAATTCTCATGCCAGGGGGAACTGTTGGAGATACAGACTCCTCTAATGCTAGTCAAAACCCATTTTCTCTTTCCCCTTAGCACACTCTCTGACAAGTGGCAGCTTGCTAAGCTGAGAAACCATCCCATTATCCTGTGTGACCTCCCTGCTTTCTGCAGGGTCTTTCACCTAACAATTTCCAGATTCAGGGGCTTTCAGACACTGTGCTTGGTCTTCTGCAAAGAAGTTTTAGGGATAAGCAAGGACTTTCGCTGGTAAAGTTGATCTTGACAGACAAGATGCCTCCAGTCACCCAGAGACCTTAACTGCTTAATTCTTGTCTTCAGTCTGCTGTTCAAGAGGGGTAGGGGTGCCTAGGAAGGGGACAATGCAGCGGGGCTGGGACTCCATCCACACTGGCTCTGGGCTCAGCCCTGAGCTCTGCCAGCTTGGGCCCTTGCTTCTCAGAAGGGAGGGCAGCTGTGGGATGGAGGTTGGGGTGGACGCTGCTTACCTGCTGTTGCCATACTTGATGCGAATGTCACGGCTGCGGTTGAGCTCCTTGCCATCCTTGAACCAGCGGTAGGAGGGCTGGGGGTTCCCAGCTGCTGCCTCGCACTTCAGCGACTGCTTCTCCCCGACCTGTCCTGTTTGGCTTTTCATCTTCTTCAACTTAGGCCGGGTGGCTGTGGAGAACAAGGCAAATAGGTGAGTGTGGTGGTGGTGGTGAGGGCAGCACAAAGCATGAACACATAGGGGCTGGGATTGGAGAGGGAGGGTGAGGCCAGAAGCCGCCCCTCCTGCTATCATTTCTTAGTTCAACTCAACCAACACTTATGGAACCTACAGTGAGACAAATGTGCTGCTACTTACGGAGTGTCCTTTGTGCCTAGAGTGTACTGAGGGCTGTATTTTAGCTTATAAAGCCATCACAATAACTCCATGAGTCCAATGCAGTGTTTAAACCCATTTAAAGGTAAACAAACTGAGGCTCAGAAGACTTCCCTAAGGGAGGGTGATGGAACAGGTTCAAATCCAGATCATGACCCCAGTGCTCATGATCTAACTCCTGTTCCAAACCCTCAAATGTGTGCTGGATCAGAGGACACAGGCAGACCAAGATGACAGGCTTGACTAGCACACCTACAAAGCCCAGCCTAGTAGGGGAGGTGTGACCTGTCACTGCTGTCACAGCATACCTCATGAAGACCTGGGGACAGTGGAACCCGGAGAAGCCACCCTAGCCCTGGCGATGGGGCTCACTTAGCTAAAGGCTAAAGGACAGGTCTAGAAAAAGAGGGGAATGTGAGACAGGCAGAAGGAGCACTGTGGCTTGGGGAGTCACATGTGGTCCGGGGGCCGGGCAGACAAATGTGTGAGGCAGTCTGACTGTGAAGGGCCACAAGCCCTCAGTTGTGCTTCTGGACCCAGACCTGGTCATTGATGCAAAGCTGAGAGTTTCCCCCATTTTTCCTAAACACTAATCTGTTTTCATGCTTCATCCCCTTGCTCCTTTCCCTACCACCTAAAAAAACCCCAGAAGAACGTCTCCTGTTCTCAGGAAGGCGGGGGCAAGCCAGTGTGGGGTACATCATGACTTCCATTGGTACAGCTCTTTACACTAGGGTAGAGGGGGTATGGGTACACAGGACATGTGACACTTTCATGCACACCTCATTTGGTCCCTGAGCTCTTTGAGACAAGTGTCATAGTGACACTTATGGTGAGGATGAGACTTAGCGGTTCAGAAACTTGACAGAAGCTATAGGCAGCCAGAGGCTGGAACAAAGCCCAGAGGCTTGAATTTGCAATGTTTCAGGCTGGTAGCAGGCCGGAGTCTGCTTTTGCAGTCTTGTCTCTTTTTGAGAGTTGGAGACCTTGATTCAGCTCCTTCCCGTAGCAGAAGGGAGGGTCAGTGGGGGCTGATTGGCCTGTCTAGGACACTGATCTTGGCTCGGGTAGCTCAGAGCTTTAACAGTGGCCAGAGCTGGCTCTAGAGAGGGTCTGGCTAGAGATAAGGGTCCCCCCGCCCCCGGACTCAGTTGTGACTCACTGCTTGTAAGGAGTCGGTGAGTGAGAAGTGCAGGGAAGAAAAGGAACTCAGGGAGAAAACCTTGAACAATGTGTTACAAGGGCTTAAGCAATGATTTTTTGTGGAATAATTTTGTTCATTTTAGAAAATCAAAAAGTACAGATGGGTGAAAAGAAGTAAACAAAATCATCTATTATGTCAAAACTCAGAAACAACACCCCCAACACACCATTTTTAAACCAAATGGGATCAGGGCCAGTAGCATGTTTCTCTCATTTAATGAAAGAATGCACTTTCATTTTGGTAGTAAACATTAATAATAGCACTTCCTAAACTGAATTCTATAAGACACAAGTATCTGAAGAGGTGAAATAGATATTACCTGAAAAAACGTTTCCCTTAGGAAAGAAATTGGGTTGGGAAATATGTAGGTATGCACAGTATCTTCATTAACTTTAGTACGATTGAAGTAAGAGCCTTGAAACATTTTTTCTTGGAACACTTAGTAGCATTTCAAGAAAATAAGTGGAACATATTCTATCACATAACTAACAGGTGTATTTTTTTTTTGGTACTGAGGATTGAACTCAGGACCTTGTGCTTTCGAGGCAGGCGTGGTGCCACTGAGCTAATCCCGTGGTGTATATTTTTGTAGATATATACTTTGGGCTTTTGGTGGAACTGAAGCCTTCATACTGAGCTACCTCTCCAATCCTTTTTCAATTTTAAAATTTTGAGACAGGCTCTTGCTAAGTTGCTAAGTTTCCCATGTTGGGCTCCAATTGGCTATCCTCCTGCCTCAGCCTCACAGAAATCTGGAATTATGGGTGTGTGCCACCACACCTGGCTTATACATACGTGTTTGAATAGATAATATATTCATATGATTCAACATTTAAGAAGTGGGAAAGGTTATATGAGTATATAAAACAAACTAATTTTTCTGGGGGTAGCGCTGGGGATGGAGCCCAGGGTCTCAAGTATGCCAGGCAAATGTTGTACCACTCAGTTCAGCCCTCTCTCTCATTTCTGAACATGGCCATTCAGTTGCCTTTCCAGGTGATCAATTTTATCAGTTCTTTTGACATGCATTCAAAGATCTATGCATATAAAAAACCCCTGGCATTTCCACACATATTTTTCCATGGAATCATTTTTCATCCTTATGCAGTACTCTTCCCCGGGTGCATCTGATTTATGTAACTGATTGTTATTGTGAAGCATTCAGCACATCCCCTGCCTGCCCATCACTAATGTCCCGGGACATCTGTGCAGCTTTTGTTTGTGAACGAAAGGTGTTCACTGCTGTGAGAGCAGTGACTATGTTCGAATCCAAGCTTTGCAGCTTGTTAGCTTTGTGTCCTCATGGCACTGACTTCATTCTTTTGCGCTTCAGTTCCTCACCTGTAAGATACAGGTGATAAATAGTGGCTCCTGATGATGGCTGTGAGGATTATATGAGATAATGGATGTAGAGCTTGGCACACAGAGGGCAGTTAACAAAGGTTAGCTGCTCTTATTATTATTATTATTACCAATAATCCTATCCTAGATGCTCTTCCTCAAAGCGGAACTGCTGTGTCAAAGGGTAAGCAAGCTTCCTCAGCTTTGGCACCAGCCAAATTGCCCTTTGGAAATGGTGCACTAATTTGCACGCCCTTGTGAATGATGGTGCCTGTTTTGTCCACAGCCTCACCCTCACTAGGTGTTATCGTGTCTCCAATCTCTGCCAATTAGCTAGGCAAAAGATAACGCCTCTCTGTTGTTGTAATTTGCATTTATTTGATTACTGATGAGGCTGAACATCTTTTCTAAATATATTGGCCCATTGTATTTCTTCCTTTGGAACTGCCTGTTCATGTCTACAGCCTGTTTTTCTACTGAGTGCTCCTCATCTTTTTTATTGGTTTGTAAGAGCTCTTTAGAAATATTAAGGCCATTAACCTTTCTCTACAATGTTTTTTCTAAGTTACCTGCTTTCACATTTTGAAATGCTATTTCTTCCTCTCTCTTCTCACCTAAAGGTTTTATGCGCATCAATCTACAATTTGTTAGACCTTTGAGAACGTCATCATTCTAAGCATGATTAGAGTCCTGCCTCAGCATCCTTCCTTGACTTGCACCCCAGCCTCCTGTGTCTGCTCTGGAATCCCCCAATTCATGCCTTTACCATGGTTCTTAACCCTGGATGCTAATGAGAATCATGTGGAAATTTTAACACTTTGGTGGTGCTGGGAGCATGGGCTGGGCATTCTGAAGCCAAACCCATGACGGTGGTCCAGTCCTGTGGTATAAAGTCTCTCTAGTCCTGTGGTATAAAGTCTCTCCAGGTATCTTTCTCCAGGAAAGCGAACATGTTTAAGTGTACAGCTGGTTACAGACAGACACATCTGCATGTGCAGCTGGCTTTGGTCAAAGGTTCAGTTTATACTTATTGATTTAACCACTTGGGCTAGTGGTGGCCTCCAGCTAGTGCCCTTCTCCCTTTTGTGAACCAGGGGCCCAGAGAGCTCTTCTCAGGCTCTAAAGTACCCCTATCCCCCAGTGGAATGCGTGGAACTTTCCCACAGTTCTGACACAGGGGACCCCCACCGCCCCACCACATGGGCTACCTTGCTCCCAGGGGAGGACTGGAGGTGATGCCTGATGGGACAAATCTATGCTCACCCATCTACCTTGTTCCTTTCTTTTTTTTTTTTTTGTACTGGGGATCGAACTCAGGTCCTTGCACATGTGTAGCAGGCGGCGAAACCACTGAGCTAAATCCCTGGCCTCTACCTTGTTCCTGACATGAGCTGGATGCAAGAACATGCACTGCGCAGTTGATGGCCACTGGTTAACGGTGGTGGTGGGCTAGGGGTGTAGCACATAGAGACAGACTGCAGGCATGACCCTCATTCTGGGGCCCAAGGAACTGGAGGCTCCAAAGTCATTCCCTGCCCCCAGGAAGAACACAGGATTGCATTTCAGATCCTAAGGAGCCCATTCCATTAAGGACTCTGTGTGACTCTGTAGCTACTTCTCATGGTCCACTCACTTTAGAACAACCAGTATAGTCACTTGTTTTCATCCATCCATCCATCCATCTATCCATTCATTTAATTCCTTTTCAATGAATCAGTAATTGAATTGAATGCATTCCACTTAGTATATGCCAGGCACTGTTCTAAGTGCTGAGTGTAGAGTAGTGAACAAGCATCCTTCTCTTAGGGAGCCTGACTTTCAGTGAGGGGCATGGACAATCAGCAAGTAATCATCGGGAAAGACAAGACAGTGATAATCAGCTGGATAAAGGCCCTAAGGTGGGCATTAGCTTGGTGAGTTCACAGGCCTAAAAGATGCCTAGATGTCTGGGAAGAGAGTGAAAGATGGAGGTGACTTGAGGAGAGCTTGCAGAAGCAGGCAAAACCCAGGTGACATAGGGCTGTGTGAACCAGAACAAGAAGTCAGATTTGCTCATCTTTATTTTAACTTTTTATGTGCCTACTAGAAAATTTTAAGTTACACATGTGTATGGTATTTTATTTATATTGGACAGTGCTGGTCTAAAGAATGACAAAATAAAGATAAATATGCCATATTCTTTACAAATCATGCCATATTCTTTACAGAGAGTGTTCTAGCTCTTACTGGTTCCTCATAAGAATCATCTGATAGCTAGGGCCAGTCAAACTTTGTAGGCTGTATTTTTTTTTCCCATCAAGGAAGTTCCTTGGTGGGAGGCAGGTGCAGCAGCTCAGGTGGCAGGAAAGAGAAGAATGCATACTAGATGGCCTTTGGAACAATGCCTGGGGGACCCCTGTACCCTCTCTCCTGAGTCCAGAGACTGTCAGGTATTCTCTGGCAAGGACTGGGGTGACCATGAGAAGATGGTCTTGGATTTGTTTTGTAGGTGTGACAGAAAGAGGCTTACAAACTGGGCAATGACCTGATCTTACTGTCTGCATTTTAAGCTTTTTCTTAATCTGAGCCACCATTTTTTCTTTGTCTGTGGCTTCTAGTCATTAGATCCAGTACCCCTGAGGTCACCTGGGATAAGGCTCAGTGTCTGTTCACAGAGCAGAACTTGGACACCTGGAGACAATTCTTGTGGGCCTCAGACATGACTGGGCCAGCTCTAGCCCTAAGCCTGGAGACCCTCTCTGAGCTGGGTCCAATTTTGTCTGTGCCTCTTTTATGGCCGAGGGCCCAGAATGCCCATGTTAGTGTGGGAGTACGGAGATCTCATACTGGGTCCCAAGAGTGTTTTTGGGCAAGGGATATGAATGGGCCTTCCGGAATGGATGAGATCTGTCAGGGCAAGAGCGCAAGGCACGCAATGGGCAGGCCCTCATCCTGCATCTGTCAACATATATTTACCAAGTGCCCGCTATGCACTAGGTTCTGTGCTTTGTCCCAGACATAAATGGAGTGACCATCCCCACCCTCCAAGTTAAGCCTGTCCCTCTCTATCATTGTTTTGTTACATGAGAAATATAATTTTGTTGTAGGAAACTTACACAAGGAGAAAGAAAAACTTATTTAAGTCAATTACCACCAAAGAGAAAACCACTGTTCACATTTTCTTTCTTTTGGTACTGGAGATAGAACTCGGGACCTTGTGGTTGCAAGGCAGGGGTGGAACCACTAAGCTAAATCCCCAGCCCAGTGTTCACATTTTCAAACACCTCCTGGAAGACAGTTCTCTATTAAATGCTTTAGATCTTACTTTTTTTTCTTTTCAATCAGCACATTGTAAAAGCATTTTTCCATATTTACAAATATAGCTATAAATCATTTTAATGGCTGCCTAATATTCCACTGTTCACATGAATTTGTTAGGTTGTTTCCAGCATTCTGTTAATATGAACATGACTCTAATAAACTTCTCTGTCAATTCAACTTTGTGGCCAAAGGGAGCAGCAGCAGTCCTGCAGTTTTGTGCATATTTCCCCAAGTAGAAAGGAGACTCTTCAAGGCCAAGCAAACAGGAGAGGGGACAGAGGAGAGATATAAGGTAAAAGCAAGTAGAAGCTTGGTGTGTACAAGAAGTGGGAAGAAATGCCCAAGCCCCTGCCAGATGACCATCCTGACATCTGACTCCCGGAGGGTGCCCCTGGAGGGGCAGCAGGAAGTTGATGGCTAGGTGGGCCCTTGGGTTTGGAGCAGCACTCCCTTCCCTGATGACTTCTCTTCACACCAAGCCCCCTCTGCTGAGCTCCCAACTGCTTGGGTTGTGGGGAGACCCAGAGGTCAGTTTGTCCAGCTCCCTTCTTCTTGGAGCAATATTAACTAAGCAGCAGGACCAGGCTTTCTGAAGTGGCGATATGGAAGTGTGGGGAGATCGCCTCTGGCAGCTTTGTAAGGCCAAAAGGGAGGTCTCTCAAGGTCTCCACAGAAAGATTTTCCTTGATGACAGGTTCTATAAAACCTCAGGACATATCCTACATTGCTACAAGTTGGCCATCAGGTATCTAGTGGCTTCTGCTTCCAGTCACCTGTTGTCAATCCAAGGCATCTGGCCTGTCTCTGTTTGACAGGTAATCCCGGGGAAAGCACCTCATTATAGATAGCAACACAGAACAACAACCAGCGCTGCTCCTTCCCCACATCCCAGCCCCGAGGCCAGGAGGTGCTGCTGTGCCAGCCACTTGACCTCATTCCTCTCAGCAGTGGGTGGGGGGTGCAGAGCCTGCAGAGATCTAAGAGCAAGACAGACGCCCAGGACGTGGCCAGGCAACCTGTCTCAGGAAAACCTGGCTCTGCCTTGCCCCTAGCAACCAGAGTCAGGGAGGCAGCAGCACCAGCTATAGCAGCAACAGCATCACAGCAGTAGTAGCAGCAGCAGCGGTAGGCTCTTAAAAAGGATAATGATCCTCACCTCATGACTAAGACTGAGCAGTCTCCTTTGCAGGGCAATACCTGGAGACAATGTGGCCAGCCTTCCTGGCATCAAAGTCTCTCACTGTCCTGCTGCTGGCAGGCTGCTGGCTGGCCCCCTCCCCACCCCTGTCCCACCTACAAAGTGATTGCAACCTATTGGAGGTTAATTACAGACTCCAAGTTCAAATGAGAAAGAAAGAAAGAAAGAAAAAACTAAACTAAACTAAAAACACAGCTTGGTTTAAGTGGGCACAGAGGGCCTGCTCTGTGAAATGGAGAGCTGGGTATCCTCCCGGTGGCCTGAAGAGGGCCACCTGATGCTCTGAGGACAGGCCTTGGAAAGAAGTTCGTGCCTAGCTGGGCTTCGGCTTTCTCTGGGTCACATGTCCTTGGCCAAGCAGTCCAGCCTGGTGCCTGGGCTTGTCTTGCCCTCCTCTTAAAATGAACTGACAAATATTCGCATGCAACAGGCCCTGTGAGGTGCTGGGCACCTACCAGACACAAGGGTTATGGGGCTAAACAAGACAACATGGTCCCTGACCTCTGGTTGGGTTATCCCTTCTGTTCAGGGCTTCCACCAAAGCTGGAAGTGGCCTCAATGACAGTCACTTTCCCAGCACCAGTGAAAACCAGCCCTGGAGTTATCACTTCAGTTACAAGGTAAAAAGGGGCCAAAATTGCTGGAAATGACACTTAAAGAGGGCAAGCAGACACTGTACCAGGAGAGCAGGTAGAGAAGAGGGGAAAGGAGGAGGAGGAGAAGACAAAATTTGGTAGCATCAAGACCAACAGAAATGTTCCTGCTTTCTTAAAGCCTCACCTGGCCAGCCAGAACATTACCCATTGACACCCAACCCTACATTTTTTTTTGGGGGGGCAGGGCATGGCCAGCTTGACTGCTCTGGCTAACACCATGCTCACCCTCAGATCTCTGGAAAGAGCCTGCTTGGGGCTCTGCCAGGCTAGGGGTAGAGATGTCCAATTCGGAGGTCAGCAGGTCCACACTTCAGAGCCCCATCTCTGCTCAGGGCTGAGCCACAGGTACATGAGCAGCAGAGATGGGGGAGGGGGAGAGGCACCTGTGTAGGGAAATTGCATGGTTCTCCAGGAAGCAGCACCATAAAAGGGGAAAAGGGTGGGAGATGAGGACATGGCAATTCAAGTCTTCGTCCCAGTCTCAGTTTTTCACCTGTCTGCTCTTAGGCAGTTTGGCTTCTTGGGGCTTCAGTTGACTCACTTCCTCTGCTTATTTCAGGGGAATGGAGTTACAGCGGGTTCTCTATGGAGCCATAGGAACTTCTGACCTTAGTATCTCTTCAGCTGCTATGGCAGAGGTCTGGGGCAAAGCAGAGAGGACAGTCCTGAAGAGCCGCTGCCATTTGCACAAACCCTGGTTAATCTCTCTACCGGGTAAGGCTGGGCTCTAGGCCAAAGACTTGGGCTCTGGCACAGCACAAGCTGGTATAGAGATGTCTAGCTGCAGGTGAGCTAGGCCACTTCTTGCTTGGGAACTCAGAGAGAGCTGAGGAGGGGTCCCAGAGGCTCTCTCATCTATGCAGTGGGTCTGCACTTCCTGCCTCCCCTTATCTGGGTGGGGAAAGTTGTTTCTGAGGTCTAGGGGTTGGGGAAGGGAGTGGAAGGGGACACCTTGTCCATCTAAGCAGAAAAGATTGGCTTCTCAACTGAAGTACATGTGGAGCGGATAGTCTTGGGGCCTCTTTCTGGAAGGTTTGCCAAGCTCATTAGTAAGGGAAAGCAGCACTGCTGTATTAAAACAAACAGACATACGATGGAGTAGAATGTCAAATTCATGTGGATTTTTAAGATAAGAAAAGATGTTTTCAAAGCAATGTTGGGCTTCAAGGAAAGGTCTTAGCAGGCTTGCTGCAGGCCAGTGGCAGTCACAGTTTCCCTGTCTCTGTCCCTCCAATGTCTACAAGCACTGAGAGCCCTGGTGAGCTGCTCTGGGGGTGTAGGGGGCTGAGAGTCCGTCCCTGGACGAGGCTAGTGAAGTTGAGAGGCCTAGAAAGAACTCACCCTGGAATGAATGCTTCCCTCCCTGGTACTTAGTCCCTCGCTCAGATGTGTCAGGTGGAGATCCAGTTTCTCTATCTCCTCTGCCAAGACTGCTCTTGCTCTCAGGTGCCCTCTTTCAGTCACTCTGGCATCTGTGACAACCCCTGTGTCTCTTTTGACTTTCTCACAGGTCAAGTCCATTCACCTTCCATTAAGCCTCTTGCCCTCCTAACTCTCCATCATCTGTCAGGACCACGGTGCCAGCAGGTGTGTCTGGCAGGTTTGCCTCTATTGCTTCACTACTATTCAGAAACCTCCCTGATGTCTATAGAAGAAAGGTGGCCATCTCCTCCCTTATCTGGCATCCAGGGCTCTCAGGGGATGTTTGCTGAGCCAGTCAGTGGGTCCCTTCCCAAACTCCTCTCTACTTTTCCCTACCACTTCCCTTCAGGAATCATATTCCTTGAAAATCAAGCCACTGGTTGATTCCCAAATGTGTATATTCTATCCTGCCCCAATCTACTCTGCTCATGCTCCCCCCAAATTCCATTCCCCTCACAGGAAGTAGAATGGAGAGGTCAAGCCATTCAGGCTGGAGGTCACACAGGTCCCTGTGCATCACTAGGCCAGTGACTTAACCTCTCTGAGCCTTTATTCCTTTGTGAAACAGGGTCAGTCCTATCTACCTTCTAAGATTGTGGTGAGAGTTAGACGGGGGTAGTGTATGCTGAGAATTTAGCACAGTGCCTGGAACAGAGAGATAGCTTAATAAGTGGCAGCTCCTCTTAATCTGAATCCCTCAAGAGCTCCTCAGATACTGCTCCTTCTCTAATCCACCCAGCCAGAAGCAGTCTCTGCACCATACAGACTCAGTGTGCCTTTCATCTGCTCTTTCTGGGGCTTCTTACCTGGGAGCAAGCCAGACTCTTTTCCTTCTAGACTGTGGGGAGCATGGGGATAGGATATGTTGGGGCATTGCTACACTCTTGGTGTCTGGCCAAAGTAGGTGCTCACTGATTACAAGTTGAAAAATGAATCAGTAATGGAGGACCAGACTGCACCTAGATTATCCCAGATGGAGCTGGCTGCAAGCACTCAGGGGAGGGCGGGGTCCCCTGACAGCTCATCTTAGAGCCCTTTCCCACCCAGAACTCTTCCCCAACTCATCCTCATTCCAAACAGGCCTGCGCCCCAGAACAGAAGATCTGGTAATAAAATTGTTAGCTTCATATGTATTCCTGTGTGGGCTTCCACTGCCCACCCCTCAGAGGCCCCAGCCAGGCAGGAAGCCTAGCCAGGGCAGACTCCTTCCAGGAGACTGGCCTCCATCAGAGAATGTCCCAGCTAGGGAAGGTCCTTGCTTGGTCCTTTGGTCACACATGGGCTGAGCACTCAGACCTTTGTGGAGAGTCTGGCTGAGCAGGGCTACGCTCCCATGGTGGGATGGGGCCTATGGTGCCCGTGCTGTATGTTGTGGAGCACAGAGGGTACACTCACCTTCCCTTCCACTCTGGGGACCAGGAGGGGAAGCAAAACCTACATTGGGCCTGAAGGATGAGCAGGACTTGTCAAAGAGAAGGGAGAGATTGTACCAGGCAAAGGGAAGAGCAGGTTCATAGGAGCAAGACTGGAAGATCACAGTGCACTCAAAACAGGGAAATTCTATCAAGGCATGGCATGGTATAGAGGTGAGGCAGCTAGGGAAGGAAGGTACTTTAGGGGCTGTTACCTTCATTCTTTCCCTGGAGCTGCCAAGCCCTTGGCTTTATTGGCAGGAGACTTTCTTGTCTGGGCCTCAATTTCTCTATCTACAGTGAAGGGAGTGAACTATGAGCTCAGATCTAGCCTCAGCTGACTGCAACAGAAGTCATAGACCTGTGGCCAGGCCCAAACCTCCAGAGCCCTTGCAAAGCATTTCCAGCTGGGGAGCAATCCTGAGGTCCCGGCCACAGCCCCCTACCTTTCTACCACCAGCTACACTTCCTGACTGCTCAGCTGCTCGATCACAGGGATTCCTGACTGAACCCTCCTCTGATGTAGAACCATCCTTCTACACACTGCATGTGGCTCTGACCAGGCTGCCATCCTGCTCAGAACCTGTTGCCTCCTCCTGGTTCAGAGAAGGCCAAACTCAGTAGCCTGACATGCAGATCACCTTATGGCCTGGGTGGTTCTCCTGCACACAGTTCAGAACTGCACTTTATTTCCTAGGGCCCTGGGGTTTCCAGCCTGTATACTCTGAGCCAGTGGTTGTTCTGGTCTGAGTGCTCAGCCCTTTTGCCCTTCCCTTTCCCCTACGTCAGTCTTAACCCCATGCCCTCCTCCCAAGGGCCTCCTCAAGCTCCTTAAAAGGGAGGCAGTCTCTCCTTCCATCCATTCTGTATTGCCTCTTGCTGGGGTCAGCCTTGAAACTGGAATGGGACCTACCTAGGTCTGTCTTATCCCACAAGGTGGCGAGTCCATTCCCCAGTGACATGATCTCAGCTTACAGCCCAACCCCAAGCATGGAGTACCTTGCCTGAGCCAGGAGCTGGGGAAGTAGTGCAGCTGAGAGGCCCCTTATGGGGACCCACCAGGGAGGAGGAGGACTCTGCCCAATCAGTGGTTCTCAAGCTGGGGAGTGTGCTAATACTTTATTGACCCTCTCCCCACAGTTTCTGATTCAACAGGTCAGGAGTAGGGGGTCAAAGATCTTCATTTCTAACAAGTTCCCAGTTTATATTTTAAATCAAGATCCCACTAATACAAAACATTCATCTTTTGTCCAAGGGACTCCATAGGACCACATGAATACCTCACATAGGACTAGATCTGGCAAGACTCTCTGGATACCAGCTTGGTTTCTGGCCGGGGCATTTCTTCATAATAGCTTCCATCTTCCTAAGAGCTCCTGGCTGTTGGTGGAGCCCCAGGGCCTCAGGGCTTCGCTCCTGTGTCAGGGCCCATGGTTCCTGTTCATACCTGACTGCCACAGTCATGGAAAGCTCTTGGCGAGGGCAGAGATTTGACCTGCTCCCCCTGTATCCTCTGTATCTTATCTGCAACTACCTAAGAGCCCAGGAAGTAAGTACCAGAATAGCTGATATGATGGGGGAGGGCCTGCTCCAACAAGTAGATCAACAGGGGTCCTCTGCCTCTTGCTGGTTTGTCTTGAGGGCCACGGAGTGTGGAAGAACCTGGAGGCAAGTGCATGTGCCTGGCTGAGGCAAGGCAGAGGGTGAATCTCAGCTGAAGATCCCATCTTGTCACTGGTTCATGGCTGATCAATGGCATGTCATGAACTTTCCCTATCTCAGTTTCCCCATCTGTAAAATAGGGATGATGAAACAATACCTGTACTCTATGGAATCAGTATTGATGCACAGAAAGTGCTCATTAATTGATAGCTTCCTCTCCTGCAAGTTGGGCACGGCCATGGTGCCACTTCTGCAAGGCCTGTTTAGAGCCTGGTGAATTTCTAGTCACCATCCAAACTCAGGTCAGAGGTCACCTCCTGTATGAAGTCCTCTCTAGTCCTTCTCAGGAGAACAAATCATCCCTCTCCTTACCAAACACTGTACATTTACTTCTGGTCTTATATTCCATTCTAATCATAGGTAATTGTGTAAGGATTGGTCTTTCTGAGCTCCCTGAGGGCAGGGGCTGTGGTTTATTCATATAGTAGAAGCTCAACTTCTACTATGCTTGCAGAATTGAATACACAAAAGTGAGCAAAAGCACATGCAGTCTGTGTAGTTAGCATGCAGCTAGGGGTCTGGAAGGCTGGATGAATGAAGGGCTTGGCTGGAGGAAGGCTGGTAAGGTACGCTGCCACTTGCCTCCTTCTACATGATGAAAGGTGTGTTACCAGCTCAGAAGTGGTAGGAAAATATGATAAGAACATGGTTCCAGTGGGTCCTGGGTCTCAGGTTTTGCCAGCATTCAACAATAAAAAGCCCTTGTTTCAAGTATCAATTGTTCCTCAGGCCAGCCTGGTGACCAGAGAACAGAAGAGGGCTGGAGGAGTGAGTAGGCCAGGGTAGCTGTAGTAGCAGCCAACTCTGAGTTCAGGGCGAGGGCCTGCCTGTGCTGGGTCAGCACCTTTTCCTCCATATGCTCTGTGCTCTGCCACTGCCCTTGGATTGGGGCTGCCTTGACCTGGCTCTGAAGCTCCTACCACCTGGGGTGGAGGGCAGAAACAGGGATCACTCTGGGTCCACGGGACTTTGAATCCACAGACTCTCCTACCAAGATGCTGCTTCTTCCTCCAGCAGTTCACACCACCCACACAGGCCAGAGGGCCTAGGTCTCTGCCTGGGGGAAGGAAGGGCCCAGCTCATACTCTTTTAAGGGAGGCCGTCTCCTCTGTTTGCAATCTGAAGCCCACAGTCCAATTTGACTCCTATCCCAGACTTACTGGCCACCCAATTCTCCCATCCCAGGTGACTCACTGCCCTCCAACAGCCCCATTGCTGTGCCAGTCTGGAAAGACTAGAGCTCCCTGTCCCCTCTTCAACCTTGCCAAATGCTTGGAACCTGGGCTAAGGACTGATGAGTCCTGGTCTGTAAACTCTTTGAGTTCTCAGGATGAAAGACTGTTGGGAGGTACAAAGTCACTCCCTGCCTGTTGTTATTGTTCTTTGTGAACCTCAAGGTGCCAGGGAGCTAGAGCAATGTGTGAGACAAAGGCTGTGCACCAGAGTGGCAGGAGAACCACTCCAGGTGCCAGGCCCAGCAGGGTCAGCCAGGGGCCAAAGCAAGTGGGGGAGTCTACCAAGTATCAATTGCAGCTCAGACACATGCACAGGAGCACATCCCACCTCTCATCTGGACCCAGGCGGATTAATGATGGGATTTTGTTCTAGAAGCCTGGACTTTAGTTTTAGCACAGGCAGGAGATAGGAAAGATGGGAAAGAAAGATCTTGTGACGATTTCTTTGTGCTCAGGGAATTCAAATGAGATGTGTCCAGAGCTCTGAGCTATTGATGCTCATTCACATTCATGCTCCAGGACATCCTGGTAAAGACCATGACCTGCTCTCTGTCCTTCCACTGGCTTCAGCAGAGGGACATTTGCATCAAACCCTGAATGATCCTGCAAGGGTCACAGAGAATCTGGTTCCAGAGTCAGTATTTAAAACAACACAGCATAGGCCAGGCTTGACACACGCCTGTGATTTCAGTTTTTCAGGAGGCTGAGGCAGGAGGATCACAAGTTTGAGGCCAGGTGAGACTGTCTCAGAATAAAAATTTAAAAAGGGCCAGACCTGTAGCTCATTGTCAGAATGCTAATTAAGCACACATATGGTCTTGGGTTCAATCCTTAGTACTGCAAATAACAAAAACAAAAAATACAATGCAAGACTACCATTTTTTAGGGAGGCCAGATCTCCCTGCCCCCAATCTCACAGCTCTTCCCTGCTGAGGGCATTTCCAGAGGTCAGGAGACAAGGAAGGTATTGCCCCAGGTCACACAGAGGCACTGGTAAGTATGGCTCCCAGCAGCCTGGCTTCCAGCTGTGCCATCCCACTGCACCATCAGTGGACTCATAACCCCCTCCTCCAATACTTCGGCCAAGGCTGACAAGGCCTTGGCTGTGGGATAAGGGGAGATGGGGGGGCAACCCCATGTAGGGATATCAGGCGTCAGCCCCACAAATTCTCCATGAGTCATGGAGCAGAGCTCACACCTGCAAGCACTGCCCCACCCAGGCCTGCACTAGGCAGGAGAAAAGCCCATTTCCCCACAGTGAGTCCCTGGGTATGTGGGTGGGGCGAGGATGCCCCCTCCTGCTGTTTCTAAGCAGGAACTAGGGTGCTGCTGAATGTGTGATCAAGGATCAAGGAGAACCAAGAGATTAATGTCCCCTTCTCTTTCCCTTCTTTGCCCCTCCTACTTTCCAAATTCCTTCCCCACATCTAAGCTGATGTTATAGTTCTCAGTCTTTCCACAAAATATGGCTCAGTTCTGGCTAAGACTCCCTCCAACTGTCCAGTACCCATGTTCTGGCCCACTGGCCACTCTGAGAATGCAATAAGAGGATCCTGGAAACCTCAGGCTGGCTGGATGGGAGAGGAAGGGGAGGCTTCCAGCTCTGCAGTTCACTGTTATCTTAATTACCCATCCTGCTGGGTTTGAATCAGACCCCTCTACTTACATACCAGGGATTCAAGACTGCTGGTTCCCATTGCCGTGATACTTTCTCCTGATATCTTGTTCTGGAGCATGACTCTTCCCTATGCCTTCTCCACTCTAAAGAATTCCAAGTCTCCAAAATTCCTCTAGCCCAGGTCTGTTTACTATCTGTTCACCAGACAACTTCCTGAAAGAAGGCATTTCAAAGAGCTGGATGGCCCCTGGGAAGCAGGGAACGAGAAGAGGTGGTGGTGGTGGGACAGAGGGTAAGAGTATAACGGCATATTAAGGACTTTCTCACGGGGGGGAGAAGATCCTGGAACAGAAAACTGAGAGGCCTACAGAATCTCCCCTCTAACCCACTCCCTGAACTCTGCTCCAATGAGTAGCCTTCTCTTCGTGGCAGGAATGCTTGTTTCCTTTGCACTAGTGATTCCTGCTTTCTGAAGCCCAAGAGCTGGTGCTTTGCTACCAGCTGGGTTCCTGCATCTTTAATACTTGACTTAGCCAGCCTTCCAAGGTCTCCATAGGATGCAAAAGTGGGGGGAGAGAGGAGGGGACAGTAAGAGAGGTGGCTTACTGAGCCAAATCCATGAACTGCTGATCATGGAAAGAGGCACCTTTGCATTCCCTCAGGTTACAGATCCCCACAATTCAGGAATCTACATTGCACTCAGAGCTGACCAACAGTCCTCAGGAAGGACACCTAGATATACTTGCCCAGTGGGAACAGCCAAAGAGGCAGCTTGGCTTTCAAATTTCCATAGTGACTTCTCTTTATCAGGCTGAAGACAGCATTGGATTCCTAGGCTCTTCTCAATAAACAAACCAGAGCCTGGCTACCTACCCTTCAATCCCTGCCACTATCCAGAAAATAGGGATAGGAAAAGGATTTGCCTACACTGTCAAGCACGACTGCAACTACCCAACTTCCAGTCAAGTACTCTTTTGAAGCTTTTTTTTTTTATGTTGTAGCTGAGGCAGGAACTCTGGGGGGTGAATAGAGATCCGGCAAGATGGATGTAGCTGTTCAGGTAATGCTAACTTGCAGCCCAAAATCTTACCTCTGGAAAGTACTTTGTGACTTTAACCCCAGTAAGCCTGTTTTACTCTCTCTGTAAAACGCGGACAGGAGCACCTGCTGCCAAGATTGTTATGGGGATTAAATGAAGTTGAAGCATCTGAACATGCTTTGTCCTAGCCTGCTGACTAGTACAAAGTAGACGTTAATAAAATGCTCGCCTGCAGAAGGAAAAAAACAAATGAGAATCCAGGGCTTCCCCAACTGGGCCTCCAGGCAAGCTTGGTTCTACAGGGAGGACGTGCATCCCCCAAAGCTGGGAAGCCCAAGGCCAACACACTCTTTCTTCCAGCAGCGGCCCAAGGTGGGCACTGATTGGAGTCTCAGCTCTGGGCTCTGCTCACTCAGACAGGAGCAAATTCTTGGGCCCAAATGGACTCACTCCTGAAGATCAGAGGAGAACAACTGCCACGTGCCTGGCCAACTTCTAAGGGAAATATGGTCAGAGAAGCAGCGGCGCCCCACTCCCTGGGGTTCGTGAGCCGAGCAGGGCATCGCCTCCGAGTCTTGAACTCTCCGAGCAGAACCGATGGAGGTGTGGCTCGGGTGGGGGAAACTAGAGCACACCTAGCTCGGGCTGCCGCGGAGAAGGGAAGGCAGTGACAGCTCCCTGAGTGCTCGGCGGCCAGGCCAGGCCCCGCGTCCGCCTGTGCGGGTGCTCGCTCCGTGCAGCTCCCTTCCGTGGGGATGCGGCCGACGGGCTAGGCGCGCGCTGCCACCGCCGGACTCCGGGCGCAGTCGCGTCCAGCCCGGTCGTGCCGGCCGCTCTCACGCTGACACGCGCGCCCCTGGTGCCTGTCACCCCGGCGCTGCTCGCTCAGCCCTAGACTCACCCGCGCGGCGCTGGGGGCGAGTGAGCTGGCGGCAGGTTTCTCCCAGCGAAACGGGGTTTCTGGGCGCGCCGAGGTGCCCTACCTTTCTCCCCGGGATCGAGCTCCCGCTCCCGCTTCCTCCCCTCTCGGTGCTTCTTGCCGCGGCCGCGGCCCCTCCTCCTGGGCTCCGACATTCTACCCGGGGTCCCCGGCGGTGGGACGGCCTCGGCTCTACGCTGCCGCGCTGCGCCTCCTTTGCCTGCAGCCCCAGTGCCCGAGCGCGGCGCCTTTCTTATAGCCGGTCACACCCTCCGGGGGAGGGGAGCAGCGAGGTTTAACTCTTCCCCTCCCGCGCTCACCGCCCTCGGCCCCGCCCCCCTCCACCGGCTCAGGCTGTGGGGGGCTGTGGGCGTCCGGGTCTGGGCCCTGCGCCCCTTCCGGCGCCCACCGATGTAGGCAAGACTGGCACCCAAGCAGAGCGCCACGGACCTCCTGGTCAGAGAGGGGGCTCGAGCTGGGCTGGGGCCCAGCGCACGATTGGGGAGGGGGAGCAGAGATCCCCCAGCGAGGGCCAAGCTAAGGACACCATGGAGGTGGGGAGACAGCAAGAGAAGGGCCCAGGAAGGGACCAAAAACAAGCCTACTGGCCAGCCTAGCGGGCAGGAAGCACCCCTGCTGCCTGCAGTTGGTCCCCATAGCCTTGTTAGGCAGTTGACCCCGAGCTTACTCATCCCTGGAGGTCTGGCCTCTGTCCCCTTGGGATACTACCATCTAAGGAACAGCTTTAATGAACCCCTGTTTGGGTCTGGCAGGAGGTCTGTGGGCTAGGAGGCCCTCCCAGCCAGGGTATGTTGCAGCTGGGAGACTGGATGCTCCAGGTGGCTTGTAGCCCCCTCCCACACGCACTCCACTCCACTGCACTCCTCAGCCCAGGCGCAGCTGGGCTGGCTCCTCTCTCCGAGGTCTGTGAGGCCGAATCAGATGCTGCCCCCCTTCCTACCCCCCATCCCACAAACCACAGGGTGAGGGCTGTGGCCAAGGACAGCCTGGCTCCTGCCTCCTGCCTGGGTGTGGTGCGGAAAGGGTTACAAAGAAAGGCTCTCCCTCTCCTGGCTCCCAGAAAGCCTGAGCCTGCGGTTTACTTGCCTAGCTCTGCCTGAGGTGTCCCCTTACAGCCATCCCTACTAGAATCCCAGTCAGAGATCATCCCAGCCAGTCCCCTGTCTCCTCAGCAGAGGGTCCCAAGGCTTCTCTGGACAGGATCCTTCTTAGAAGAGCCTGCAGGAGGCTAGGAATCTGGGTCAAGGTGAGGAACTCTGGAGTTCCAGGGCCTGGCCAGAACCTGAGGCCAAACTTGGGGGGTGGGAGCGCAGAGAGATCGTGGTGATGTCCATGCTGAGGGCTGATCTCTGGAGCTCAAGCCAGTTTCAGCAGGGGCCAGCTCAGGGGAGACCAAGTGTAAGAGAAAGGGCTGGGGATATAGCCCAGCGATAGAGCACTTGCCTAGCATGTATGAGGCCCTCAGTTCATTCCCCAGTACAGCGAAAAGATCTTAAAGGACAGTGAGTACCTGCTCTGCTTTGTGTAGGTTCACTCCACATAAGAGGGGGAACACCCGATCCTGGGTAGAGCCAGTGCCAACAACTTGATCTCAGGTCTCCAACCTGTTCATTCAGTTTCCAAAACAACACTCATATCCAACCCTCCCCAGTCATTGGCTGCTGCCTCAGTTCACACCCTCCTCCTCTGATCTCCTTGCTTGAAATCTTGCCCTCTTAGTCTAACCTCTCCAAGATCCCCAGTGATCTTCCTAGAACCCAAACCAGATCCCTTTATTCATTGTTACAACTCCTCCTAGGTATCTGAAGTCCTGTTCCATAGGCCCCAGCTCATCATTGTCTTGTACCTGTGCCTCAGCCACATCTACCTGTAGGCCACACACACACTGTGCTCTGTCTCTTCTCCACACCTCTGCACACACTATCTCAATCTTTGCCCGGGATGCTCTAAGCTTTCTTGGCCTAGCCGACCCCTCTGAACAGGGAAAACATTCCCAAACATTCATGTGGCAAATATGCAAGATTTCCTGTGTTGGGCACAGTGCTAGGTGCTGGGAACATGACTTGAGCAAAACAAACATTGGCCCTCCTAACATGAAGGCTTGGTGGAGATAGGCAAATAGCTAGTTACACAAATAATGGATGAATTAAAATAAGTGCTAAATATGAGGAAGGCATACTCACTTCACAAACATTTATGTATGTTGAGACACAGGTTGATAGAGGAAACAAACTGTCATGAGGGAAGGCTTTTCCTAGGAAACATTTAAACTGAGATTTGAAGAATGAGTAGGAGTTGGCCAGGCTAAAGGGGAGAGTATTCTTGGCAGGAGTAGTAGCATGTGCAATGGCCCTGAGGCAAGAAGGAGCTTTTGTGTCTTTGCAAAATAGAAAGTCAGTTTGCTGAAGTGTGTGTGTATGAGTGTATGTGTGTGTGTGTGTGTCTGCCTATCAGGCGTGAGTGTGTGTGTGTGTGCACATGGGGTGTGGGCTGTGTAGGAGGGTGGTACACATATTAAAGGAGGCTAGAGAGGAGGCAAACTGTGGTCAGATCAAGCACAACATTGCAGGCCCAGTGAAGACAATGAGCTTTCTCTTAGGAGCAACTGTCTTCTCTGGGACACTTCTGAGCAGTGAGTGGAGGGGTGGGAGAGGGCAATGATTAGATCCTCTGTCTCCTGAATATTTTTTATATCTCTATAAGCACACTTTAATTTGCATTGTTTTTAGTTTGCACGTCTATCTTCCCACTAGCTAAAATATCCTTAGAGCTGTGACTCTAGCGCCTGGCATGTGGCAGGCACCTCCCCATAGGACAGAATAGCAACCACTCCAGCTAGTAAAGAGTGACAAGTGTAGCAGCAGTGTTCCAAGTGGGGGCCTGTAGATCAACTGATGATACCTTTTCCTGGACCCAAGTTTTCTGGCAGTGCACAACAGCTTAGGGTTTGGTATCCCATGAATGACACAAGTTAGAGATGCTGTGGAAATTCCAGAGGAGCACGCATGTTCTCCATGGGCTGGGGATGCAGACACAGTGTGGAGTGAGGCAGGGCTCAAAGAAGATCTGGGGGGATGTTAGGATTTTGATGGGGGCAGGTGAGGAATTCCAGCTGGTGTTGGAAAAGATCTAGGGCACCTGCTCAGGGGACAATAAGCGCACCAGGTTTACGCTAAGAAACTTTGGGAGTTCCTAATAAGTAACACAGAAGCCACTCCCAGGCTACCAGAGCCCAAGGTGCTAAGCACCCTACACACTATCTATTGCAGTTCTCATGACATCCCTGACATGTTAAGTTCACCATTCTACAGAGGAGGGAATGAAGAGGCTAGGAGTGATAAGATTTCTCAGTCACCACCTGGAAAGCTGCAAGACAAGGCTTAAGCCATAGCCATTTCCCACTATGGTCATGTTTTTGGGACCAGGCTTTTGGACCTTAGTAAATACTGAGAATTCACTGATGCTTTTTGGAGGAAGGATATGATATGTGCATTAGAAAAATCAATGGAGTGGCAGGATGACTGGAGTGGGCAGGATGGATGAAAAGAACAGAGTGGAGGCGAAAGAGCCAGGGAGGCAAGGCAACCATCAGACATTCCTTTAGGGCCTACTGTGTACCAGGCCCTGAATGCTTTATGGGGCAGGTAAGGAGTGCCTGAGTCAGGAGGAAAGGCAGTGAAAATCATAGTAGGAAGTAGAGCGCTAACTTTGGATTAACTCGCTTCCTCACCACTCTGTAGAGGCAGTCTGCTAATATTCCATTTTGCAGATGAGAAAACCAAAGCATAGAGAGGTGAAGTCATTGTTGTTTTTCTAAGTCAATAACTGGTAAGTGGCAGACCAGCTAGGAACCCATGTAGCTGGGTACTCACAGCCCATGCTCTTCAGCACAGCCCTGTGGTGCTGCTTGGGAGAATATGAGAAGAGAGGGAGGGAAAGGACCTCCCACAGACAGCCACTGGCCTCAGGACCTGCACAGTGTCCACAGCTCAGTGTCCAGGTCACAGGCAGGTGGTGAAGGCCCCATGACACCAAGGGGATGCCCACAGGGCTCTCAGAGCCCTGGTCTCCTTGCTCCTGGCACTTGGAGCATCCCTGCCTGGTCCAGGGCTCCTGCCAGAAGCTTGAAAATGACCTTGTGAGCCAGGCCTGTTGCCACAGGAACTCTTTGCCCTTACCACAGGTTGTGTGATGCCCTGTACAACCTCCTGCTGAGCGAGCAGGCTGGGGACAGCAGAGAGACCACATTACCCAGAAGAGAAGGCTCCTCCCTGCCTGTTTCACAATGGGACACTTAATTCAATTCCTTTAAGGAGCAAAAACACAATGCTTGACTGGCTTACAAACATTTAACATTTTCCCTTCCACTTTGAGGCCGTGCCATGGGCAAACTTTGAAGTTTAGGAAAGTTTAGACTTGTTTGAGTCATGTGCAAAAATGCCTTTGGGTGAAAAGGGGAAGAAAAAAAACCCCACACTACTCCTTCCCCCACCTGAGACTTTGGGGCTCCAAGAGGCTTACCTATAAAATTCTCCTGCAAAGGGGTTCTGGGGACTGAGCTGGGCTGCCCTCTCCCCTTGTGCCACTATTCCAAGGGAATTGTTGGGGACAGCCTCAGTGACCAGGCCAGGAAGAGCCATAAGCAGTCCCTTGAGACTCACTCCATGCCATCCCCTACCAGGAAAAGGCACCCTTGAGCCATCCCTGAGCCCCTTACATGTTCCTCTGTGAGTTAGAAGTCCTCAGAGAAGATGAGGTTATCTACCCTTACCCTCAGCCACCCCCATTTTAGTGCCTCCGAGTCATGAGTCTCTCTCCCCTAATTCCTGCCCAATGAGACCACCAGAGGAAGAGACAGAGCAAAATGCCACTCCCTGAAGGACCACAGAAATTCCCACTCAGCCACAAGCTTCCCCAAAGCCTGAGGAGTCCATTCCCTTGTGACTTAAGAATGCAGGGGTCCTGGCTGAGGAGGGCGTGGGGGCCAGACCAGCCCCCACCCCACCCCGTCAGAGCTGAGGGACAGGCCTCTCACCAAATCTGCATCCCGGCCAGTAGTTTTGGTGCTCCTGTAAATAGTAGCAGTTTCTTCTCTCTCTGCCAGGTTTACCTGGGTCTCAACCTCCCTCAGACAGAATTGGGTGGTCACAAAAAAGGGAGCTGTGTGGTCTGGATAGAAAGAGCTAGGGTGGAAGCCAAGACATCTGGGTTTGGGCCCAGTTTTGTCCCTGAGATTAGGTTGATTTACCACACCAGGGACACAAGTTGCACAAGACAGAGTCGTCTTCCAGATTCCTCTGCCCACCAGTCCAGAGAGGCTACAGGAATCAGGGGGGCTGAAGGAGCAGGAGTTCCTGATCACTGAAGAAAAGCTCTTGATGCTGGGTGACCATGAGTCTGGAGCCACGCAGGTCCATAAACCCTGGCTGGTCCCCTCAAATTGGGCCAGCTTGGACAAAACACACGTGCACACAATCCGACAAGAAGAGCAATAACTTCACAGAGCCCAGCAATAGCAGAAAGAGGCTTCAAACCCAGTTCCCACAGACTATGATGCTGCAAGCATCCCTTGGCTTCCTCTTCCAAGAAATAGGCCCACAGGTCTTTCTCACAGGGATTTCACCGGGTGGCTGAGGAAATTACTCTCTGATCTCTCTGAAATGAGGACACTTGAAAAGAACTCCATCCCGGGTGGCTCCCTATGCTCAGAGGGCATACTAATAGTGCTAAGGTACTGAGCCAGACCTCCTTGGCATGCCCCTTGACCCCACCCCCTTTCCCTTTGCTCCCACAGGACACTAGGTCAGCAGTCCCGGTTCCAGAGCGGGACTCCTCTGTACCTATCTCCACCATTCAGGTGGCTCCTCTTGGCTCACTCCCTCCAATCCCAGACCCAGAAGAGATTTTGTGCTCAGGAGTTTAATCTCTTTCCTTCATTTCAGACCCTCTCTGGAGAGAGAAGGAAGTGGAAGAGAAGGAGCACACCCATCTCAGGAGGAGCCCCAAGAGCAACCTAGAAAGGACCAGGTGGGAGAAGAAGCATTGGCCGAAGAGTGGGGAGCCTCCCTTGGCTCCAGGGGCCGGCAGAAGAAAGGTACTCGGCAATGGGAGAGCAGACGAGGGGAGAGGTGAGGCGACAGGCAGGCCTGGGCAGGGCTGGGAGCAGGACTAGAGAGGAAGTGAGAAGCTGGAGCAGCCCCAACGATGGGGGTTGGGGGTGAGGGAGAGGACAAAAGAGGGAAGCAGAGCAGAGGCCGGGAGGCAGGCCAGGCTCTCCTTCCAGGGTCCCCGGGCCTGCTGCACGCCCTTGGGCTAGTCACTTTCCCTCTCTGGCCTGCCTCCCCACCTGGAAATGTGAGGCTGGACTAGATGATCTTGAAAGATCCTCTCATCTGAGGAAACTAAGGGTTCAATGGAGAGGGCAGTCAGAGAAGGAAGCAGTGTTACTGGCCCACAGGCCTTCTCCCAGCCTCTCGATCTTCCTTGGCGCCCTTGTGCTGGGGCTTCTCAGCCTGCCTAGCAGGAACCCTTAGTGTCCGTGAGGACCCCTTTTAGGCTGAGGGAGGTAGCTGAGGGAGGTAATGGGCCAGCGGGAGGCCTGAGCCCCAGTCTCAGGTGACTGCACCTCCCTGGACTCCGCTGCCAGTCTCTTCCAGGGCACAGCCTTAGGGGACATCGCTCCATCTGCACGGAGACACCTGGAAGACTCCAGCACTTTATCTGGTGACCCAGAAGTACGGTTCTCACTGAAGTGAGAGGTGGGAGGGAGCTCGGCTGTCTTCCCCAGGGTAGGGGGTGATTCCACACTTGTCTGCCCCCCTTTTCAAGCAAACTCCATAATTAAGAAGCAGTAATACTAACTGGCACTTACACAGCAAGTCCTGTGTAAGTACATTATTTATGTAACAACATAATTACTTGTTTGCTGCCCTGGGGGCTGAGGGGATCAAGTGCAAGGGCTCAGCTACTGTCAATACCATCCTGGGGACTTTGTGTGTGGATCAGCAACCCAAGGGAGCCATGATTCCCAGAGGCAGCTGATTGCTGCCCTGCAGGTCCCATTCTGGTTTAGCAGAGGTACTGAGGAGCCAGCCCTTTTAGACAGAATCTGCATATGTATCTCCATCTGCTCTAGGAGGTCAGTTGGAGGAGCTGTCACCCATTCCCAACCCCTTGAGGATTGCAGATGATCCTCTAGAAGGTGAAGGCCCTTTCTAGGGAGAGGGAGACAATTCAAGCCAGGCTGGCAAACTTGGAGAGACTCCTGGTCACCACCCAAGGAAATAAGAGGCCTTGCCCAATATAGGCATTTATGAGCCTGGAGGCAAAAAATTCTCTTCTCTCTTTAAGCCCTGCCCAGCCTAGCCCTACCCAGCCCAGCCCTGCAACCCCAGGCTTGGCTGCTCCTGGGACCACAGCCCAATTTCCCTGGCCTGGTCTGGGTGTTGGTTCCAATGCCATACTTACACCTCTTGGGAATTCTCAATGGACAACTTCATGGGTGATAACTTCATAGTGGCTGTGGCAGGTCTCAGGGATCTTGGAGACCCAACTCTGGTCCTGCCCTCCTTCTATTATCCCAAATCACCTCTTTCCTTCTCCTTGAAGCCCTAATTCACAGCTTGTGAAAGTTCTAGCACTAACCAAAGCAAGTGTGACTAGAATTTTCAGGGTGCTAACTCCTGGAGCCCCTGGCTGCTGTGAATACTACAATTCACTGGAGAGCAGGATCTATAAATTCTAAGCAGATATGATAGGGGCATAGGGGCATCCTTTTTTTTTTTTTAGTTCAGTCAGATTTTTGTAGATGGTTACTGGGGAAATCATAGTGTCCCTTTGGGCCTCCATGGCTACTCGTCTACAAGCCAAGGGGAAACAGAAATGCTAAGGGCCATCCTAGCAATAAACCTTCAAAGAATCTCAAGACATGTTCCCAGTTCTGGGAACTTTGTCCCTTGCCATTGGCTGCAGCCCTTTCAGCCAGCCCTCTAGCAGTTACTCTCCCACCTCTGGAAGCCAACCACTAGTTGTGGATGTGGATGCCCATGGGAAGCAGTACACACACACACACACACACACACACACACACACACACACGGAGCTGCAGAAGCACTGAGCACCTGCATGTGGCTGGTGGCTGCTTCCAAATGCTGTGTAGTAGCATCTGATCAATATCTCCCATCATCAGGATGACAATGACAATAAGGAGGTGGACAATGACATTGACCTCAGTAGCCCTCTTGGACCCATACTCACCCCTACATCAGTTTTTCCATTCTGCCTCTGTCACCCAGGCCTCTCAGTAGTCTGGCTCCCTTTCCTCCACTCTGGAGCAACCTGTGGTCAATGACATGTCTACTGCAAGCCTTTGTCTAATTGCTCACATTGTTTTGGGGTTCTGACTGATGTCCAGCTGAGTCCCTCTTTGATGTATTTTTATACACAGTCTTCCCTCTAAACGGTTCTGCAGCTCCAGCATCACCAATCCACTTCCTAGTCCCAGGTCTCCCCTAGTGTGGGGATGCCTACCAGAACCTTTGTTCCCTTGTCCCTGCCTTGCCTTTGCCTGCTTCTTGGGTCTCCAGGCTCAGCACATACTTTGTGACCAGCACAGTGCTGGTCATCACAGGATACAAAGACCTTGTCCTCAAGGATCTTACAATCAGAAGGAAGATAACACTTGTACAGAAGGACACAAATCACAACTTAAGACAATAGCATAATTGTCCAATTATGGACAATTTCCTAGGAGAGGATTAGACTAAATCTCCTGGAAGTTCCTTGGAGGGAGCATTAGGTTTTACTAGGTGGTCTATCAAGGTGAGCTTCCTGTAGAAGGAAGGGGAAGATTCCAATACAGAAGCGTGGGTTGGGATGAGAGCTGGGGGTGGGAGGATGGAGATCAAGGGAAGGTGCACTGACTTATAAGGGAAACTGAGACCCCCCCCAAACCCCACATCTGTGTGCACTAGCCTTTTCTCTGACCCTATTCCTTTAGGTCTAGGAAGTCCACACCTTTTGCAGGGGTCTTAAGTAGAGCTCAGCTTCAATCATCATAGCTACCTTTCTCTAGCTGCCTTCCAGGGTTTCACATAGAAGAATGAAGCCTCCCCCTCAAATAAATGAATACACACACAGGCATACCCACCCTACCATGAGCTCCTCTGCCAAATCCCCCAGGTTCCTCCCACTCCAGTCTCTCTCTCTTTCTCTCCCTCTCTCTCTCTCTCTCGTTCACTCAACCTGACATATACTCACAGCATCATTCCTCCTATCATATCCCTCCCACCCATTACATAACTCTGTTTGGGATTATTTTTGCCCAGAGGTATGAGCTACATTTCTGCATATTTAAGCTGTCCTTGATTCATCCCTGCCCGTTTCTTAGTTCTGTTTGCCCAGGTGCCCGCCCCACCCACTAGCTCTGAGGCCCCTGGAACATTCTCACATTGGGTTCAGCTTACCCCACAACTATCAGCTTTTCTACTCTAGGACCAAAGGAATGGGTGTCAGGCCAACTGGGGCCCCCTTGAGATGGGCCCTAGGCCATGGTAACCCTGAGGCTGGTTCCACTGGGGCTACAACAGCCCTGGGACCTTCCACTGCTCTCCATTCTCCCCACCCAGCAAGCCATGGTCCTGGATCACCTAGTTTTTTCTGTCTTGCACCCAGGCTCTGTGGCCATGGGATGTGTCTGTAATTCAGGGGGGGAAGGGGTAGTGAGAGGAAAGACAAAATAGTAATTAATGCTTTGCTTCTTACTAGCTTCTTACAAATAGAATGGCTTAATGTGATTACTGAAATGGTTGCAAGGGGCTCTTTTGCATTGTAAAATAATTATCTGACCATCATTATTTTATTTTTAAGAGCTCATGAACAAATAGGGTATAAATGGCTTTCTCGCCTTCTTCCCTGCTGTGGAGACAGGGTGAGTTAGCGGGTAGAGGACAATGGGATGGCAAGAGCCTTTGTGTCCGGGGCTACCAGTTGAAATGAGGATTTGGCTCAATAGTTTCCAGTGTCTATGAGGAACTGGCACCAGCTGAGCTGCCAAGGCTTGACAGGCTTGGTGGTAGCCAGCCCCCACCCCCACCCCCACCCCGGGTCCTGCCACATTCCAGTAGTATCTGATGCAGGCCCCAGATCTCTAGCTCACAGGGAGGATGCTGAACTCTGCAGAAGAGACTACCACCAGAACTTTGCTCCTGGAATGGCATCACTACTATGGCTAACACCACATCCTATGCACTGATGGCCCTGTTCAAGTGCCACCAGTTCAGTTATTACCCTCTGACAGGTGCCAGGCTGCATCATCCTGCTCCACAGGCCTGCTCTTCTAACAACTCTGAGTCCTGCTCTTCTAACAACTCTGAGTCCTGCTGTCTGATTTGCAAGTTGCAGAGTTACATAGCTTAAAAGATTACAAAAAGCTATGTGGTAAATTCTAGATGATCAGCTGGTTAACAGCAAAGAATTGTGGTGACATTTGTAATGTAAGAGATGAGATGGGGCTGCAGGAGAAGCTTTCCTGGAGTGTGGACAGCCTGGCAAGGCTCAGAGTGGGAACCCAAAAGGTAGGCTCAGAGAAGGAGGAGGATTCCAGCCTGACAGATATAAAGGCACGTGTAGGGAGCCATGGGAAATAAGGCTGGGGAAAGTGGGTGGCCAGCAGGCTGTGCGGAGTGCTTGGAGCTGGCACTAAGGAAATGAGGGGATCTTGAGGGGCTCTGACCAGGGAGATGATCCAACCCCAGCCCAACCCCGCGGAAGCTCATCTGGCCACAAAATGCAGGGCAGAAGGGAGCAGGAGGAGTCTGGAGGTATCGAGATTGACCTGGACAACATTTTTCAAAATGGGCTACAGCCACACGCTATAGTCTCACTGGGGTGCTTGCAACAAATGCAAAGTATGGAGCCCCTCTAGAACACTCTGAATTAGTCTCTGGGGTGCAGTCAGGATGTGGTATTTGTTACTATTCTGCTGCAGATGGTATATGAAACATCCTTTAAGAAAATTAGCCCTAGAGCATCTAGAGAATCCAGTCCTCACTGCACAACTGGCACTTAAAACTTTTTTTTCAGAGTTGGGCCACATATATGCTCATAAAGCTTTCTACCACTGAGTTATACCCCCAGCTCAGCTAAAACTTTCCATTACATGTCTCTACCATCAATTGTTCTTTTATAATTGCATTTTAAAGTTAATTGAAACATAATTCACATACTATACAAATGACCCTTTGAAAGTGTACAGTTCAACTATTTTTAGTCTACTCATAGACTTGTGCAACTATCGCTACAATAAATCTTAGAATACTTTTATCATTCCCTAAAGAAACACTACACACTTTAGTGCTCCCTTCCCTATCCTCTAAGCAACCACTGATCAACTTTGTCTTTATAGACTTGCCTCTTCCAGACATTTCATATAAATAGAATCACACAACCTTTTGTGACTGGCTTCTTTCACCTAGTATGTTTTCAAGGTTCATTCATGCTTTCATATTTAATTGTTTTTTATGGTTGAATAGTATTCCATTGTATGGATATGAATATACCACATACTATGTACAATATTCATCAGTTAATGGACATGTAGATTATTTCTACTTTTTAGGTATTATAAATAATACTTCTGTAAACATGTTATAAGATTTTTTGTGGCTATATGTTCTCATGGCTGGGTCATATGATAACTTTTTTTTTTTTAATGATAACTTTTTTTGAGGAACTGCCAGACTGTTTTCCAAAGCATTTGCACCACTTTGTATTCCCACCAGCAGTTTATGAGGATTCCAGTTTCTCTACGTCCTTTATTATTATCTGATTTTTAAAATGTAGGTATTCTAGGGCTGGGGATTTAGCTCAGTGGTTCTACTGCCTGCTTCACAAGCACAAGGTCCCGAGTTTGATCTCTGGTACCAAAAAAAAAAAAAAAGTAGATATTCTAGTGGATGAAAGTAGTTATCTTGCTGTTTTTTTAAAAGCAGCTTTATTGTGATATAATTCAAACACAGTACCATACAATTCACCCATATAAAATATACAGTTAACTATTTTGGGGAATATTGCATTATTTTATTGTGGTTTTGATTTGCATTTCCCTGATGATTAATGGTGCAGAATATCTTTTTTTTGGTACATACTGATCATTTGTATATCTTCCTTAGAGACATTTATCTTCAGATTCTTGACCTACTTTCTCTTCTAGCTTTATTGAGGTATAATTGAAAGATAAAAAAATTATATGTGCCCATTTTTAAGTGGGTCATTTAACTTCATAGGATTGAGTTGTAAGAGTTCTTTATCTATTATAGATACAAGTCTCTTATCAGATACATATATGATTGCAAAATTTTCTCCCAATCTGTGTTGTCTTTCACTTTCTTGATGGTATCATTTTGAGCAGTCATTTTTAATTTTGATGAATTCCAATTTATCTATGTTTTTTGTCACTTGAGTTATAGCATCATATCTTAGAAATCATTACCTAATCCAAGGAAATGGAGATTTACACCTTTTTTTTAATCCTGAGTGTTTTGTAACTTAACTTCTTACTATCAAGTCTTTTTTTTTTTATTTTATTTTTTTAGTTTTTTGGTACTGGGGATCTAACTCGGGACCTTGTGCTTGCGAGGCAGGCAGTGGAACCACTAAATCCTCAGTCCAGTCAAGTCTGTGATCTGTATTGAGTTAATTTTTATATATACTATAAGGTATTCTTTTGCATTTGGATATTCAGTTGTCCCAGAACTACTGTTAAAGAGATTACAATTGCATTTTTATTTATTTTATTTTATTTTTATGATTCTGGGGATTGAACCCAGGGCCTTCACACTGAACTATATCTGAACTATATCTTTTTTATTTTTAGACAGGGTCTCGTTAAATAGCCCAGCATGGGCTTGACCTTGCAATCTTTCTGCCTCAGCCTCCCAGAGCACTGGGATTATAGATATGTGTCACCACACATAGTTCACAATTGCATTGAAAAAATAAGTTCCTCCTAGTAATCATTATGTGGACTGCAGTCTGGGAACTATTGAATTAGAGGATATAGAACTCAGGTAGGCAATGGGTTGAAAGGGTTTAAAATCTGGTGGTCATAACAGGAATTGAGATAAAAAGATGGATGAGAGATACAAGGATGAAGGAAACGGTAATGGAAGATAATGGAGTGAATGTGGTGACCCATAAAAAGCCAAAAATGAGAATACAACGATCACATCTATTGTTTGTGCACCCTTTTGCAGCTTAAAAATGTTTCCATAGGTTTTGTCCCATTCAGTGCTCTCAGTGAGACAGAGAGGGCACCACCATCTTCAAATGACAGAGGAGGGGCCAGGGATGTAGCTCAGTAGCACAGTGCCTGCCTGGCAAGTATGAGGTCCTGAGTTTGATCCCCAGTACCAAACCAAACCAAACCAAACCACCCCAACAACAACAAACAAACAAACAAAATGACATAAGAGGAAACTGAGGGACCAAGACGAGGTTAGTAAGCAGCTTGAGGAAGCCCCTTGAAGACTAGGGGCTGGAACACTGACAGAAGACAGGTAAACAGAAAGAGCTGGGCAAGCTGTGGGCAGATAGGATCTGGGTTGCCGGCAGGACATGTCTAGCAGATATCTGAAAATGTAATGCAAGAGGTCCGGGTTGAAGATAAGAATTGAGGGATCACTATTGAGGGATCATTAGAGTCATCCAGGCAGGCAAGACACAGGCAGCTGTGATGGTTAATTCATTGTGTCAACTTGAGTAAGAGAAGCTCAACTAAATTGGCTCAGCAATTTCACACCCTAGGGCTGCTTGTCGCCTCGATGGTATAAGGGGGAAATGAAGAAGGACATATCTGCTTCTGTTCCTTCAGAGGAGCTCCAGTCTTCACCTTCACCTTGGACATCATCTCCTGGCTTCTGGCATAGACTTTTCAGCCTTCCATCGCAGACCCATTGGCTTCTTTTTTTTTTGGTACCAGGGATCGAACTCAGAACCTTGTGCCTGCGAGGCAGGCAGCGGCACCACTGAGCTAAATCCCCAGCCCCCATCAGCCTCTTGATACAGACTTGCACAGGACACTGCAATGAGCTCCAGACCTTCAAGTGAATCCTTCCGTCTCCAGTGTGCAGACCCTCTGCACTCCTCCACATCTGACTCTGTGGGTGGCCACTGCAAGTCAATCTTGTAAATTCTTATATATTTGTCTATCTCATGTTATAGCAGTTTCTCTAGTAAACACTGACTAATACAGAAAAGAAAATATGAAGCAGAGACTCACAGGGAGATGCCCATATTTACAGGCTAGGAAGGAGCAAAACAGTGGGCAGGGTGGGGGAGGAGGAAAGCTAGGAGAATTTTCTGAGAATAGGGTGAGTCAACTGAAGAAACAACCAGGAGAGTAAAAACCTCTAAAAGGTGGGAAGTGGTCAGTAGAGGGGCCTGGGAGTAAAGTGTCACAAATCACTCTTCTGAACAGTTGGCCTCTGGATTCTATGGTGTCTGATGGAACTGTGTTTCTTGGAGGAAACCCTTCTTCAATTGTTTTGAAAAACAAATAATTGTTTTCTGATTCTCTCTCTCTCTCTCTCTCTCTCTTTCAGAATTTTCACATACAAGTCTTTCAGTTTTTTTTTTTTTTGTACTGGGGATTGAACTTAGGGCCTCACACTTGCAAGGCAGGCGCAGTGCCACTGAGCTATATCCCCAGCGGGATTCAAGTTTTGCTTAGATCTTCAAGCTTCCCCAAATCCCTGAGGTTAAAAGATGCTCTGGAGAGAAGAGGGGCAATGGGAGGTGACAAGATGAGATTTGCAATGTTAGTCTGATCAAGCATTTGGAAAAGGGTACTGATCCTCTCTTTTCCAACATCTTAGCCCTTTATGGGCATCAGAGTAGAGGTGGAGGATGAGGTCCATGGCTGAAAGCCTGGCTTTGTGACAGTTTGATTCAAATGAGCAGAGCTCAATAAGCACTAGTACAGGCAAGCTAAGGATGGTGGAGGAGAGAGCTATGTTGAAGACAGTCCCTGCTTTGACAAGTTCACTAACAGGCAAGAAATATGGTCTTTTACACATACTTGACACACAAATATTTGGGAAAACCAAATTGAATTAGAATACCAATACAAGGCTCTAAAGAGAAACAATGAGTGTACACACAGTGCAATACTAGATAACCACTTCAATGACAAATATGTTGGATATGTCAGTGTATAAAGATCATAGATAAAATAAAGCAATTGAACAGGGCAGAGACCACATGAGAGACAACCACAGTGGCCATGGAAGACACTAAGGATTTGCTTGTTTGGTGCTCTGTAAGTCTTCCTCTTATAAACTTGTTCATAAAAAAAAGTCTAGAAAACAAATGATATAGAAGTGTGGAGGATGGAGAAATGAGATGCCAGGAAATGTTCCAAACAGGGAGAATAGCATGTGCAAGTAAACAGAGGTAGGAATGTATAGACTATAATGAGACACAGGAGTAAACCAGCTTAGCTTAGAAAAGTAGATTTAGATACTGATACGAAAGCTTTCAGCCGTGTCTGGATTCTAGTTTATATGTTGAGGGGAGTTTCTGAGGGTTTTGGGTAGAGATTCTCATTAATATCCATATCTGTAGAGATTAAATGAGTTAATATAGATAAAGTTCTTAGAAAAGAGCCATTTGCTTATTAATTATTATCATCTCTGTGGTTTATCTTCCAATAAGTCATAAATTTCTTGAGAACAGGGCTTATATCTTCCAGAGAAGGAAAGAAGTAGAGGGTAATGAGTTAATGTAGACTTAGAATGAGAGAAGACTTCCCAGTCCTTGAAGATTAATGAGATTTGAAGAAGGGGCTCTCTAGAATAAAGGTTGAGGGAAAGGAAGAGAGAATTCCTAACATAGGAATCAGCATATAGAAAAGCCCAGAGAGGCCAGAAAGTATGGTGACTAAAATAAGTTTAACTATCATCTTCTGAGGAGGTATCAGTTTTTGTTTTTGTTTTGTTTTGTTTTTTGGTACTGGGGATTGAACTCGGGGCCTTGGGCTTATAAGACAGGCAGAGGCACCACTGAGCTAAATCCCGGGCCCAAGGTATCAGTTTTAAAAGCAAATGACAAAGTGATTACAGCAAGGTTGTATGACATAAGGTTAACATACAAAAGTCAATTGCTTTCCTATATACTAGCAATGAGGAAATGAAATTTGAAATTAAGAACACATTATAATTTACATTAGCAACTCTAGAAATGAAATATTTGGGTATAAATCTAACAAAGGATATATAATATCTAGAGTAGAGAAACTGTAAAACTCTGATGAACAAAATCAAAGAACTACATAAATGTTCAAGGAAAGGAAGAGTCAACACTATCAATATGTCTGTTCTAACTTGAATTATAGATTCAATGTAATCACAAAAAAAATGCCAGGGAGTCATTTTGTGGATATCAAGAAACTAATTCTAGGGCTAGGGATGTAGCTCAGTGGTTCTGGTGCCTGCCTCGCAAGCACAAGGTCCCGAGTTTGATCCCGAGTACCAAAAATAAATAAATAAATAAATAAAAATGAAGGAAAAAAACTGATTCTAAAATTTATATGGAAGGACAAAAGACTCAGAATAACCCATTCAATATTGAAAGAGAAAACCAAAGTTAGAGGACTGACTGTACCTGACTTTAAGACTTTTATAAAGCTATAGTAATCAAGAGAGGGTGGTGGTATTGGGAAAGAATGGACTATTAGGTCAATGCAACAGAACAGAGAGCCCAGAAATAGACCCACATAAATATAGTCAACTGCTCTTTGACAAAAGAGCAAAGGCAGTACAATGGAGCAAAGATAATCTTTTCAACAAACAGTGTTGGAACAATTCAACATTCACCCGCAGAAAATTGAATCTAGACACAGAACCTTATAACTTTCACAAAAATAAATTCAAAACGGGTCATAGACCTGAATGTAAAATTTAAAAGTATAAAACTAGTAGATGGTAACACAGTACAAAATCTAGATGGTATTAGGTTTGGAAATGACTTTCTCTACAAAGCCAGATGCATGATCTATGAAAAAAAATGATAAGCTGGTCTTCATTGAGGTTAAAAAAACTTCTGCTCTGCAAAAGACAGAATATTAAGAGAACAAGAAGATAAACCCCAGACTAGGGAAAAAAATTTGCAAAATATTTGATAAAGGATTGTTATCCAAAAAATATGAAGAACTAAAAAATCAACAATGAGAAAAAATAACCCACTTAAAATTGGCAAAAGACCTGAATAGATGCCTTACCAAAGAAGATACATATATAGATGGCAAAGAAGCATATGAAAAGATGCTCCATATCATATATTATTGGGGAATTGCAAATTAAATCAACAATAAGATATCATTACACCCTTATTAGAATGGCCAATATCCAATATACTGTCAAACCAAACACTGGTAAGGATGTGTAGCAACAGTAACTCTTATTCATTACTGGTAGGAACACAAAGTGATACAGTTGCTTTGTAAAATGGTCTGGCAGTTTCTAATAAAATTAAACTCATCACATATCCAACAATAGCATTCTGTCCCTTGTTCCTTGTCCAAATGAGCTGAAAACATAGTCACACAAAAACTTGCATACAGATGTTTATAAGAGGTTTATACCTCATTCAAAAACTTGTAAGTCACCAAGTTGTCCTTCAGTAGGTAAATGGGTAAATAGACTGGTTCATCCAGACAACGGAATATAGTCAGAACTAAAAAAGCAATGAGCTACAAAGCCATGAAAAGTGATTTAGGACATTTAAACGCATATTATGAAGCAAAAGAAGCCAATCTTAAAAAGCTACATAATGTATGATTCCAATTATGTGATAGTCGATGATAATGATGTATCAGTGTAGGTTCACCAATTGTCACAAAAGTACCACTGTGGAGGGGGATGTCAATAGTTCAGGAGGTTGTATACGTGTGGGACATAGGGTATATAGGAACTTTCTAATGTTCTTTTTGCTGTGAACCTAAAACTGCTCTGAAAATAAAGTTTTTTAATTAAAAAAAGCAACTGACAATTAGGAAGCAGTAATGTGTTTGTGTCACATGAGCTTTTATTAAAATGTATCTGGTGTTCTTCAGGATCTCCTAGGTGCGTCTGTGGTAGGCAGCCCTGAAATAGAGGAACTGAGTGTGCCGAGTGCAAGGCAGAAGTAGGTTATCTAGACTTGCTTCCGAACCTTGGTTTCTGCCCTGCTCAGCTACTGACAGCTCTGTGGTCTCAGGTAAGTTTCAGACTCTTTCTCTCTATCATCTGGGGCCCAGGTTCCTCCCTGCCAACAAAATATCTACATGAATTATACCGTCAGCAAAGCCCCTTCCAGTTGCCATGTCTTAAACCTGAGCTCCGAGGTCAAAGAACTTGGGAACTTCAGCTCTCTGGTACTTTCACTTGAGAAGTAGCCTTGGAAAACAACCTCCCAGGGCTCAGCTAAACCCAGGCTGCAGCTGTAATTCATGAGGCCTGACAGACAAGAGACCAGCAAAATCCTGAGAGCTGATGGGATCCATTTGGCCTGCTGGGGACCTTCATGTTCAGGACTTCTTGGCTCCCTGAAGAGAGCAGAAACTTAGATATATGAGCTTCATCCAAATGAGTGGATCTAGGGCCCCCAGGACCAGGTGGCTTGGTGCTGTCACAGCAGACATGTTGTCACTTGCTGCTTGTGGTGGTTGGCAACAGTGCTAGCTCAAAGAACTGGCTGTGATGCGTCAAAGGAGCACATGTTGAGCCAGAGTTCCCAGCTTTGGGATGGTACGAGGAGGCAGGGCAGAGAAGGCAGCAAGCAGACTCAGCCCTGGTCCAGCCTTCCTGAGGGTCACTAGGAGGGATGAGCGATGCTTCATCCCACCCTCCATCCCCACCTCTCCTAACCCTGCAGGCTGGGTTCTGATGGGACCTTGAAGGGGTCCCTGATCCCAGGTTCAGGAGCTGCCCTGGTTGTCTGGGCTCTGGAGTCTCTTAGGGATTTCCATCTCTTCTGATCAGAATTGAACTCTGTTTGACAAAACATCTTGGTGTTAACTAAATCAATTAGGTTTTGACCAGAATAAATCTTTTTGGTTTGTGGGACAATATCAAAAATTCAGAATTTCTGGTAAATGAGAAAAAGAATAAAATCTTGAGTATTTTTCTTAAGGGCAATGAATTATGCTTTCCTTGTTGTGTTCTACAGACGGAATTACTCAACCAGCTTGTTCTGTTTTAATTAACCCAGCTAATAACTTCCCTGTTGGATTCCCTTGTTCATAACTTCTTGGTTTCACATAATAATGTGTTTGTTTCTTCCTTTGTGTTCTAATGAAATGATAATAACCTTCCCTGGCATTCACTTCATCCTTAATATCCGGAGATTTCGTTAATATGAACCCTCTTTCCATCTGCTCTTGCTCCCTTTTAAAGGAATATTTCTGAGTTCTCTTTACTTGGCTTCTTTGGGAAGGCTCAGCTAATCACCTTTCCTTCAGAATCTTTCTGTATGACGTCCCTGGGCTGACAGGCTTGGCATGGGCTCCCTGGGCCACCTCCCCTCCAGACTTCACTAAGGTCTCTTCAGTGCTGCTTCAGGACAAAGGCCATTGTTCACTTGGAGCCCATCCTGAGGAACACAAGGCCATCAAGCTGCTAACACATTTTGTGAGTGTGGTTAAGTTAGAAGAATGAAAATGCCATTGGTGTGAGGATCTTGAGAAGAGGTTGGACAGTATAGTAGGACTTGTTAAGACCAGGGACAGTACATAGAGGGCATGGACAGGTAGTAGCCGGGGGCATCCTTGTGGTCAAGGAAGAAGTGAGGCTGACAAAGGCATTCGGATACAGTAGGGTCGGTAGAGTCTGTTAGCTCATTAGTAACTTTCACTGTCTGCTTTTCTTGTTATTTTCTTGGTCAGGAGCTAAATCCTCATTACCAACCAGTGTAAAGGTAGAAAAGTTCCTGTGGAGTTAATGTCTGTGTTCCAAGTGATGCCACACTGACAAATCCACCGAGTGACTGTGTGCCACACAAATCAGCCCTTTCAGTCAGCTGTCTTCTTTCAGTCCTCGGCTGTGTCACTGTTGACCAGACACCTACGAGGCCTTGATCCTGTGCTGGGTGGACCCAGCTCCACTCTTAAGGCATTCTACACTGGTGGAAGTGGAAATGACGCCACTCCGAGCACTAACAACCTCAGATCCCAAGGGCACATTGAATGTGTCTTCCCTGAAGGTCACAGGAAGAGAAACTTGGAGCTATGTGGTCAGGGAAGGCTTCAGTTCCTTCCTGGTGAACATTTTCTCCAGCTGCTACTACCGTCTAAACTACAGGTCCCTGTGGGGTCCTTCTGTTCTGTAGGTAGCCTAGCCCGCTGGAGTCGGGGGCTGTGCAACGAGAGCAGTTCAAGCCCCTGAGCCAGCTGAGTGGGGGAAAGAAGACACCCAGTAACCCAAGCAAGTCAAAGGAAGTCCAGAGGCTAGCAGAGGTGCTGGCAGGAAAACACACATCACAGGCTCCTGAGAGCTGAGGGAGGGCCTCAGCAGGGATTGAAAGCTTGAGGGAAGATGGCAGGACCATCCTCTAGTCCATATGTGCTCAACTGCCTGGCCAGCACATCCCCTCAGGCCTATCTCCTCTACTAACTCCATGGGGTCCTCCTAGTAGCCCATCAGTGGATGCAGGAAAGTGTCTCTTGCCGGAGCACCTTCACTTTGCTTCCTTCCGCCTCAGATTCCTGCTCCCTGCACCCAGCAGGTGAGGCAACTGTGGCCACTGTGGCCACTACAGCCACCTCATTCCCCTAAACATGGCAGCAGGGTGAGGAAAGCCCAGGGCCATCCTCATACTGGAAAAGAACAGGAGAACCATCACCATCCACAACATATTTTCTTCTTCAGGTCCCCAAGAGGTAATATGCTGTGCCACACATGCCCTGGCTGCTCTGCCAGGGTCACTGTGACATGAGTACGGGCATGTCTAAATGTTCTCTGCATTTAGAATTTGACTGTACTTTTTAAGTAGGGCAGTGTGGGTGCCAACCAGGGAAGATGACACTATAGAGGCAACAGAAGAGGGAGTGCTGGTGCACATGCCCAGTGCATGCGAGGCAGGTGTGCTCAGTCACATATGGCTGTACTAACCTGACTCTTAATGGGGTGCCAGTGTGTCTGTTCCTTCCTGATTCTCACCATTGCAGTGAGTGCGAATGAGCTCAGTAGCTGGGACCCTGGCTCACGGCCCCGTCCATAGGACATACCCACAGCTTCCATCAAGTATGCTGCAAGGTGAACAGGGGCCTCCGTAGCATAGCCCTGGGCAGGAAACTGCTTCTTCACTTTATGAAGCCAGAACCATCAGCCTCCAGGCTCTGGGCTCAAGTGAGACAACCTGTAGCCAAAAGTGATGTAGGAATGTTCACTTAATCTCTCCAAAGACAGAGCCCCTGCTCTTGTTGGGAGCAATGCTACATAATTCTAGGAAAAATCATTTGAGTAGGCCTAGTTCTCCTGCCTACAGCCCAGCTAGGACATTCCAGACATAATTGCATTTTGGCCTCTGGTCACAACTGAGACCTGAGTGATCCGCCCCCTCCTCCCGTGCTGCAATCTCCAGGAGAAGACCACACCTATGGGAGACACCAGGGAGGAACCAAATCTTCATCTGCATAATTCCTCATTGTTCTTAGATTTCCACTGCCCCCCAGGTTTTTGTTACACCTTGTTTATCCCAATGTGAAGTACTGAACTCTATTTTTCACTTGTTACATCTGTTTCTCCCCGTGTACTGAATAAAAGGTGCTGCAAGCTAGGGGGCTTTTGTCTTTGCTGCCCAGAGCAGCACTGATCAGACCCAAAGCTCAGCTTCTTCTCAGTCTCATTTGTCTACCTTTGCTATAATTCGCCGTGTGCTGCCATGGCTCACAGGAGACCAGGACTTACTGCAGAGGTCCTGGTAACGTCCCCTTCCCCTGCTCCCTACATGCTCTCTCACCTGTGGACGATCTGATGAGTTCCTTACAATTCTATGAGGTGTATCACTTTCCAAGCACTTTCCCAGTCAGTTGAATACAGCACCTCTGTGACCATGGAAGGAAGAGAAACTGCCAGGCTTCTGAGGGGATGGTTCCTAGGGCCCACTCACTACCAATAGTATACTTGGTGAGATGACAGTGCTGACCCAACCTTCGTTTCTTCTGCAGATGAAGAGTCTCATGTGGTCTTATTCTAACAGGCCAAGAAGCTAATAAAAGGATGTGGTAGGCAGGTATGGTGGTGCATGCCTGTGATCCCAGCACTCGAGAGGCTGAGGCAGATGGATCACTGTGAGGAGGCCAGCCTGGGCTACAAAGTGAGTTCAAGGCCAGCCTGAACTACAAAGGGAGACCCTGCCTCAAAAAAAAAAAAAAAAGAAAAAAAAAGAAAGAAAGAAAGAAAAAGAAAGAAAGAAAGAAAAAGAAAAAGAGAAAAGGATGTGGTACCTGGCAAAGGTCACAGCTGCCTCTTGGGGAGACCATTCTGGAAGCGGGCTCGAGTGGGAGTAGTGATTTCTCCTTCCTCCCCCCTCCCTGCTGTGATTATTCTTGGCTTGCTCTGGGCCCAGATGCCGCACGCACCTCTGCCCTATTGCCCCATCCTATTTGGAACCTTCACTGCAGTGAGTTCCAGGCAGCTACTTTCCCCCTCCCTCTTTCACTTTGCTTCACCTTTAATCCCCCTCCTGTTTCTGAAGCCCTCCACTTTTCTGCCCAGAGGCTGTGAGATAGCTCCTCAGAGAATATACTGGGATAGGAAAAGTGAAAATTAGAAAAAGAAGGTTGGTGAAGTCTATAAAACAAATTTTGAGCACCCTCTGGCCCTACTCTCTGCTTACCATATTTCCAAAGGAAACCATTCACAATCATTTCACTGGCCTTGGATGGGATGGCCAGCAGCTCACGTCTTTGTCTACCCTCTCTCTGGAAGCCAAGATGTGGTCTTCACAGTGCTAGATAAATGAACCTATTCTGCACTTTACACCAGTCAAAGTGCTTTTGTCATAGAACCTCATCCATAGAACCTCATCCTATTCATCACAATATCACCCCACCATTTAGTTCCTAAGCATTGGCTAAAGGCAAAAGACAAAAAGGAACTCCCTTGTCATTAGCTCTTTCTGACCAATGTTCTTATGACCATGATGACAAAGCAGGAAAAATAAACATGTATGTCCAGGGTCTGAGTCCCATACCTTGTGACTTGCTTAGTTCACACTAAGGAAGCCATCCATCCTGATGGCCTCCCCAGGGTCTCCAGTTTTTTGCAGCAATGAATATCATGGTCCCCTTCTTGCTGAAATAATCCCCTCCATTGTTTGCTTTTCCCAGGGCTCCCTCTTCTCATCTATTTCTTCCTGCTTTCTGAAGGCTGCTTCTCTTTCTCCTTCAGGGGTGACTGCTCTATACAGTTAAGTGGCTCTCAGTTCCCGCCTTTGGCTCCGTCATCCATTTACTTACTATGCCTCTTTTCCATAAGCACATTAGTGCTGCTCTGGGCTAGGTACTGGGCTGAGTGTGGGCTATTTAGTTCCACCCCCCTTAAAGACTTCCATAATCCTTCCATGAACAACCACTTCTTCTCCTAGGACAACTCAGTGTGTCTCTAGCCCTGACTTTTCCTGACCAATCTTTCCTTCTCAATCTTGTGTTCTTAACTGGAAAATGATGCTCAGACACTAAAAAGGAACTTGTTTTCTCCCTGAGCCTGCTCCTGTTGCTCTTGACTTTTTGATTTCTATTAACAGCTTCAGCATTTTCTTGGTCACCTGAACTGAAAAATTAGGAGTTGTCTTTGACTTGCAATGTGACATCACAGTCACTGGCAATGTCTGGCTAATTCTATCTGTACAATGTTTGTCTAATCCATCAGCCTTTTCCTCTCCATTCATTCTCATCACTAATGTTACCATCAAGCCTTCCAGGGTCTCCCAACTTTTCTTCATCCTGGGTCTCTATTCTACCACCTGCAATGTCTCACACAAAGTTGTCAGATTAATCTTCTAAGCAGATTTTATCTTGTCATTCCATTGTTCACAAGCCATGTTGAGCTCTTTATCAACGTCAAAACAGTGTCCAAATTCCCCGGCCTGCTACTGAAGGCATTCATGTTGTGTCCACTGTCATTGTTCTTCCCCATAAGTCTGTTCTCCAGCTACTTGATTCCCTAACATACACTACTTTCCAATGGTTATTCTGGCTCCTAAACCCTTCTTTAGGGATAGCGCAGGGCCTTGTGTTAACCATATCCTATAGAACAGGATCAGATGTCGATTCCTATTAGTGAGTCTTTATTAAGTATTTCACATCTTCTATTATAGTGACTCTTATGGACTCATTGCCCTGACTCAACCACAATCTTTAATCTATGTGGACCTCCTCTCATTCCTCACAGGACTCCAAGCATCTAGCATAGAGGATGTTCACCGTGCTTGTCAGATGAATGAAAATGTAATTTCTGCTTCCTGGGAAAGGTAAGAGAACAGGTGAAATCAAGGGTGGGCTATGAGATCCTCAGAAGAAAGGAGGCTATTTGTAGGTTTTTCTCTAAAAGTTTTTAACCACAGATGGCTTTTACCCTTGGTCAAAAGATTGGAAACAGCCTAGGCAACTTAGAGAGATCCTATCTCTAAAAAGAAACATGGAAAAAAAGTTGAGTACCACAACTTCTCAAGGAAATTAGACCTTCTAACAGTCCCTCCCCTGACCAGGGCTTGGCCTTACTTGAGTTCCTCACATGTCACCCCCCCGCCCAGCCCCATAAGATGCTGTGTCACCTTGTCAGTGAGCAGAGTCACTTTGATATTTCAATCAATTCAGACTCTACCTTGGAGCAAAAGGAAAAAAATTGCCAAATAGGACAGCTTTACCAAAGAGGAACAGTGATCTCTCATTTGTTTGAATTCATAATGGTACATAGCATGAATCTTTTCAACATGGTGCTTAACCCAAGCCATTCCCTTCAGCTTCACAGAAGGCATCTGAGCCAATAATTTAGCATGGTTATTTGTGGGACAAACCAGGATTAGAGTGTTTTCCTATGGCACCTTTGCTTTTTCCTAAGTTTCTCTCCAAGTCAGGACTGGGTTTACTCCTTCTCAGACCAGAGAAGAGGACTGGCCTAAAGCAGAATTGACCTCTTTCTACACATGTGCTGTTTCATCCTTTCCCTGGGGTAAAGTGAAGTAAGTGAGTAAAAAAAAAAGAGGTTTTCTCTTCCAGTAAACCAAAAGACTTGGCTAAGCACCAAGGAGGAGATCATGTCTGTAAGCCACTGCAAACAAGATGTGTCCTGAAGAATTCCTGGGAAAAAAAAAACGGTTTATATTTTATCTGTTTTAGCCATGTGCAAGGTATGTTTGGAAAATGATTCAACAAAGAGAACCAAACTCCTCCAGATCTCAGAGTCAGAAAAGGAACAGAGTTCAATTCAAACTTTCAGGCAGGTTCTCTTTGGTTTGTGTTTTCTCTCCTTGTAGGAGGTCTGCTTCCCATCTCTGCAGAACACACTTCTGCTTCTGATGATAAAGTGCATGGCTTCCAGATACTCACTGCCTGCGCTGTCCCTGTTCATGGCTTCACTTGGCAAATGTGGCTAGGGAAATCCATCAGGGGAGAACAAAGACTGTGTCAGCTACCAAGCAGGGGTTCAAGGTCCATGGGTAGATCTGATGAAAAGTGTAGCCTAGGCTAAAGCAGATAACCAGGCCATGGGCTATGTCTTCAATAACAAGAGGTTGTGCAGAGAATGTTGAGTCACCACATGCTATTTGAAGAACCAATAGATTTATCTGTGTCTATTTCACATGGTAACATACCAGTGGCCATCAAGTTACCAGAGGCTACCAGTGTTAGCCAGTCCAACTAGAGGTTATCAGTTCAACTAGAATAAAAAACAAAAAGCACACTGGGTTTATGATAGATATGTCTGAGTTTGGATGCTAGCCTAGTCATTCACTCTTACTAACTGATAACTTTAAATCAATCATTTGATCTTTCTGAGCCTTAGTTTCCTTACATATAAAATGAGGATAATGAGTTTACCCTACAATGTGTTATGAAGACCAGATAAAATGATGGTATAAAGTGTTCAGGATAAGACCTATCATATATAAGGAACTCAATTTATTGAAATTGCAGAGGAAAAGACATACTCCCAATCCTGAAGGAGCTTATGATCTAGTTAGGAAACAAATTACATAAACATTATCAAACAACAAGATGTGACCTAGCAAGAGACTTTGGGATATGGTTATAAATGCAGCGGTTCTGAGATCAACACGATCTCTGAGGATCACAGTCACTGGGAAAGTCAATATGGAGAAACTGGGATGAGAGGAGGTTCCCCAAAGCACCGTACAAAGAGAGGAAATAGAGAAGAGGCCTTTATTCTGTTGCTAGGCCCTAGGGACAATCCTGGGGCCAAGTTTAAAGAGTGAAGCACAAGGCCAAGCACAACCAAGTCAGTTTTGAAGCATTCCAAGTAGATGCAGACATTGGAATTAGCAAACAAAGAATTCAAAAGATTTATTATAAATATGTTCAAATAATTATAGGATAATATACTATCAATGAATGGACAGCTAGGGAATCTCAATAAAGACATAGAAACTTTTAAAAAGAGAATTGGAGTTAAAACTTAAAATAAAAATCACTAAAGTGCCAGGGATTTAGCTCAGTGGTTTCGCCACCTGCTGCGCAAGCGCAAGGACCTGAGTTTGATCCCCAGTCCCCCCCTCCAAAAAAAAAAATTTCCCAATATCACTAAAGCTGAGAGTATGCCTTAATGGTAAAGCATTTGCCTAGCATGTGCAAGGTCACAGTTTCCATTCCCAGCATAGGAAAATAAATTACCTATCTATGCTCAACAGAAGACTGAAGGTGGTAGAAAAATTAATCAATTAAATTGAAGATAGATTATGAGAAGCTTCCTAAGCTGATGAACAGAGAGGGAAAAAAGATTCAATAAAAAAGAATGGATCCTCAGAGATCTATAAGAAAATATAAAGCAATCCATTGTGCATGTAATTGGAATCATGAAAAGAGGAGAAAAATAAAAAGGCACAGAAATATATTTAAAGAAATAATGGCTGAAAATGCACCAAATTTAGTGGAAAACAATTTACAGATCTCCAAAATTAAACACATTCCAAGCAGGATAAACACAAAGAAAATAAACTCCTAAAGACATTATGGTCAAATTGTAGAAAGCTAAAGCCAAAGATAAAATCTTTAGAGCAGTCAGAGAAAAATGACATGTTACATGTAGGGGAACAACAATAAGGTCAATAGTTGTTATTTCATTAGATAGTGTGGCAGCCAGAACATTTTGTAAGAAAGTATTTTTTAAAATCCACCAACCAAAACTTCTATATCCAGTGAAAAAGTAGAAGACAAATTAAAGACATTTTCAGAAAACAAAAAGAGAATTTGTTGCCAGCAGGTCTGCACTACAAGAAAAACTAAAAAATCTTCAGTCTGAAAGAATATGATGCCAGGTAGTATTGTGGATCTAAAGGAAAAAGTGAAGAACATTGGGGAATGGCAAATATGTGCATAAATATAAAAAAAATTTAATTTCTTTAAAATATATATGAATGTTTAAAGCAAAAATTGTAACACTGTATCAGTGCATTAAAAATGTTTATAAATGTAATGTGCATAACCATTAAAGCACTAAGGATTGTGGGGTCCGAGCACAGTAAATGGAGATTTACATTTTTGTCAGGTTTCCATATTTTATCTGAAGTAATTCAATATTGACTCTAAATAGATTGAATTAAGTTTAAATATATATATTGTAATCTTTTAAAATAATGCAGAAAGATATTTTTTGGCTGATTTTTAAAATATATGATTAACAAAAGAAGGCAGGGAAGGATGGAAAGATGAATAAAAACTGGATGAGGAATATTAAAAGCTAATAGCAAAAAGGAAGACCTAAATGCAGTCATAATAATAATTACATTGAGTGTAAGTGGACAAAACACTTTAATCAAAAGGCAAAGATTTTCAGACTATATTAAAACCAAAACCAAACTATACGGTGTCTATAAGAGGCAAACTTTAAATACAAAGACACAAATAGGCTAAAAGTAAGATATTGTAAAACTGCAAATAACAAAAAGTAAGAACTAAAGGCAGGTGGCTGGAAATTATGCAAATCTTAAAGATAAAAAAACTGTAATGGCTCTCTTAATGCAAAACAAGATAGACTTTAAAAAAGCAGTATACTAGAAACAAAGAGGGACATAATAATGATAAAAGGTCAAACATTAGGAAACAAAATATTTAAATACCTATATTTATTTATATATAAATATATATGATATATATAGCCCTAAAACAGATCATCAACATATATGAAGCAAATAGTGACAGACCTAAAAGGAAAAATAGAAAAATCCATGATTATAGCTAGAGATCTTAATACATCTTTACTGGTAATTGATAGACTAGATAGATGAAGATATAAAAGAAATAAATGACATTATTATTACTTTAACTTAACTGTCATTTAAAGAAAATTATACCAGGAAGAATGTAAAACAAACACTCAAGTGCACATCACATAGAAGACTCACCAAGACTGATGATAAACTAAGCCACAAAGCAAAATCAACAGATTTAAAAATACATGACCATAATAAAATCAAATTTAAAAATCAATCTTTTTTTCTTTTAAAAACATCCAGAAAATCCTAAAATATATTTTTCTTATGTTAAAATTTTTTTAGTAATGGGGATTGAATCCAGGGGCTCATGCAAGCTAGGCAAGCAGTTTACTACTAAGCTACCCCCCAATCTTTCTTTTTTCCATTTAAAAGTTTTAAGACACGGTCTTGCTAAGTTGCCCAGGCTGGGATCCTGCCTCAATCTTCCAGAGTACTGGAATTATAGGCCTGTGTCATCACACCTAGCCAGTGTGTGTGACACATAAGCAGGTTACTCTTAAGTTGCCCAGGCTGATCTTGAACTTCCAACCCCTCTGTCTCAGCCTAGTGAGTAGCTGGGATTATAGGCATGTGCCACCTTGTCTAGTATTAAAATACATTTAAAACATAACTATTTAAAGCAAAGTAACAATGTCTTATGGAATTTATAAACACATATAGAAATAAGTATATGACTGTAAAGTTTTTATACCATATGTGAAATTGTATCAAGTTACTTGAAGATAAACTGAAAAATTAAAGATGTATACTATACATCTTAAAGCAATCACTAAAAAAGAAAACCAAAGAATTATAACTAATAAGCCAATAAGACAGATTAAATGGAATCACTGAAAAAGAGGAAAATGAGAAGAAAGAATGCATGGGACAAATAGAAAACAGATGATAAAATGACAGATTTAAATCCAACCATATCAGTAATGCAAATGATATAAGCATCCTAATTTTAAAGGCAGAGATTTTCAAATTGTATAAAAAAGAAAGACAGTTATATAAATTAAATTAAAAGATAGAAAAAGACATTAACATTAGCCAAAAGAAGGCTTGGGTGACTGATTATATTAATATTAGACAAAATATAGTTCAGAGAAAATCTTACCAATGGTAAGTTAGGTTATTTCATAATGACAGAGGTCAATTCATTAATAGGACAAAACTATCCTAAAGATTTTGTATCTAATAATTCACCTTTAAAGTACATGAAGCAAAAACTGGCGGATCTGAAAGAATAAATAGACAAATTCACAACTATAATTGAAGATTTTACTCTCCCCCACAATGGGGATTGATCCCAGAGTACTTTACCATGGAGCCCTTTTTATTTTTTATTCTGAGATGAGGTCTCACTAAATTGCCCAAACAGGGATTTGAACTTGCAACCTTTCTGCTTCAGCTTCCCTGAGTGCTGGGATTACAGGCTCACACCACCTCAACTAGCTTCAATACTGTCTTTAAATAATTGGTAGAATTAGTAGACAGAGAATGAATAAGGATACAGAACACTTGAATAATACTATTAACTAGATCTAATTAACATTTATAGAATACTCCGTTGAACAACAGAACATATTTGTTTCAAGTGCATATGGAACACTTACCAAGCTAGATCATGTTCTAGTCCATAACTTAAAGCTTAATACATTTAAAGAAGTTCAAATCATACAAAGTATTTTCTCTAATCCTAACAAAATTAAATTAGAAATCAACAACAGAAAAATATATGGAATAATAAATTAAAATAAATTAAAAGTACATTTTTGAATAACCTATGGCTCAAAGAAGAAATCCCAAAAGAAACTAAAACATTGAAAATATGATATATCAAAATTTGTGGGATGCACCTTATGGAGTATGTTATGATTTTGATCTAAAATGTCCCCCAAAAGTTTCATGTGTTCAGAGGTGGGTCTTTTGGAAAGTGATTGGATCATGAGGGCACTATACTTATCAATGGATTAATCCACTGATGAGTTCATAGCTGAATGTGCTATTAGGAGGTGGGGCCTGGTTGGATGAGGTGAGTCACTAGGGGTGTGGCCTTGAAGGCTGTGTTTTTTGGGTTTTTTTTTTTTGGTACCGGGGATCGAACTCGGGTCCTTGCGCTTGCGCAGCAGGCGGCGAAACCACTGAGCTAAATCCCCAGCCCCAAAGGATGTGTTCTTATTCTTGGTTCCTTCCTCTCTTTTTGCTTCCTGGATGTTATGAGTTGAGCAGCTTTCCTCCACCAGATGTTTCTGCCGTGGAGCCAGCCAACCAGGCATGGACTGAACTCTCTGAAGCCATGAGCCAAAAATAAACCCCTCCTCCTTTAAGTTGCAGATGTTAGGTATTTTGTTCCAGTAAAGAAAAAGGTGATTAATACCCAGTACTTAGAAGGAAATTCATGGAGTGAAATTATTCTGTGAGAAAAGAAGAAAGATTTTAATCAATGAAATAAGCTCTTTTCTCAAGAAAAATCAATGAAAAGAAGATCAAATTAAATCCAAGGCATACAGAAAAGGAAATATTAAAGATAAGCAATGAAATCAGTGGAATAGAGAACACAAAAATAATAGAGATCAATTAAACTAAAAGCTGGTTCTTTGAAAAGATTAATAAAATTGATAAATCTCTATTCAAGTCAATTAGGGAAAAAAGAGAAGACATACATTAGCAATATCAGCAATGAGAAAAGGAACATCATTATCTATCCTACAGACATTTAAAAGGTTAATAAGAGACTATCATGAGCAATATTATGTTAATAACTTAAATGAAATGGAAAAATCTTTGAAAGGTAAACTACCAGAACTCACTCAAAAAGAAGCAAATAACCTAAATAGTCCTGTATCTTTTAAAGCAACTGAGTCTGTAATTTAAAATTCTTCCAAAGACAAAACTACAGGCTCAGAGGTCTTCCTTGTGAATTCCAGCAGACATTTAAGAAAAAAATAATGCCAATTCTACACAAGTTCTTGCAGAAAATAAGATGAGCACTTCCCAACTCATTCTATAAAGCTGGCTTTGCCCTAATACCAAAATCAGACAAAGATATAACAAGAAAACTATAGACAAATGTCCCTCATGAGCACAGACACAAAAAATATTAATTTTAGAAAATCAAATACCACAGTATTTTGAAGGACAATATATATAACCAAGTGGAGTTCACCCCAGGATTGAAAGATTGATTTAATTTTTGAAAATCAATGTAATTCACTTTTTTTGTTTTTTTGTTTTTTTTTTTGAGACAAGCTTTTGCTGTGTAGTCCAGGCTGGCCTTGAACTTGTGCCAGTCCTTTTGCCTCAGCCTTCTGAGCGCTGGATTACAGACATCTGCCACCAGGCCCAGCTTCACTTTTTTTTTTTTTAGTACCAGGGATCAAACTCTGGTCCTTGCGCTTGCACAGCAGGCGGTGAAACCACTGAGCTAAATCCCTGGCCCTTCACTTTTTAAACACACTAAAAAAATCAGGCAATTTTCATAGATGTAGAAATGCTTTGAGAAAATCTAACATCTACTCATGACAAACGAAAAATAAATCCTTAGGAATAAAAGGGAACTTCCTCAATCTGATAAAGATCATCTACAAAAATTTTATAGTTACATCATACTTAATGGTGAAAGATTAAATGCTTTTCCATTAAGACCAGCAGTAAGGCTGAGAGTCAGTTCTACCCAATTTGTACTGGAGGTATTGACTAGTGCAAAAAAGTAAGGGGGAATAAAAAGGTATATGGATTGGAAAAGAAATAATATTCTCTTTATTCACAGATAACATGGTGGTCTAGGTAGGATACATGGTTATTATACAAAAATCCAATGTATTTCTATACAGTAATAGTGATTACCCAAGGCACAAGGCAACATTTTGGGATAATGGAAATAGTCCACAATATGACTGAAAATTAAACAATACAATTTTTAGTAGCGTCAAAAATATGAAAACATAGGAAAATTTTAACAGATAATGTGTAAAACTACACACTGAAAACAATGAAACATTGCCAAGAAAAATTAAGATGATCTAAAGGAATGGAGAGATACTATGTATTCATGGATCAGAAGGGTCACTAAGATATTAAGATGTAAATTCTCTATAAATTTCTCTTTCAATTCAGTGAAATCTAATCAAAATCTCTTCAGGCTTTTTAGTAGAATTGACAAGCTGACTGTAAAATCTATGTGGAAATGCAACAGACTTAGGATAGCCAAAGCAAACTCGAGAAAGAAAAAAGTTGGTGACTGACACTACTGATTTAATGATATTATAAAATTATAATAAATAAGAATGTAGGTAACACATACCTACAATAAACACAACAGAGTATCCAGAAATAGATCCACACATATATAGTAAATTGATTTTTTGATAAAGCCCCTAAAGCAATTCAAAGGGATTCTTGGGGAAAAAAGATAATCTTTTCAACAAATGGTGCTAGAACAACTAGATATATATGTATATCTCCTGACCTTCAGTTACATCATATACAAAAATGAAGTAAAAATGGACCATAGACAAAACACAGGAGAATTCTTAGTTACCTTGAGTTTGGCAAAGATTTCTTAAGTAGGATTCAAAATGTATGAAATGTAAAAGAAAAATAAATTATACTTTAAAATTTAAAACTTTTGTTCTTCAAACAGTGTTACGAAAATGAGAGACAAATCAGAGAGTTGAAAAATATATGCAAAACATAACTGACAAAAGATTTATGTCTAGAGTGTGTAAAGAGCTCTTATGCTCTTATAACTAAGTAACATTTTCAAAACCCAGTACAAATGGGACAAAAGGCTGGGGATTTAGCTCAGCGGCACCATGCCTGCCTCACAAGTGCAAGGTCCTAAGTTTGATCCCTGGAACCAAAAAA
>NW_004624743.1:32709900-32792842 GCF_000247695.1 Heterocephalus glaber
AAAAAAAAAAAAAAAAAAGGGGAACCAGCACTTGGGAGGCTGAAGCAGGAGGATCACTGCAAGTTTGAGGCCAGCTTGAGGTATATAGTGAGACCGGAATTTTGAGAAGCCCAGGAAAAAAAGTCCTACAAAACAGTGTTTAGGAATCTCAAAAAAAAAAAAAAAAAAAAGCAGTTGCTTAGTGGCACATGCCTGTAATCCCGGCACTGATGAGGCTGAGGGAAACAGGTAGTGAGTTTGAGGCCAGCTTGAGGTATACAGTGAAACCCTGTCTGGAAAAATAAAGCAAAAGGTGTGAACAGTTACTTCACCCAAAAGATGGCAAATAATCACATGGAAAGATGGTTAACATTATTAGTCATCAGAGAAATTCACATTCAAATCATAATAAGGTACTAGTACAGGCTTACTAGAATGGTCAAAATTAAAAAGAAGCTCATAGAAAAGGTTAGGAAAGAAATAGAACAATTGAAACCCTCATTAACTACTGCCAGGAAAGTAAAATGGTACACTTTGACAGTTTCCTAAAATATTAAATATAGAACCCCATACCATCCTGCCATACACTCCTAGGTATTCACCCAAGAAAAATAAAATATGCCCACACAAAGTCTTAATCAACAAGTGTTCATAGAAGTTTTAACTGTCCCAAGGGAAAACAATCAAAATGTCCAACGGGCGAGTGGATAAACACATTGTGCTAATCCATACAATGTAATATTACAATTGACACATAAAACAACAGGGGAGAATCTCAGAAACTTTATACTTAGCAAAAGAAACACATTAGGATCCATATTGTGTGATTTTATTTAAATGAAATTCTAGAAAAACAATTTAGAATGACAGAAAGCAAAGCAACGATTAGGAAACGTTTTTGGGGTAGTATAAGTATTCTGAAACATGACTGTGGAAGGTTTACATGGCTATGTGTTTGTCAAAACTTATTGACTTGTACTCTTAAAAGTGATGACATTTATTGTGTATTAATTCTATTTCAATAAAAAAATGGACAAGGCTCCTCTACGAGGTATGTAAGAAATAAACTCCAACATTTATATTTAAATGAGAAAAAAACCTCCTAGGTACAGATTTTCTTTTTGTAGTGATAGTGGGGATTGGACCCAGGGTCTTTGCACTGACCTACATCTCCAACCCTTTCCTTTTTATCTATTTATTTTTTATTTTGAGACAGGGTCTTGTTAAGTCCCTATGTTACCTAGGCTGGGTTTGAACTTGCAGTCCTCCTGCCTTGGTCTCCCAGAGTGGAGAGCCTACAGGTGTGAGCACACCTGGCTCAGAACTATTTATATACAGTAGTCTTCTCTTATCTGTGATTTTACTTTCCATGGTTTCAGTTACTCACGGCCAACTGTAGTCCAAAAATATTAAATGGAAAATGCCAGAAATAAACAATTTGCAACTTTTAAATGGTGTGCTGTTATGAGCAGTGTGATAAAATCTCCCATTCTCCGACCGTCCCAATTGAGTCGTCCCTCTTCCTGTATATCCATGCTCTATATACTACTTGTCTTAGCCGACTCAGTTTTCAGATCAACTGTTACGGTATTGCAGTGCTTGTGTTCAAGTAACCCTTATGTAGCAGTAATGTCTATGGTTCTTACTGAATTTCATTGCATCACTTGTAGGCACTATATCATTTCATATCCCCACAAGAAGAGGGTGTATACAGTACGGTAAGATATTTTGAGAGAGAAGATATATTATTATTGTTCTATTTTATTGTTAATTTCCAATTGAGCCTAATTTATAAACTTTATCAAATGTATGTATAGAAAAAGTATAGCTAGCTGGATGTGGTGGCGCATGCCTGTAGTCCCAGGACTTGGGAGGCTAAGGCAGGAAGATCACTGTGAGTTCCAGGCCAGCCTGGGCTACCCAGTGAGTTCAAGGTGAGGCTGAACTACATAGTGAGACCCTGACTGAGAAATCCTCTCCCCCAAAGAAAAAGCATATATAGGTCTTGGTACCGTCTAAAGTTTAAGGCATCCACTTGGGGTCTTTGTACATATTTCCTGAAGATAAGAGGGGAGCACTACAGTGTGCTATCAATTGTGGAGGAAAAGAGGAAATATATAGGTATGTGCCATCTAGAGGAAGATGACTAGAAGAATACCCAAGAAAATGAAATAGTGGTAGCCTCTAGGAAGAGGAAGTAAGTGACTGGAGTCCTGAAATAGGCGGAAGGTTTTATTTTCCATCATAAATCCTTGGATTTTCTGCCCTGTACCTTAAAAAAAAAGAGATTACTGATATAGGGGAGGTATAGGTGCTGTGGAAGTTCATTGGAGGGTATCTGTCTCACGGTGGCAGGAGATGTTAGTAAATAGTTTTTAAAGAAGTTGTACCTAAGTGGACTAACAATAAGGAGTCAGCCTAGAGAAGGAGGGGAGAAAAGAAGGGCATTGTAAAGAGAGGGAATAGCATACACAAAGATCCCAAGGAACAAAAGAAAATGTGACATTAGGTAAGTACAGGGTGCATCTGTGGAGCTGGAACACAAAAAGACAAATTTGAGACTGTGGGAGTGCGTAGGGGACAGATTTTCATCTTCTAAACCAGGGGTCAAGAAACGTTTTCTGTGAAAGTGAAGATTTTAAATTTTATGAACGAAGAGGCAAAACCAAGAATTTTTTGGTAGGTATTTACACAGTAAGACAAAATAAATTATTAACATTTTTATTGACAAAATCCAAAATATAACAATTAAGTAAAACATTTTAATACAAGCTATTAATGAGAATCATAGAATTCTTTTTTAAGGGGAATAACATTTGAGTTAATTGGGGTATAAAGTAACTGTACCCTATTATCAAAATAAATTGCATGTGTTCACCTAATTTTTTTTTATTTGAAACAGATTATTTATTAATTTTACTTTTTTTTTCACCTGTTAATTTTAATCCGTAATAAGATCTTACATATTTCATCTTTGAAAATGTCCTTTTCACATAGATAAGTACTACCAAATATTAATATCTATCTGTGAGCATATGATTTTAATTAAGCATATTCATCACTGGGAGGTATTTATAGAATTCTATTTGATTCTTCTCTTTATAGTTGCCATTTAGCCTGTCATTACATTGCAGATTAATCTCTTCCAATTGAAGGCTATATGGAAACTCCTCAAATGCACAGTTAAATGAATTTTGAAGTATGGAAATTTCCTTGGCACTTGCAGCAACATTGAAAAAAACACTTTTGGAACTACAGTTTGAGTTAAAAAAACCATATCTACTGCAAATTCACGTGGGAATGTAGGTCTTGTTTACTGTTTAAACTTCTGATAGCATGAGAAGTACATAAAGTAGCTTGACATTACTTGTGATTTAAACAACATTAGTTATAGCCCAAATCATTTTTACCACAACATATAGTCTACAAATAAGCATTATTTTGCCTTATAATTATAAGTTTAATTCATTAAGAAACAGCAAGTCTGCAGCAAAAACTAATTTCCAGAGCCATGTAGTGTTTGATAATAGTAGCTGTGGGCAGTTTTTCTCATTCAGAAAAATCTAAGTATCAGTTCTGAGCTTTAAAAAAATCACAATAAAATTTTACCACTGTAGGGGCCAGGGATTTAGCTCAGTGGTTCTGCCGCCTGCCTCGCAAGCCAAGGACCCAAGTTTGATCCCTGGTACAAAAAAAAAAAAAAAAATTTACCACTGTTGATTTTTTTTTTTTTTTTTTTGGTGCCGGGGATCGAACTCAGGACGTTGCGCTTGGAAGGCAGGTGGTGGCACCACTGAGCTAAATCCCCAGCCCAATTTTACCACTGTTAAGCCATCAAAATCCCATATGAAAGGATAGTTAATATCTTTAGCTCTTATTTATGTCAAAAATTCACAGAACAGTCAGTGGTTAAGTTCCTAAGAGTGAATGAAGTTCACTATTGACGTTGTTTAATAATACATGATAGACTAAAATATTTTCCTCAAAGCACTTGCAGATGAATAATAAGAGTAATCATAGGCTTAAAACACCTTAAATTTTCCAAAAATTTTATAGATTTGCCCGAATAATCCTTTTTTTCCCTGCTCTACACATATTTTTGCCATCATTAGTTATAACACGTCTTAGCAGATTCCACTTCAGGTTGTACTGAATGAGTATTTTAAAAAACTGTTCTTACCTACAGTTGTTCTATCTGGACTCCCCTTGCAGGCTCTTTAGTCACTTCAAATTTGGCATTCCTTCTTCAAATAAACAATAAAAATGGACCAATATTGTTAACATCTGTTGACTCATCCAGAGCCAAAGAAAACCACTTGAAATCATTTGTCTTGTCTTTAAATTTACTATTTATGTTGCTCCCAATGTCCTCAGCTCTTTGAACAACTATTCTTGCTGAAAGGCTAATAATCTTAAGTGAGTTTATTTCTCTGGACACATTCTTCGGCTGCTGCAATCAAACAGATTTAATTAACTCACTATTTGTAAACAGCTTTCCTTGCTTTGCTAACAAGTCAGTCTCTTGGAAGCTTACTTTGGTTGGAGGCTAGTTTTCATTTTTTATTTCTGCGGAGAAATTCTGTTGTAATGAGACATTTGGTTTAAAAAATTTAAAATTTTCTGACCATTGCTTTTCTGTGAGTTGGGAATATTGTGATGACCTTTTAATTGGGTAAGTATATATATATATACATATATATACACACATAAGTATATATAAGTATATATAAGTATAAGTACACATAAGTATATATATATGGTACTCTTTTAGCATAGCTATAACGTCATTATGTAATAAGCATAATTGTCATCTAATTCAATAACAAAAAAATCTATAATTCATTGTACCTCAAAAGTCTACTTTCTTTTTATTTTGACCTGATGAGTATGTACTGGTAATAAATAATATCAAAACAAATGGGTGTGGTTATTAATTCCAATAAAATTTTGTTTATAGACACTGAATTATGGATTTCATAAAATTTTCACATCATAAATATTATTATTTGATTTTTTCCAATCATTTAAAACATACAGGCAAACAAATTAAATAAAAGGGATTCAGATTGGAAAGGAAGAAGTGAAACTATCTCATATTCACTATTCACAAATGTCATGATCTTGTACATAGAAAACTTTAAGGAATTCACTAAGAACAAAAACAAAACTATTAGTTGTTTTTTGTTTTTTTTTTGGTACCGGGTATTGAACTTGGGTCCTTGCGCTTGCGCAGCAGGTGGCGAAACCACTGAGCTAAATCGCCGACCCAAAACTATTAGTATTAATAAATAAGTTTGGCAAGGTAGCAGAATACAAGATATATATATATCTATATATATATATAGATATATATATATATTCTATACTTTCAATGAGTGATCTAGAAATTAAAATAAGAAAACAATTTCACTTATAATGATATCAAGATGAATAACATATCTAAAAGTATAAAGCATAAACTCTGAAAACTACAAAATGTACTGTCAAAAGAAATTAAATAAGATCTAAATAAATGGAAAGATATCCCATATTAATGAATCAAAAGATTCAATATTGTTAATACAGCATATTACCCAAATTGATCTGCACATTTAATTAAATCCTTTTCAAAATTCTAACTGGCTTCTTTGCAGAAATTGACATGCTAATACTAAAATCTCCCAGAATAGCTAATGCAATCTTGAAAAAGGAGAACAAATTTGGAGGATTCACATTTTTCAATTTCAAAATGTACTTTAAAGCTGCAATAATCAAGACAATGAGTACTAGAATAAGTATAGATATATAGATCAATAGAATAGAGTTGAGAATCCAGAAATAAACCCTCACATTTATGATCAATTGATGTTTAACAAGGTGCCAAAACAATTCAGTGGTGAAAGACTAATTCTTTCAACAAATAGTTCTGGGCTGGCTTGATATTTACATGCAAAAGAATGAAGTTGGACACTTATCGCACACTATATATAAAAATTAACTTGAAATGGATCAAAGACTTAAATATAAGGCCAAAAACTCTAAAACTCTTGGAATAGTTTAAATATATCTTTGTGACAGCAAATTAGACAATGATTTCTTGTATATGACACCAAAAGTATGAGCAACAAAAGATTAAATAAATTGGACTTCATCAAAATTAAAAATTTTGTCCATTAATGGATACCATCAATGAGTGAAAGGGGCTGGGTGCAGTGTCGCCTCCCTGTAATCTCAGCTACTCTGGAGCCCGAGGCAGGAAGATCACATGTTTGAGGCCAGCTGGGCAACTCAGCAAGACCCTATCTGAAGAATTTAAAAAATAAATAAATAGTTGGGCATAGTTGCACTTTTGTATTCCCAGCACTTGGGAGAATGAAGCAAGGAGAATCGCCTTGAGTCTAAGACCAGCCTGGGCTACATAGTGAGTTCAAGACCAGCCTAAACGACACAGCAAAATTCTGCCTCAAAAAACAAAACAAAACAAAACAAAATGAACTAACTCACTAACTGACAGTTGAGGATGTAGCTCAGTGGTAGAGCACTTCTGGGTTCAATCCCATCTATCAGAAAAAAAAAGGTGAAAGGGGGGTGGGATTAGGCATGTAGCTCTGTGATAGAATGCAAGCTTAACATGCACAAGGCTCAGGTTTCACCCCACCACCATACCACACACACAAATAGCAAAAAGGAAATCCCTTGAATTGGAAAAAATCTTTGCAAATAATATATCTGACAAGAGACTTAGACTTATGACAAGAGACTAAAGAATGCATACAATTAAATAACAACACCCGGTTAATTAAAAACAACAACAACAACCCAGTTTTAAAAATGGGTTTAATTTAGTTTTCAAAGGACTTAAAAAGACATTTCTCCGAAGAAGATATACAAGTGGACAAGAAGAACGTGAAAAGATGCTTGACATGACTAATCATCAGGAAAACACAAATCAAAACTATAATTAAATGCCACTTCACACCTATTAGGATGATTACTTAAAAAATACAGAAAATGACAAGTGTTGATGAGGATGTGGAGAATTGGAACCCCTATGCATTGCTGGTGGGGATGTAAAATAGTCTGGTTGTTGTAAAAAAAAAAAGAAAAAAAAAAGAATTATCATATGTCCCAGCAATTCAACTTCTGAATACAGACTCAAGATAAATAAGTGCAGAGCAAGTAGGAGGTATATTTGTATACCTGTGCTCACAATAGCATTATTTACAGTAGTTCAAAGGTGTAAGCAACCCAAATATCAATTAATAGGTAAGTGGATAAACTAAATATGGCAGACACAGGCAAGGGAATATTACTCAGCCTTTAAAAAGTAGGAATTTCGGTCATATTTTAGGGCATGGATGAATTTTGAGGACATTTTGGTAAGTGAAATAATCCAGTCACAAAAAGACAGATATTGTATGATTCCTTTGATATGAGGATGGATAGTGGTGATGGCTGCACAGCAATGTGATGTACTTTATACCACTGAACCGCACACTGGGAAATGATTAAGATGCTAAGAAACGACCCCTGAATGGCTGCTATTTCATGCTGAGAACTTTCCTCAAGCCATCAAAAGTCAGATCTCACTGGGCATGATGGTGCACACCTATAACCCCAGTACCCAGGAGCCAGGCAGGAGGATTCTGTGAGTTCAAGACCAGAATGGACGACACTGTGAGTTCAAGGCCTGCCTGAACTACACACCAAGACACTGTCTCAACAAAAGACAACAAAACAAAAAAACCCAAAACAAAACAAAACAAGTCACATCTCTCAGGTTTACACATAGAGGTGGCCTCTAAACAAGGGGCTGCTGGGCATCTGGCCATGGCTGGATGCTCATGTGTACCAGTCTCCTCCACACAAAGGCTGTTCAACTCGGATTTGGAGAACAAGATACAGGAAGTTACAGAAACTCTCAAAGCCTGGGCAGGGGGCTGCTGAGAGGGTGCAGTTTCCCCAAGGACAGCTAAAATTGCTGTGTTCTTTGTATGGCTTCTGCCTCTGTCTAAATAGCAAAAAGCTGCTGGGACCAATGTGTCTGTGACAAAGAGACAAGTAAAAATTTGCTGAGAGGGTGATGTCCCAGACTCTTCCTTAGGGAAACCTGATTAAAAGGACTGTTTCAAAGGATCATTAGCAGAAAAAAATTTCAGGCTCCCTGGGGTAGATCTGTCTTTGGGCCAAGCCTGGTTTCAACACTTCCAATGTGGCCCCTGAAAGCACCAGGGTCCAAACTTCTAAAGTCAGGGACACAGATGGTCCATATTGACCCTCTCTGGCTGGCAGAACCATCTCAGCCCACCCTACAGGAAAGCTGAAGCATTTGCTTGTCCCTGGAGAGGTGGAGTTCAGTGCTGGGCACTCCAGCCCTGCCCCACATCCAGGGCTACTATATATCCTTTGCAGAACACTTAGCTTTTTTTTTTTTGAGACAGGATCTCATTGTGTAGCTTAAGCTGGCCTTGAACTCATGACGAACCTCCTGCTTCAGCCTCCCAAATGCTGGAATTACAGGTGTGCAACATCACATTCAGCAACACTCAGCTTCTTAAAAGGAGAAAATTCCCTGGTGCAAGGAGAGGTGAATGCTCCCTTTTACTGGAAGCTAGGCAGTGCCTTCCCATCTCCTCTCTTTAGGAAGACACTGGTTCCAAAGCTGTGTTGTGACCAGTTCCCTCCTGGAAAATCATTTCCAAGCTGACCATCCCTCCTGCAGTTGCCTGCAATCATAGCCACCCTCTTTCCTGGGAAAATCCTCTCTAGGTGCCAGAATTGAACCAGGGTCCACACAATCTCATTGCACCTGACAACTGCTCATGTTCATGCCAGGTCTCCCATTGCTAACTACCCCTTTGAACAGTGGAAAGGGGTTCCATTTGGGACTTTCAGAGGGATCTGACCTGAACAGACCATTCTTATTCCCAAAACTGAGGTCCACTTCACAAATAATTGTCACCATCACTTTGTTTATCATTGTCACCATTCCAGCCTCACTCCTACTACCTGGCCAGCCAACACCCTGACACTGCTGCCAGATCAGCTCCCATTCATCAAGCACCTGCCATGCTATCTCTAATTCTCATGGCAAGTTCCTGAAGAGGAAACCATGCCTCCAAGATGTTGCCACACTGCAGTGAGGAGGTGGAGGTGGCTTTCAATCTACTCTAGATGACTCCCAAGCCTGTGCTGTTGCCCCTGCCCACTGCGGCCTCCCAATCTAAAAGATACAATTGTGCTGGCTTTGTAACCTTGGACAAGTATCTTCCTTTTTCTGTGCTTACTTTTCTTTGTGACAGTTGTGTCTGAGGCAAAAAGGTATATAACAGTGTGTGTGTGTGTGTGTGTGTGTGTGTGTGTGCATGTGTGCTTTTGTCTGTGTGTTCTGAACTGTATACTGGGAAGTGAGGGTAAGGCCATCCGCTGTTCCTGCTATCCAGGCCCACAGCAGCCATATGCTGGAACTGCCATGGGGACCCATTCAGTCAAGGCCAGGCTGGAGGGCGCCTGTCTACTCCCTGCTGCCTCTCTGGGGTGCCACACTCTATGGGCAGGAAGAGGGGCCCCTGGAGGACCTTTGAATGTTTCATTTGCTAGGAGGCTTTGGAGGGTTGATGGCATGATAAGGTAACAATAGCAGCCAGGGCTTTGTGGCTCCCTTCTTTCCCTCTAATGAGCTTCCTTCTGTCTCAGAGCCATGGAAAGCTCCCAAGTTCTCCACAGATGCCTCCTCAGCCCATCTGCGTGCCTTTCATCCTACACTGCCCAGCTTTCTCAACTCCTAATTGTGTTTCTGAGACCTGAATCCCCAGGCCCTTGAACAGCCATGCAGAAAACCCACTGGTTACAACATTTACCCTCAGGCCAGCACTTTTTTGCTGTACATGTTCCCCTGGGCTTGCCCAGCAAGCCCTGCACAGCCTGGCCGGAAGGATAAAGCTCCCAGACTCAGGGTCCCAGCCATGGAAGATGCAGGGAATGAAGCAGCCAGGAAGGAGGACCTACAGATGGGTCAAGGCATTTAACAGCTCAATTGCCAGGGAGACAGCATTGTATAAGGGCATATAATCTGTAGTCAAATAGTCTATGTTTGGGATTCTGGTTCTGCCCCTTCCTAGCCATGTGACATTGGGAAAGAAGGTAACCTTGCTGAGCCACACTTTCTGTGTGTGTAAAACAAAGAGAATAATATCTATCTTGCAGGGTGGTTGCAGGGATTAACAGAGATAATATATTTAAAGCACCTTGCTCAGTGCCTGACACATAGTTGGCACCTAATGAATGTAGTTTCCTTTTTCTCCCCTCCCTGCCCAGCCTCTGCCAACGCCAATGGGCAAACAAATTTGGCAGATCATGTCTCTTATTTGAGGGTCCGAGGCCCAGTCTCTGTGCACTTTGTTCTTTAAATGGCACAATCTGTGGACCACAGGAGGTGGGAAAAGAGAAAGAGGAAAGAGAAGCAGGAGTGGAAAACGATGGGCAGGGAGAAGAAAGGTGCAAGGGGGTCCTCAGGGTGAGATGGGAGAATTTGTGTGGCTTAGGATCCAAGAGCACCCCCAAAATAAGTGCAGGAGGAATTTGCTGACAGCAGCTGGCCCCTGGATGGGGGGGGGTGTGCACTCCAGATTCAGAGCCTGGTGTCAAGCGGGTCCTTCCCGCTAGCCTGTCTGGGCTGGAAGCAGGGAACCTGATATTTACATACCTCCACAGATGTGTCCCAACAGCCTGCCTGCCCTACCACGGTGGAGGAGGAATAATCACGCCAAGGCCAAGCTCCCTCCTCCTCCCCCTTGGAGGGCCAGATGACCTCAGTGCTTTGGTGCTCCAAGTGGAGCGCGTGTGTGTGTGTGTGTGTGCGCGCACGCACGAGCGCGGGTGCGCATGCATGCACAGCTCCAGCCCCTAGCGAGGAGGCCACAGGCCTGGGTTCAGAAGGATGCAACATCTGGCCAGCTGTGAGCCTGAGCCAGATGTGCGCTGGCCAGATGGAGGGCAAGCTCCCCTGGGTGGGGGCTGGACAAAAGGGAGTCGTAACCTCATTGCGCAGCCTAATCCTGAACATATTACTCTGGAATATGTGCGCCATCAACAACATCGTCATAAAAAAAAGGGCCTCAATAAAGAGAGAAGAAAGCAAGGCGTGAGAGTCGTCAGTGGGCCTCTAACACACTGAGTGCACTAAGGCATGGGTTGGAGAAGGAGTCTGACCTAGCCCTTGACTTTGGGCGCCAAGAGCCCAAGTGCTCCTGAAGAGTAGAGGGCTGAGCTGGGAGGTGTGGCGCCTGCTCTGCAAAGAGAGCCACTGAAGGCTCAGAGCCATGGACACAGCCCAACAGAGCCTTTGTGACTGAGATACAGGGTTAATGGATCCGGGAAGGGGATTCTGCGTCTGAGAAGGGCTGGAAGAGGTAAGCCAGAGAGCAACTCTGGGCCTCTTTCCTTGGCCTTCTCAAAGCCAGGTAATCTGCATGCTCCCAGCAGGGAAAGTGCTAGAATCTGTCTGCTCCTCCCCTCTCTACTGTTCTCACTTCCATCTTCACCCTACCCCCACTGCTATCCCCAGAGAACCAGCCAGACCAGGCACAGAGGCACACAGCAGGATGGCAGGGCTGGGCAGCCTTACTGCCTGAGGAGGCTGGGCTGGGACCCAGACAGCCCTTTGGGAACACTGACACGATAGGGTGGTCACAGCAGGCCTCCTGAAGGATGTGGGGGTCTCAAAGATAACATAGATTTGGCTAGATTATTAAATGACAAAGGACAATTTTCTGTTCAGGCCTAGGAGGGCTCCTGGCCCCTGAGAAGCTGAGGCAAAGAGGAAAAACGGAAGGAGGGTGAATGAGAAAGAAAAAATCCCATGAGTACAAGAAGCATCTCAGAGCCCATGTGGTCCAAGCCCTTCATGTGATAAGTGGGAAGAGAGGAGGTGTGTAAAGGAAGTTGTGAAAGGAACCCCAACAACGAGCTTACCAGCACCTGTGGGACTCCACCCTCATCCCATGTGACTTCTCTGCTCTGGAAACCCAGAGAGCCAGGAAGAATGGGCCAGAGCTGAGGGCAGGGAGACATCTCACTAGGGGTGAAGAGGGGTGACACACTGATGAAGAGCAAGACCAGAGACTGATCTACTCAGAGCAGGCTGGGGGCTAAGCTGGCAGTTCTTTCCCCTCTCCTCCTGCACGTTCATGGCAAACACAACTGCTTTTCATTAAAGTGGCCATGGAGGAGAAATCCAGCCCAGCCCATGTCATGGTCACAGCTCTGAGCCGTTAGCCTCAGCCAAGCCAGAGAGAAGCAGGCTGGGGCCTCACGAGACCTGCAACTGCTGTCAGCCCTGGGGTCCCAAAGTCACCCATTTCAGGACCCACTACGTGCAGTGATGAAAGGGAAGAATTCAAATGGTCAGAGGAACGGGGGGGCAGTCTTGCCTGTTTTCTGTCTCCTCATTCATCTATCATGCCATGTCCAGTTCCCACCAATCTGCTGCTGTGGAACTGGTGATGGCTTCTCCACGCCTCAATTAAGAAACACTTTTTTTTTTTTGTACCAGTGATCGAACTCGGGATCTTGTGCTTGTGAGGCAGGTGGTGAAACCACTGAGCTAAATCCCCAGCCCCAAGACACACTTCTGAGTCCCAATATAAAGGTTCTCTGATTTGCCAACCCTGGACATGATTGCCTCTCAGTCCCATGGTTCTCTAAGCTACCCCTCCACCTCAGCTGTTCCCCTCAAAGGGCCCCACATATATCTCTGCCCACACAGTTTTCTTCAATCAAAATGCCTTGTTACCATACCTGCCTCGAAAGTGCAAGGTCGTGAGTTCGATCCCTGGTTACCCCCCACCCCCGACAAAGCCTCGATGACTCTACTAACTCATTATGATTTCCTTCTTACGCTTTGCTCACCTGCAGAATTTTGGAGGAGTAATGCCTACCTCATAGGGTTTTTGTTTTTTTGGTTTTTTGTTTTTTGAGACAGGGTCTCACTATGTAGTTCAGGCTGACCTTGAACTCACAATGTAGCCCAGGCTGGCCTTGAATTCATGGTGATCCTCCTGCCTCAGCCTCCCAAGTTCTGGTTTTACAGGCATGCTTCACCATGCCCAGCCACCTCATAGGGTTTTTGTAAGGATAAAATTAGAAAGTGCTTGGAACAGAGCTTAGCATACAGTCAGCCTTAGCTGAGCCCAAGTTCTACCTGACCTCCCTATCTATGACTGTCATCACACTGTCAACCACCCTCCTTCTGGCATCCGTTGGGTGCCCTACATCTCGCTAGGCACCTTGTCAGGCAGCACGGAGGAAATGAGGAATGAGAGTTATGTCCTGGTCTCAAAGAGCTTATAGTCTGGAGCGAGTCACAGTACACAGCAGTTGTAATTGGACTGGGCTTAGAGTACAGAGGAGGTCAGCACTGAGGGACACAGAAAGCTGCTCAGAGGAGGGGATGAACCAGTGGGATCCTGAAGCGGAAAAGGAGTGAGTAAACTGGAGGGAGGAAAAGGTGCTGTACAGAGAGTTAGGGATGGGACGGATGTGCAAACAGCCATAATTCCAGGAAGATTAAGAATGGGTGGCAAGAGGAATGGGACAGCTGAGGATGGAGAGGTTGGCAGGGTCCCCCATGGAAAAGGCTTTGTAGGCTGAGCTAAGACACTGGGCTGAGTTCTGTGGGCCACAGGGAATCATGGGAGGCCATGGTACTAACTTTGGCAGTAAAACATATGCTGTAGACCCTTAACTGTTTTATGTCTGCCAGACTTGTCCCTCAGATGATAACCCTGTGCCTTCTGACCGCCCTTTTTCAGTGAGGTAGAACATGAACGAGTAGCTACCCATTTGATACTCTTTGAAGACAGACCACGGATTCTGTTGTGTTGTGCCTGTCTGAGGAGATGAGGGAGGGGGCAGAACCATGACAAAATGTAAGAGGATTGATCAGCACCCACCACATGCAGCCTGGAATAAACTGCTGAAAGCCGGACCCTCAGGTGCCCTGCCTACCACATAGCAAGCCCCACCGTGGTGAGCTGTCACTGAAGGAGGGCATGGGGGCTGAGGCTGCAGAGGAAGGTGGGACCCGCTGTGGGGCTGGCTCTGGATGCTGATGAAGGAAGCCCATACTGAGAAGAAAAGGACACAAATGACACCTCTTGGCAGCACTTCCACCCTGTCCACCTGTGCCCTGTCCCTCCATTTCTCTCTCCAGCTTACAGGAATCCCTGTCAGCAACTTGCGGTGTCCAGCCCCTCCCCCAACCCACTGTATGATACAGGAAACTAGTTTAAGAGGCTGCAGGCTGCCCCTGTCCTGTGATGTCTCCTCACCAGGAAGCCCTCCCTACCCCTGACTCATAGTGCTCTTCTTTTTCTGACTGTGCTTCCAGGCAGCACCAATCATGAAGTGCACGGGTTTCACTTCCTCTAAGGGCTCCCAGACCTCAGAGGGCCCCATCCAGCCTTAGCACTAAGCTTCTTGAGGGCAGGATCAAGCTGTTGCCTTTCCAACATCCTGCTTGGTCCCCAGCACAGCCTTCCTGAAGGATTTGGGTTGCTGGTTCCTGCTGCTTCTCCGAAGGTGTGAAGAGGACAGGATGGTCCATGTGAGCCAGAGCTGGGTTCCAGGGATGGAGGGCAGGAGAAGAGTAGCCTCTCTTGATGTCCCTTAACATAGATTCAACAGACAATGGCTATAGGCCGGGAGCAGCGGCCATATGGCCATCTGATGGGAAGGCTACAGCAGCTGGGCAACAGCACTGCAGTCCCAACAGGCAGGACATGGAAGCCCCAGAAGACCAGCTGGCTGGCAAGAACTGTAAATGGATGGCAGGTTTTAGTGCCTGACAAGAGGTCTGGGCAAGGCTGCACTCCAGACAGCTTCATGCTATGGTGGGTGTGCCCAGAGAAGAAAAGCTGAAAAACGGGCCACCATCTGGAGAAGATGACAGGGCCTGGAAGACAGTGTCACCAAACAGCCTTCTCCCGGAGGCAATCAGGGCCGACCTCATCAGCACTTTGAAATAAGCATCCTGGCTGGTTCCAGATGTGGAAACAGATGTGAGAAAATGATGTCTTAGGATTTGCTGATAGGCAAGCTCTGGGCCTATCCTCAACCCTCCTGGCTGTTAGGGCCTTCTCCAGATCTTTCTGTCCATGCTCTTACCTGCACACCTCCCTTGGTGACTTAGCTCTAGGCTGCAGGATTCTTAGGGCTGGCCCAGTATTCTCTCATGCCTACCTTTGGTCCACCCCAGAGTCAAAGTATTCTCTTGTTCAGTAGAGATGGGAACTAGCTGGCCACCAAACCCCAGTCAAAAGTGTGCTTGTAAGGGCCAGGGATTTAGCTCAGTGGTGCCGCCGCCTGCCTTGCAAGCATCAGGTCCTGAGTTTAATCCCTGGTACCCGCCCCCAGAAGTGTGCTTGTAGATATGTACAAACCTGCACATACAATCATCATGGGAACAGGAGGCCAAGTCAGATCCCTGGCTGTGAAAGGGGTATTGGAGGGGATGTAGCCAAGGAGAAAAGGGGAGGTCTGCCAGGGACACGGGGAGAGTATGACAGCAGGCCTCTGGTGTCCTTTCCCTCTCTCCACTCTACCCCAAAGCCACCCAGATCCAATCTCCACCTTGAGATGCAGAGTGAAGACATTTATTTCCTGGTTTGAGGTACAACTATGGAGAGCTGGGGGGGTGCAGTGTAGGTGTCAGAGTGAGGAAGAGCAGTGCTAAGAGTACACAGGATAAAATAGTTTGAAAGAAGAAACCCAGAGCGGGTAGGCTATGGGAGGTGACAGAGGCATGATAGGTGATCTCTAAGGGATGTTGCCAGGGGATATGGTTGATGGGAGGAGGGTTTCCTTTTCATCCAAGAAAGAGCCCCATTTTCCAAAGGCATGTGAGCCATCATCTCTTCAGTCCTTAAGTGCCAGCACTTCTGGATTCTCACCTGCTGGGTCCCGAACTCCATAACCAGAGACTTCTCTGGACTACTGGGCTAGGACTTTATGGTGCTTCCTGTAGGTTTCCTGGGACAAGGATTCAAAAGTAAGCTTTTTAAAGCTTAGTTTAATTAATCTTACAAAGAAGTGTCTCTATCTTTGGAGACACTCCATCTTTGCCCAACCTGAACTCTTCCCTTCTAGTCTGTGAAAGAGGCAAAGACCACTGCAGTGGGAAAGGAAAGGGTGGGCATCTTTTGAGCAGAAGGTGCAGTCACCTTGCTCCCAGGTCACTGCACATGAGTGACAGTTTGAGCCTGGGGGCTCTCGTGGCCTTTCCTAGGAAGGGGCTGCTCTATAGAGGCTGGGGCCAGCAAGCAGGAAAAGAATGCAGAGCTTTTTCATGCATCAATAATTTTCTGAATTAATCTTCTTTTCCAAACTTTGCAGAGCACACACTGTCCAGTCCCCTTTATTAAGGATTAATTACTAGCCAAGTTTGAAGTCTTTGGAGTTATTTGGGAGTCATTTGAGCTGAAAAGGAAAACATAGCTATGTTGTTATTTCTTCTAACTGGAAAAAGGATATTTTCTGTGGGTGTTTGCAATGCTCACAAACAGCTGAAGGGTTTTTTTTCTCTATCTTTCCAAAAACCATTGCTCTAGGCCACAACCAAATATGGAAAAAATGACCAAAAAATAATAATCTCCAAACCATGAGCTTTTCAGAAAATTACAAATAGCCAAAACTGAAGTATGTAAGAGAAATGGTCAGTGACCTTGCTTAGCAGTTTCCCACTGTTTCCTGTCACCTGGCCATTATTTGACTTTGTGATGCACCCAGCCCAGGCATCTCTAAAGAGATTTTGCTTCTAGGCATCCAGGAATCAGAAACCAAGCACAGAACGGAGTGCAGTGGATTAACACCCTCATTTTACAGGCAAGGAAACTGAGGCCCCTTGATGGCATAGGTGACTTGTCCTAGGCCCCACAGCAAGCTTTGGCACAAGCAGATCCCCAGCCTGGCTCTTACCTGCAGTGTCATCTCCATCCCAAGAAATGCTTCAGGGTGGACTGGGGCAGGGTCTCTGGGCCTCTCCAGGAAGCCAGAAGGAGCCTACATTTTGGCATGCGTTTTGGCGTGCCCCTCCCTGAGAGTAAGGTGGCATTTTGGAGGAGAGGGAGTGGGCCTGGAGACAGAGGAAAAGGCTTTTTCCATGTCTTGAATGACGAGGGTAGCTCCATGAGCACACAAGGTGCTGGCCACTGCCCCAGGTAGTCCCCTTCCCCCAGCTCCTAGACAGCTGGTGTTGAGCAAAAGATGAGCAGGGGTTGGATGCTACACCAGTTCCTGGCTCCCAGGCTCTGACGCATCAGAAACTATGTCAAATCAGGAATTTCCTCCACAACATTTCTACAACCAAGGTCAGGGCCAAAGCTTTTGAGATATCATTTCCCAGATCAATTTCCCTGAAATGAGAATGAGAAAGGGGACTAGAGCTCCCCTCTCTTCAGAGCTGAGGGAAGTTCTGTCTTGACATGAAGGGTCTGGCTTAGGTATGGTCCAGGAATAGTAATACAATATTGTGATTCAGACTATGGCTCCATACTTCTAGGGTTGAAAATCCTGACTCTCACTGACTTAGTTTCTTCATCTGTAAATGAAATACCACTAGCACCTGCATCTTCTGGCTCACAGTAAGTGCTGCATAAATTATAGCATTTGTTACTCTTGTTATTTGATCACTATTGGCAACTTAAGGGAGAAAGTATAAACAAAGATACTTAAGAACCCAGGACCTGCCACCTAAGTTCAGGGTGCAGTTGCATCCCTGCAGCCTGGTACCTGTCAACATCTTCAGGGAAGCAGAGATGCAAGAGAGAGCGAGGCCAGCAAGCTCAAGACCTTGCGGTTTGTGCTTTGCCAGCTTCCTGCCTACTCCTCCATGAGACCTGGAAAAGTTGCCAGGCCCGTCTGAGCCTTGGTTTCTCCATTAGTAATAGGAAGATAATAGAACCCTTGCTGCTCTGCCAAGCTCTTTGAGGGGCCCGGATGAAAGGCACCAGCAGTAGGGCGAGATGCTTCTATTACAGTTAATGACAGAACTGACACGCTCATAAGCTTCTGCCCAGCTCTGACTCAGGCTGTTTACGGTTCTAGGTCCTGGTCATGGTGGAGTGGGGGAGATGAGTGGCGTTATGGTTGAGGGAGAATGCGGAGTCCTGCCAGTGCCCTCATCTGCCCTACAACCCTGTGTGAGTGCAGTTGTAAGACACAGGCTTCTGTGGAACTTCCTCTCTCCATGTGGAGCCCCTGCTGCCCAGGGTCCCTCACCCCACGCCTGCTCTTCTTCGGGCCCCACCTCCCCTCCTGCCAGGACTCAGGCTCCAGCCTGCATGTGACACATCACTCCAGAGGAAAATCAAGCCTGTTTGGAAACATGTGGAAGCCATGGTCTGAGACTGCTGCAGCCAGAAGAATAAAACATTTCTCAAGGCTGGCCCTCCCTTTCCCACCAGCCCGGGGACAGTGACCCAGAAGGGGCTGACCAGCATGGGCCTAGACTCCTCTGTGACCTCCACATCTGGCTCAATGCTGCAGGTCCCTCCTTTCCCTTGGCAGTGTTGAAAGGGAGGCCCTGTGGGGCCATCCCTGCTATGCATCACTAGTTCTGTTTTCAGACATGCTTGGTCCCTGGTCTCCTCTGAGAAGTGGAAGTGGAAGGGGGCAGGGTGGCTGGCGAAGCAAAGCACAGCTGATAACAGCTGTGTGCAGCTCCCTAACACTAGAGGTCTTTCCTTAGCACCTCAGTCCAGTCCAGGACATCTCTTCAATGGTCTCTGGCCAGGCATGAGCACCAACCTAGGAACATACAAACAAATCCATCCTAGATCCCAGTATGAAATGGACCAAGATAGCCTCAAGAAAATGCCTCTTGGCTTCCTAAAGTGTCTCTTCTCCACCAAGGCCCTTGCTTTCCTGATTACCTCAAAGAGCAACAGGTCATGGGTGAGGTGGGGTGGGAGAGAAACTGATGGCCAGGCAGAAGAGGCACCACTGTGCAAGGCTCACCTGCTTGCCTCTTTCTCTCCCTTCCCTTCCCTTCCTTTCCCTTCCCTTCCCTTCCCTTCCCTTCCCTTTCCTTCATTGCTTCCCTTCCTCTCTCCCCTTTCTTTTTTTCTTTCTCTCTTGGTTGTGGATTGAACCTAGGAGCTCATGCATGCTAAGCATATGGTCTACTACTGAGCTGTACCTCCAGCCATGCTTGCCTCTTTCCATCTATCTGGCTTGCCGGGGATTTAGCTCAGGGGTTCTGCCACCTGCCCCAAAAGTGCAAGGTCCTGAGTTTGATCCTTGGTACAAAAAAAAAAAAAGTAAGCTCCATCTATCTGGCTCCAAGTAAGCCCTTGACCCCCCTCCCACCGGCATCCTTTCCCTTCTCTGTTTTCTCTCAGGCTCCCGCTCTCCCAAGTTCAGTCCCCAATAGTCCTTCCACACCACTGCTGTGTGGCAGAACCTCTGGTAGACACGCCAGAATTGGGGATGGTTAAGAGAAGTATAGAAAGAGGAAAGCTATGCTGAAGACAAACGATGGAGGATAAGGAGAAAACCCAAATCTCCAATGGGAGAAGGACTGGCCAGAAACCCAGAGGACAGAGTGGGATTCACTTAGGGGAGACTGGGGAGCGCGTCCCAGGCAAGGTGATAGAACAGGCACAAAGTGGAGGTGGAAGGGGCTTGGCATCTTCAGGGGAATCAACTCCTACAGAGCGTATGAAGCTGGGAGAAGGTGAAGAGTGTCCCCAGACTGTACTTTGGGATGCTGTACAGTGGAGGAAGCAGATGGACTCAGGGCAGGCATGCAGGTGTAGCCCAGAGAGTCATTCTTATGACTCTTCACAGAAGCTCCTTGAAGTTAATCGAAACAGCCATGCCGAGGTGGGCACCATTGCCCTTCCCAAGCCTTGGAAGGCAGGGAGGACCTGAAAGGAAACACTCTCATCACTATTTAACAGAGAGGGAAACTGAGGCTCATTAGTGCTTAGTCATCTGCCCAAGTTCTTAGAATAAGTCAGCAACCAAGCCAGTTGGAGTATGCTAGACGCCTGGGTGTGGAGGGGTCCCCAAGAGGTCACCTCCTCCTCTTGTCCCAGGCCAGCCAGATCCCAACAAATGGGGCTTCTGACGATGTCATATCTGGAAGCTCCCTGCCCCACAACTAGTGCCAAGTAATTCAATAAAGAATCCAAATCTAGCCTGAGTCCTTCCTTCTGCGGCTTAAACATACCACTTCTAGGTTCATAGGCGAGATGGAGTCATATAAAAGCCCTCCCTAGACTCAAAGGTGATTTGTGGTTCTTCCCTCAGCTTTCTCTTCTCCATGTTCACTCTCAACGATTTCTTTCTCTACAGGCCCCAGGCTCCCATGGTTGACATAGCATATATAGTGGGTGCTCCATAACTATCAAATGAATGAATGGATGGTGGATAAATGAACCAACAAATGATTTCCAGACAAGCACAACCCTTAACCTCCATGAAGTAGATCTCAAATAGAAGTCCTCCAACATCCCTAACTTCACTTAATCTGACTGGATCCATGTGTGGTCACTGTCTAGGGCAGTCTAGAGATATTCTTAGGCCACATTCTTACTGTAAAGACATGGGTTTCTTCTCTGCTTGTCTAGCCTTCCACACATGCATATGCATATGTGCTAGAACCTACAAACTGTACAGGCACCAGCCCTGGTAGGAAAACCCAGCCCCATCCCAGTCAGGCTGGCATCTCTGCTGGGGTCTCTTCTGCAGAAAGCTAAGATGTATTGCCATGTAATTCCTCCATATCTTCATGCTAGGGTCCTAATGTAAGGTAAGAGCTAATCCTACACAACAGGCATCATTTATGCATATCATGTACCATGTGCTCTGCCACACGCTGTATATGCATTTCCTTATCTTGTCCTGTAGGCTACAGAAGGGGAAACTGAGATTCAGAGACATGTAGTATGGCTAGTAAATACCTGGGACAGGCTTGGACCCTGCTCTGTCTGACTCTAGAGCCTGCCTTCTTATCTGCTCTCACTGTCCTCCCCTAGGTCTGGTGTCATTCTCCCTAGGCCTGGTGGCCTTAAATGTCCCCATTGCTCCCTGCCCCACTCCTCCTACTCCCACCCCAGTGTGCCAAACCGAATCTAGGTAAGAACACTTGATGGCAAAGGGGCGGCGGTGGTGGGGTTGTTCACATCCAGCAACTTGTCTTTGTTCAAACTGGTTCCTTTTCTAGTTGTTTCCTCTTCTCCTAATCTCAGATTGAAGACCTATTATTTCCAAGCCAGGAAAAAAGAACAAGGAAAAAAGGGAGCTCTGTTCCAGGAACTGGCACATCTCTCTGTGCTGCCCAGCTTCTCACTCCTCTAACTCTTCAACAGGCTCAGCCATGCCTGGCTCCCAAATTTGGCAAAACTATTGGTCACAAACCCTTTTTAGGATCTTCTCTTGCTCTGTGTACCTCCAGGTCAAGGCTGAAGTGAAAGGACAAGGAAAGGTGGGAAGAAAAGTAGATCAAAGAGAGGCCCTGGAAAATAATAATTCTCATTTCCAGCCTGGCCCTTCAGTGTGTACTCTCCTCTTTGGGGACCCTATGTATTCCCTTCCTGGCCTAGAGATACATGAAGTCTAGGGAGAAGTGTGACTAGTCACACTCAGAAACACAGATGTTCACACACATTTATATGCACCCACATCGGTGCTCACACTAGAATCACATACTGTCATAATAGTCCAGCCTAGTCTTATTCACAGAGGCACAGGAGCCTGAAGGATACAAACCCTCTGAAGCACATGCACTCACACTCATGTTTCCAAACCTTGCCATAAACATGCCCTTTCTCCTAGGCACAAACACTGTCACATGCATGCTCAGGAAGTATGTTCTGGCTCTCTGAGAACAACCATCTGTGGACAGGTCCAAAGAACAAAGGATGCTGGAGTTATCCCTCTGAAACACAGGAGTCTCCAAGGCCCCTGCGGGCTCCTTCTAGGCTCCCCCTGTTCCATCCAATGTCAGAAGTTAATGAATTGGTTGAGTCCGGTTTAGTTCAGGGAGGTGAGTAGGCCTTTCCTACCTCTCCCCATGGCCCCTGCCCCAAAGCACAGTCCTTCAACCCCTGAGCCAACAGAGGCCAGGCTTTTGCCAGGAGGGATGGTTTGTGTCCAACTGTCAGGAGACATTGTGTCTTCCTGGGAGAGAGCAGAGTTTCTGGCCTCAGGCCATAAGGAGCCTGTACCACGGGGCTGGTGTCCACTCTCTCAGCTGAAGGGGAAACAAAGGTGCCTTGATGCAAGGGCACTAGGATCATTGGTGACAGTAGACAAGTCAGCACTGCCCTAGGGCAGAAACCCCTTCACCACCCTCTTAAGTCCACATGGTCAGACTGACCCTCTAGCTCTGCACCTGCTGCCACAAACCAGTCTCCCTCTGCTCTGGGCACAAGTTGGTACATGCTCCCCTTGTAGACCTACAAGAGCCTGCAAGAGTGGCCCAGAGGGGAACTAGGTGGGGGAGCTGGGTGGCTCATTACATCCCAGGTTGTCAGGGAAGAATATCCTAGAGGTCAGCCCAACTCTTCCAAGATGAATTCACCCAAACCAAAGCCACAGGTTTTCTAAGAAGGCAACAGCTGCTCAGAAGACAAAGCAGCTCGTATAAGCAGAGCTGCTAATAGAGCTGGAGTCTGGCATTCTCCAGCTCCAGACCAGGCTGAGGAGCCATGCCATGGTCCTCTAGGACAGTGATGGCAGTAGCAGGTCCAGGTGCCAGCAGGAGGCTAAGCTTTCAGGCCATTCTGCCCCATGCTGCCAGTGCCCAGTGTGTAATTAGGGACTGAACATTCACCAGGCAGGGTCCTGGGCAGAAGGACCCTGCCAGTTCTGATCATGAATCCTGAAGTCCTCTCTAGCAGCAGCAAAGTAAGGAGTCTGCTCTGTACCCAGCCTGGTACAGCCTTTTACCCCAGACACAGCACTAAAAGAAAAGGCTGGCAGGAGTGCTCACTGGTCTCCTCTTGTGAAGGTCAGGGTATAAACTGAAGCAAAGCCAGCAGGTATAAATGTGGGGGCTCAAGGCCGGTGCAGAGAAAGAGGTATGGGAGACTACGAGCAAGACTCCTCCTAGCACTCGTCCTATATCAGCCTATTCACTTCCTTTCTAGGACTTTTTACAAGTTGTAATTATGATGTTTTTGTATTTCCTTATTTGTTTCTTCTGCTAGCCTAAATTCCATGAATTTAGGGACCATGTCTAGCTTATTTACTATGGGTCCTCAGTGTCAGTACGATGCTCAGCACATAGGGGGACTCCATAATATTTACTAAATGAATGAATGGTCCCTGGCCACAGACTTTTCACACACTGTGTTCCACTGTCCTAGAAACACAGAAGTGACATACCTAAAGACCTAGAGAGTCACACCAGAAATGGCAGGAAGTTCTTTAAGGAAGGCCCGAGGGCCCTCCCGCTCTCCCATCTGATCACCCTACATCCCATAAATCTATCCTGAGCATCTACTAGGTGACAGAGAACTGAAGATGCCTTTATAAAATAAACAAACAAACAAACAACAAACAAACAAACAAACTGGCCCTTCCTTCAAGGAGATGCCTATTTGGAAAGGAAGACGTATCAGCAAACAAATAACTACACCTCAGTCTAATCAGCAGTGGCAGAGAGGTAGGATCAGAGGACCTGCCTGGTCTTAGGGAGCTGGGGAGCTCTTCTGGAGGAGAGATCTAAAGGAGTGATACGAATTAGCCAGACAAAGTAGGGAGAGGAAAAGAGGAAAGAAAGAGCATTCATAAAAAAAGAAGGTATCTAGAAATAAGTGAGCATGTGACTTAACCAAAGAGGGCAGGAAGTGTCCAGAGTAGCCAGAGCTGGTGAAGAGATGCTGAGGCAGCTGGGAGGCAGGCAGAGGATCTGGCGAGGGGAGGGGGCTGGAACACTACAGCTATGAGGGGGAAGGTAAAAGAGATCTAAGCTTGTGGGGCAGAAAATCCCCTAAGTGCTTAGAAAAGGAAGCTAGAGCACACCAGGTTGGGCACAAGGCAAGTGGCTCTTTCCTTATCACTAACATTGTGGGAGGAGAACATGGGTGCTGCTCCAAAAGAGGCTTTGGAGGAGACAAGGATTGTGGAGGGTCCCTGCCTTCTCCTAGCTCCAGGTTAGGAGGCACCTGCTTGCCCCTTGCCCCAGAGATTACACCCAGGAGAGGTGGAGACCCAAGATGCCAGCCTTGTGAGAGCCAAGTGTGAGGAGTCTCCACACGGAGCAGCCACAGGGGTAGGGCTGCAGGAGTGCCTGGAGAGGAAGAGGGGAAGGCCATGCTGGGGCCCAGGAGGATGGGATCTAGAAAAACTGTGACGAGTCAACCTCATCTCTAGGTTCCAAGCACCTCCATTCCGGGGACTATTTGCATCTATCTTCTCAGCTCTGGGCACAAGGTGGATACTCAAGACTCCTGGGCAAAGGATAGAAAAGACATGCAGGCACTTTCAGGGTTCATGGCCCTGCCCCTCAAGAGAATCTCCCTACTGAAGAGCATGTCCCTTTCCCCTCCCTCCTTAGCCTGCAGCCCAAAGACAGCCACAGGTGGCCACAGTCCCCTCCCATGAGGTCAGACAATAAAAACAGATGAAGATACTGCTTCTATGCATTGCTATGGGGCCAGAGGAAGGCAGTTAGTGGCCGGGGGAAGAAAGGGAGAGACACTTAGCCCTTCAGAAATAAGGCCTCATCAGAGACGCAGAAGGTCTGAATTTCAGTTAGAGCTGTGTGCCAGCCTGTCATGAAGCTTTGGGAATTCTTTCAACCTGGGCTTTGGTCCACACCCCCATAATAGGAGAACAGGACTATGGGACCAGTTCGATCCCTTCCAAGGCCTTGTCCCAGGGAGGAGATTGTGTGGACGCCAGAGGCTGGAGTCTCAGAAGGAATGGCTTCTGCTTTCCCAGTAAGACCCAGCAGCCTTCCCCCTCTCTGATCATCCCGTCCCGGTGAAATACCAAGCTTGGGCCCAGAATCACATGTCTACCAGACCATCTGAGGAAGTTAGGAGGAAGGATGTGGAAGCAAAAAGCTAGAAGCATCTGCTGAAACAGAATACAAGAAGATAGGGTCTCATGAGTGGGGCCTTGGGCCTCAAGGGCTAGCTCAGGAATGGTGCAGGATTTGAGCAACCTCCCCACAGAAAAGAGGCCTGCAGAACTAGAATGCTGTCCTTTTCTGTCAGCCAGGTCTGGGACCAGCCTGATCTCAGGTGTGTGAGGGGAGGAATTGGCAGGGCTGTGCCAAAGAGGGGTAGGCCAGAGAGACAGCAGCTTCCCTCTGGGACCTGCTGGGGGGGGGGGGTGGAAGGAAGAAGGGGATGAATGGGCAGGAGGGAGCTGCTGAGTGTAGCCCCATCAGCATCCACACCAGGACACCTCCACTCAACTAATATCCACTGAGGCCTGCTCCTGTCAAGCTGCATCTGGACATACTCTGAGGAGTCACATGGTGAGGCCCTGACAGGCCGCACAGGATTCAGACAGCAAGCCTGCCATGAGGCTCCTCCATCACCGTCACAGCCAGCAAGACATCCCTTGGCTCTCACCTGGGAGGAAGCAGGAGATAGTGAGTTGTGGCTTTCCTCCCAGTCTCAGCCAGGAGGTGGGGCTCCTTTCCAAGGGCTCCCGCAGGATCTGATATACAATCTGCCACGCCACCTGGTGGAGAGAGGGTGAAGATGCTGGATATGGCACTCCAGCAGGTAATGAATGCCCTTGCCAACTGCTGGAAATTTGGGGCAGCTGATTCTGGAGCTCACCATCAGCTCCAGTGATGATCTAGGCCCAGACCTGGGCAACCTCTGTCCCAGGCTAGAGTATGAAGGATGTAGTGTTTCAGGGCATGAACTTAGCCCTTAAGAACTCACAGTTGTCTGGGGGAAACAAAGCTTATTTGTATGAAAAACAAGACAACACAATTGTATGTGCTGAGTATGTGCAACTCAGCTCATTCACCCATCCAACACCCACTCTTCCATCTCACCAAATACTTACAAACACATGCTATACATAAGGTAGGTACTGTGGCTGTCATAAAAGGTAACAAGGAACAAGACTTGATCCCAGCCTTCGGGGAGCTAAAGCTCAACTATTCTGAGTAAGCTCTCTCTCTTTCTGGTTTTCCTCTTTAGCAAAGACTTTCACATATGTATTCTCTCTTAATCTTTAGAAGTCCCAGAGAGGTATGTGTTATTATTCTCACTCTGCACACGAAAACATTCAAGTTCCAAGAAGTTAAATGACTTGTCCAAAGTCTCACACTATTAGGTGGCTCCAACTCAGGGCTTTTCACTCATTAAACAAACATTCCTCCAGTGCATGATATATGTCAGGCACTGTGGCAACAAAAATGAATGAGAAACAACCCATAAATGAGAGGACCCCAAGAGGCCCTCACAGTCTACTTAGTGACAAACAAGAACGCCAATAATTACACACAAGATATTGGCAGGGTGAAGGCAGAATTTTATATAAGATTCTCTCTACAGCACAAGCAAGAGCAGCTACAATTTTTATAATAGCCAGTATTTACTATATGAAAGGTACTATGCTAAGTGCTTATATGAACCAACTAATTTAAGACCCTATGAGCTAACAGGTACTAATCTCATTTTGCAAGCAAGGAAACTAAAATGAGAGACAGCAAATAAATAGAGACTGGCAGAGCCAAGACACAAATCCAGGTGGCCTAGCTGCAGAGCCTGTGGCCTTGACCACTATGCTATACTGCCAGAAGGTATTGGCAAAAGATTAGAAGCTGCTATAACCTATAAAGGGACTTAGAAGGGGAAATGGCCAGACTGACCTGGGTAAAAGGGGAAGAGTTGAGGAAGAAGCTCAGAGCCCATTCCATGTTTTTCTGACCCAGGGAGCAGACTTTGGTCCTGAGGCAGTCAGTGCTGAGTAAGAACCATTCTAATTTAACCTTGCAAGATTAGGGCCAATATACCTGGCTTTTAACCACCTATTAGGACTTTGACACAGTGTTTACTACAGCTTTTCTGAGGCAAATTCTAGATTTGGTCAAAAGAAGTACGGAATGATAACTATCTTGAAATACCTGTAGGGCTGTTGTCTTAGTCAGTTTTGTGCTCCTATAAGAGAATACCTGAGGCTTGGTAATTTACGAAGGACATATATTGATTTCTTAGTTTCGTTCTGGAGGCTAGGAAGTTCAAGGTAGTGGGGCCCACATCTAGAAAGGGCCTTTGTAATGCACATGGCAGAAGACAGAGGGTGAGGGAGTGAGAGAGAGTTGAACTTGTTTTTCTGTTTCTGTTTGTTTGTTTTGAGACAGGGTCTTGCATCAATCCTCCTGCCTCAGCCTACTGGGATTACAGGCATGCACCACCATGCCTGGCTTGAACTTGCTTTTATAACAAACACACATTCTTGACAAAATGATAGCAATTCATTCATAAGGTCTCTACCCTCATGACTTAATCACCTCTCAACACTGTTGCATCAAGGATTAAGTTTCCAACACATGGACTTGGGAAGAAGAGCTAAATTTATTCTGTGTAGCTCAGAGGAACAGACATAAGATAAAGAGATGAACATTAAGGAGAAACAGATTCTCCCTCAATGGATGGAATATTTCCTCTTTATTAACCCCATTAATAGCTTTCAAAAGGAGTGAGCAGCTAGGCTGCAAGTACCTTCCAGCAGGGCAACACTCCTGGTTGGCAGAGATGCTGAAGGGGTGGTTTCCATGCAGGGATCTTAGTGTCCCTTCCAATGCTGAGGGGTCACAATGGTTTATCCCTCTGTTCCTGCCTTCACCTACAAACATTTATTAGATCAACTATATGCTGGCCATGAGAGACTTCAGAGATGAATAAGACACAATTCTTGCTCCTCAAAGATTTTGGAGTTTAGTAGTGAACCTCTGGCCTCTAGCCCCACCCCAGATAATATGGGATGACCTTTGGTTTATATTACCTTACCTCTCAAACAGGAAGGATAAAGGAAATATTTTTGTGTTCTTATCTTTTTGGACAAATTCGATACCTCTAGTTAACATATGGACTTATATAATATTGCAAACTAAGTTGCTATCATGACCAAAGAATAATAATAATATAAATAATAGGAATAAAAACAACCAACCTCATTTAACTCTGTGCCAGGTATTGTGTCCCTCACTTTACAAGTATTATCCTTGCCTAATTGTGCTGGCAAAAGTTCAAAGGCAAACTTAATACTCTTTCAACTCCCTAAAGGGCCATACCAAAAAAAAAAGTCCGACTGCTCTCCACATTCTCTAATTCATGCCACAAGATAATGATTTTACATTGCAAAAAGACTATAACAGCTATAAAACTGAACATCCTGGGAATAAGATGGTCTAAAATACTGGAGTAAAATACCCACCAAGACTGTAACGCTTTCTTCTTTTGGAGACTCGAAAAGCAGCACGGATTTGCATTGGGTTCTAGTGATAAAAGGAAGGGAATACAGAATAACCAGCTTTGGGCCCTGGATAAGGTTTGGGCACATGGCTGGATGATAAAGGTCAGATCGATAAAATGCCATATAAGGAAGTGGCCTTTATAGGGTCACAGGACCAGACAACATCCCCACCTCTGCAGGAGGGGCACTCAGAGTGAGGCACCAGAAGATCCAGGCGAAGAAGCTCTTTTTTGGCTGATCATAGGGTTCTGAGTTCAGCTCTACACTTCAAGCCATGTCTGTGACTTTCCCTAATTATTCCATCCCTGTGACCTGACAGATGATCTTCTTCTTAGGGTACCTTTGTCTCTAGAGAACCCGTGTACGAAAGACCAGAGGGAAGGATGGGAGGAGGTGGCTCCAGCAGAGAACAGTAAAGAGGGGAGAGGCTTGAGAGGGTGTTTGTGACTAGGATATCCCCAAGGGCTAAAACTCAGAGAGAAACAGCAGCTCTAATCTTTATATCTGATCACAGTAGAATCCATAAACCTGATGACAATTCCTAGTTAACCCTATCCACAGAACCCTGACAAACAGGCAATTGTTTCAGCCCTTCCCCGAACCAGGCTTCTTTTTTTCCTGAAAGTTTTGAAAGTTAGTAAGGAAGGGGACACCAGCCTGGAATACTATTTGCTTGATCCCAGTTTCTCTAACATAGGGAGAAAAGTTGATCCAGCCCTGGCTGTAGGCCATATTAAGGGCCACTTTACATGCTGTCAGCCACTATAGAGATCAAGCTGGTGACACTTACAGGCCTTTGAGAGTTTCCCCAGCATTCTCGGATTGGCACTACATGTCATCAGAATGTCTTCCTCCTCTGTATCTTGAGACCTCCCATAGCTTTAATTTGTGTACCTATTTTTCACTAGATGTTAAGTCACTTCCCTGGCATCCAAAGAGCTGAAGTAGGGGAAGACCCAAGTGGGCATTTGTTTCACAGCATGCCCATCCTTAGGGCGCAGCTGACAAGGACCTGACTGTGCCTGCCATTCTTTCCCTAAACCCCAAGTTACAATGACAGGGAATGACAGGGAGGAGCTATGGCCTGGACCCAGAAGGAAATTAAATGGCCTCAAATTAGGTCAAACATGGCTTTGGCACACACTCACAGAAGGAAAAGCAAGAAAACAGCATGTTAGCCATCCAGTCACAAAATCAACATAAAAAAATCAGAAGCTCTCATGTATGTGAACAAAATACAACCAGAAAATATGGTGAAAATACCAAACCATTCATAAAGTCAATAAAAAATAAAATGATAGGAATAAAGTTAGTAAGAAATGTGTGGAATCTCTCAATAAAAAACCATGCTCTAGCTCCATTAAAGGAAACAAACAAAAAGATAGGAATAGGTTGAAAAATGGAGAACTTTACAATGCAAATCTCCCCAAGTTGACCTGTAACTATAAGACCATTCCAGTAAAAACCCCAAAGGCAGAACTGATTCTCAAATTCATCTGGAAGAATAAATGTAGGGGAATAGCCTAGAAAAATATTGATAAAGAAAAATTTGGGGTTGGGGTTATAGCTCAGTGTTAAAGCACTGGCCTAGCACTGAAAGCTCTGGGTTAGATCCCTAGTGGTAGAAGGGTGGGAGGGTCTCTTCAGCACCGGAGTGCACCTGTAGCCCCAATTACTGGGAGGACAAGGCAAGAAGTTCACTTGAGCCTCCAGGAGCTAGAGACCAGTTTGGGCAAGATAGTGAGGCTTTGTCTTAAAGAAAAAGTGTGGTTCAGACACCAGAATAGATCAATCAGTGGAACACATTATAAAACCAAGAAACAACTGTAGTGTTTAACAAAGACTTCATTTAGAGTGCTAGACTTTATATAAAATGTAATATAATAGATTACACATAGGACGTTAAGTGACATTTCATATTAAGTAACAAAACGTGGAATCCAATAATGGTACTGGAATAACAAGTTAAATTTTGAAATACCATATACCTATAATATAAAAATATTATTAGGCAGGTATGGTGATATATGCCTGCAATCATAGAACTGAGGGAGGCTGAGGCAGGAGAACTGCAGGTTCAAGTCTTCCCTGGACAACTTAGCAGGACTCTGTCTCAAAATAAAAATAAAAAGGGCTGAGGATACATCCTCAGCTCAGTGCTATGACATCCCTGGGTTCCACCCTCAGTACTGCAAAGTAAAAAATAAATAGGGATGGTGAAAAAGTTTAAATGTTAAATAAAACACTAGAAGATTTAGTTAGAGGTTTATGCAACACAGGAATACAAAAATATTTCTAAACATGGATCAAAAGGGAGACTAAAAAATATTGATATGTTTACTACATTTAAAAAAAGTAAATCCTCCATTCTCAAGAATCTCACAAACCTAAGGGCAGACAATAAGTGGGAAAAACTAGATGCAACATTTATCAAAATAAAGGTTAATAGCTTTGCTATATTAAGAACCTTGCAAAGTAATAAAAGACAAATACCTCAATAGGAAAATGGACAAAGACATAAAAGAAACACAAAATGCTAATAAGCAAGCATAATAAAATGTTCAACCTAAATAGCAATCAAAATAAATTAAAATGAAATAACACTTTGCATATCAGATTTGTAAAAATGAAAAAGAACATTGGTAGGGTGTGCAGAAATTAGCACTCACAGATTGGTGGTGAAGCATAAATTGGTACAAGCTTTCTGAACTGTAATTTAGCAGTAGGTATCAAAAGCCTTAAAATGTGCATGTCTTTAGTTCCTGCAATTCCATCTGGGAATTCATCTTAAAGAAGTAAGAATATGCAAAAAACCTTTTCTAAAGGTAAAACCAGCATAACAACAATGACAAATGAAAATAAACCAAGATTTTCATAAGAAATAATTGATAAGTTATAGTTGTACCACACAATAAAATACCATGAGATCTTTTAAAATGATGACATAAAAATACAGCCACTGCCACAGAAAGATGTTTCTCAAGTTTTTAAATGGAATACGGAGTAGGTTACAAGACAGCAAACACAGTATCATCCTCCCTCCCCTTTAATTTTTCTTTTTTGGTCGTTTTTTGGGGGTGGTTCTGGGGATTGAACCCAGAGTCTCATGCGTGCCAGGCAGGCACTCTACCACTGAGCTACATCCCAAGCATATAATCCTATTTTTAAAACATTTTTTTAAATATACAACAAAAGGTCTGGAAGAATTTACCCTAAAAATGTTTATAGTTTTGTTACTGGGTGAGATTACAAATGTTCTTAATTTTCTTCTTTTTGATCATCCATATTTTCTACATTGTCTATACTACATTAAGTACTTCCTATACAACTTTTTAAAAAATTTAAAAAAACTAAAAGCCACTTGCAGTATCTAGATACCTAGTTCTGCCTGGCCCTATTTGCTCTCTGTGTGTGTGTGTGTGTGTGTGTGTGTGTGTGTGTGTGTGTGTGTAAAGGCTTCATTAAGGAGAAATAGTCCCATGGTTTAGAAATATACCCCTAACTCCAAACAGTTTTCTTACTTTGTTCTTCCTGTTCTCCTAGAGAACAGCCACAAAAGCAATAACATGCCAACAATTACAGATTTCTCTCTTTCCTTTCCTGGATTCCAAAGCGGAGTGCATCTGGCCCTAGCAAAATGGGGAAGGACTGTGTTTTGGAGGGCAGCACAGCACTTGTCATGGTCTAGAGATGATTCAAGGGTGACCCCCAAATGTTCATGTACTGGAAGCTTGGTCCCCAATGTGACGATGCTACTGAAATTGTGGAACCTTTAAGGTATGAGATCTAGTGGAAGATGATTAGGTCACTGAGGCTGCTGCCCTTGGAAGGAATTAATGTAGTTCTCAAGTGACCCTTGTCAGCTTCTGCAACAGTGGGTTGTTACAAAAGAACAAGACTGGCTTCTCCTCTCTAGCTTCCTGTCTCACCATGTGATGTCCCCTTTGTGCACATTCTCCCACCACACTGCCATCTGCCATGCTGTGATGGAGCCAGAGGCCCTCACCAGAGCCAAGAGGATGGCTTTGGCCTCCAAAACTGGAGGCTAAATAAACCTCTTTTATTATAAAGTACTCAGCCTCCTTCCATTTTGTTATAGCCATGGAAAACAAACTAACATAGAAGGAATCTGCAAACTCATCACTAGAGCCAGGGGAATGGGCAAAGGGAGTTTAAGTAAGTCAGTAACCCATGAATATGAGTATCATGAGCTGCCATCCAGATCATAGAATGGAAAGTGATAGGTAAGAGAGATTAGGTTTCCTTGAAGATCTGGAAGCAGATACAAGACAATCACATACTCAACTAGACTCATACTTATATATATTTTAATATAATCTCCTAGCAGTATTTTTTTTTCTGCCAATCAAAGCCTAAATCATTAAAAATTTTAAACTCTAACTTCCTTTTCTTTTTACTTGTTACCATCCCCTACTTCTCTTCTCCAGCTTGGATATAGGCCTCAAAAATTACCTAATCCTCCTCCCTGACCTTAGGATCAATTGTTCTCAGAACCAAGGTTGAGGACAGCAGCTCCACAGACTGGCACTTGCAGGGTGCATCTACCTTATGAGGTCTCTGCTTCCAGTCCACAGACTTTGGCTCTTCCTTCCTAAGCCCAGAGGGGACAGGCCCATGGAATGACTCCTTAGGTGCAGTAAATGTACCCTGTATGTGGAAAACCCATTTCCTGGTCTGAATGTGGCCATGGGCCTTATGTGGGCTGACAGACAATCTGCCTCTGGAAAAGAGGCTTCTTGAATATTGATACACAAGTGCCTTGTGGATGTTATAAATATCTACTTGTCATATACACTACATGAGCACAAATTTTCAGGCCACCCCCAGAAATACAGTAATATTCTTGTAGTTCCTCATGCTTGTTTCTTGGAATTTCTCAGCCAATTCTAACTCTGGGCAGCAATGGATTTGGAATAGAAATCAAGTCCAGTTTCTCTAATGCTGTGCCTTTCGGTGAAAAAGAGGGAATAAAACAAGATGAACAAACAAAAGACCTGGTCCAAACACCTTCCCCAGTACTGTAAAGACACAGTAAGACACACAGTCCACGAGAAAAATGCCTGTGTGTCCTTACAGCAGACCACTCTTTCCCTATTTGCTATCCCCCAAGGCTTTATAGGCAGAGATGGGAGCCTCCTGCTAGAAAAGCTGGCCCAGCCATGTAGCCCAGCTTGGTCTAGACCTCCTCTTTCCCCATCTGCGTTTCATGGGGAGGGGTGGCCTCACTACCCATCTCTGAAACTGATATCCAGCACAGCACTCAAGCCAGAGAGGGCAGACACAAAGCCAGGTGCCCGGTTGGGGAAGTGCCTGCAGGAGAGCCCCATGGACAGGCCCGCTCACCTCACTAGGCAGGTGTGTCCCTCTCGGGCTCAAGGGCCATCTGAGAAAAACGAGGCAGCACAGACTGACTAGGGCAGACAGGCAGGACTGGGCTGGGGTCATCCTTCAAAGGCTCTAGGCCTCCTCTGCTACTGCTAGAGAAGGAAATTGCTGGTGATTCCCAAAAGGTCCCCACCCTCACCACCTGAGTCCATGAGAAAAATGCCCGTGTATTCCAGGGTTGAACACACTTCTCAGAGATGGGTGCCTTGATGCCAAAAGGGCAAGAGACCTCACAGTCAAGGAAAGAATAACTTTTAGATGTGGAAGATGGAAACTCTATGGTGTATTATTTGAAGAAATCCTAAAAATATTTACCATTTGTTGAGCACTTATTATGGGCTCGTTAAGCATTCTACTTAAATTATTACACGAATTACAGGAATTTCTGTATGAGGTGGCTGTGCTTATATTTTCCTTATGTCACATGTGTGGAAATGGAGATACAGAGAGGCTGAAAGACTTGTCCGAGGTCACCACTCCATGAGAGGCAGGCCAGGTCTACATGACTCTCAGGTCTGTGGCCCTCACTACTGTGGAACGCACTGGACCTTCTGACAAGTCACCTCTCCACCACTTTACATCAGGAGACAGAGTCTTAACTGTCAAATTCTTGCCTTAGTGCCTAAAGCTCCTCAACAAGAGGGTTTCTTTAATGTTCCAGAAAAAAAAAATTCTCAGGGTGCCTTCTCCAGAGGCTTTGTTTTTGAACTCTTTTGAACCAGTAAAGAGCAATAATCTCAAATGCAGAGCCAGCAGTCTTGGGTCTTAACTTGATGGGGCAGTCAACTAACTCAATCCCATACAATCCTGATCTATCGCACTGATCTGCAAAAGAAGTTAGCAAAACAAAATGTGCAGGCTCATTCCCACAGTGCCAGTGACTCTCTATGCTTGGGGAAACAGAACTAACCTTATCCCCAGTTTCCCCACCAGCAGCCTCTAAGTCTTCTGGACAGGACTCCAGAAAGTCACGGGGCTGCAGAAAGTCAAAGCCAGAAGATACCCAGGCTTATTAATCTAATCATATGGTTTCACAGATGAAAAGCCTGAAGCTGAAGAAGGAGGTACTAAAATACTGTCAGTCCCTGGCAGGTTCTTATCTTTTCTATAAGTTCAGGCTGGGGGGTAGGACCAGATGTCAGACTAGTGTTTATGTGCATACTTTCCTTGGATGAGAGAGGGGAAGAGAACTGCATGCAAGTGAGAGAGACCATCATTCAGATGTGTGTATGTGTCTACACAGCTCTGTGATCAAGCCAAGTTACTGAACCTCTTTACTTTCTTATGCTGTAAAACAGAGATAATAGTGCCAACCTTAAAGGACTGGCCTAAGAATGAATCAAAATAATGTATGAAACAAAGGACTGAATACAGCACAGGCTTTAGTTCATAATAATGTATCAGCATTGGTTCATCAATTGTAATAAACAGCACACTAATGTAAGATGTTCATGATAGACAAAACTAGTTGGGATATATGGGAACTCTTTAGACTAACTTTGCAACTTTTCTGTAAATCTAAAACTTCTAAAATAAAGTTTACTTAAAAACAAATTAAAAGGAGGGCTGGGGATTTAGCTCAGTGGTTCTGGCCCCTGCCGTGCAAGCACAAAGTCCCAAGCTTGATCCCCGGTACCAAAAAAAAGGAACAACAAAACATAAATTAAAAAAAATTTAAAAATTAAAAAAACAAATTAAAAGGACTATAGCAGAAATTGTCATATTAAGAGAGAATGATCATGAGCTATGTCCCTGAGAATCTGGGAATAGCTGCAAAAAATCAAGCAACATCAGCCAGCATCAAAACCCATTAATGTTCAGTCAACTCGGGTTAGCTGCAGATCCCAATTATGAGTATCAGTAGGCACTGGGTCTCACAGGCATCAAGGCATCAGAAAAAGACTATTAAATGTGCAGTTGAACAGACACCTAGATGCAAATGCTAAATCTACCCATTAACATTTCTGTGATCTGAAACAGGGTCCCTTGCTACTCTACACCTTTTCTTCCTGACATACTGCTATAATTTGGATGTGGTTTGTTCCTTCAAGGGTTCATATGTTGGAAACTTAGATTACAAGGTGGCTATGTTATGAAGTTATGGGGCAAGGCGTGACAGATCACTCCTATAATCCCAGCACTGTGGGAGGTTGAGGCAGGAAGATCAGAAATTTAAACCCAGCCTGGGTAGCTTAGTGACTTAGCAAGACTCTGACTCAAAATCAAACATAAAAAGGGCTGAGGATGTAGCTCCAGCTCAGTGCACCACATAAAGAGAGAGGGAGAGGGAGAGGGAGAGGGAGAGGGAGAGAGAGAGAGAGAGAGAGAGAGAGAGAGAGAGAGAGAGGAAGAAGGAGGAGGAGGAAGAGGAGGAGGAAGAAAAGAAAAAGAAGTTGTTAGATCTTTAAGAAGAGAGGCCTAGTGGAAGGTTATTACCAAACCTCCATTCTTCCTGCCTTCTTGTTCTTCTATGTTTTTCCCCCTCTCACATGTGTCCCTGCCAAGAAGCAACCACCATGGTTAGATGCATCCATAGGGCCCTCAAAACTGGGGCTATGAGGTTTGGACTTTAAGCATCCTAAACTGTGAGCTAAATAAACTTCTTTTTTTTTTTTTTTTAATAAGAGTGCCCAGCCTCAGAGTGCTGTTTATTGAATTGACTGAATATGTACTAATGTCCTTGTGTAATCTTTTCCTCTTGAGTGTGATCTGGACTTACTGACTCATTCTAACAAAGAGATATATGGGAATGATGTCTCTGAGATTAGGATGTCAGAGACCAGCATCCTTCTTGGATTGCTTGCCCAGGGAAGCTAGCTGCCGTGCTAGAAGGGAGCCCTGAGGAGAGGATCATCCGAGGCTGCCAACAGCATGTGGATGCACTAAGAAGGGGCACCTTCAACTCCAGCAGACTGTAGATGGGGATGACGGCTTGACTGCAACCACGGCAGAGCCAGAAGCACCCAGCTAAGTCACAGAAACTGATACACGGAAACTGAGATAACAAATGTTTGCTGGTTTTCCACAAAGTTTTAAGTTAATTTTTAATGTAGTAATATATAATTATACAAAGGGCTCTGTTGGAAACTTAAGAAATTTGGAAAATGCAGAAAAAAACCCCCAAACCCTAAGGCCCATCAGATTACATAAAACACCTCTCTACATTGTTACCTCCCGTGCCACTTCTGCTTATGACTGCCTCTTCCTTCCTCTTACTCCCTGAACATCTGGAGGCAGATGGGTTTGATGATGACAGCCCATGAGATTCTCTCTCCACAATGGGAAGAAGTCAGCAGTTCTGGGGGCCAGGGACATTCAGGTGAGAGCCCAGCTCTCTTTTTTTTTTTTTTAAGTGCATGTTTACCATACATAATGAATACATTAATGTGGGGAGTTGATACATGTACATATTGCATCTTAATCCTCATTGCTTCCCTTTCCATTTTCCTCCTTCCTCCTCCCTCCAACTCTAGATCCCCTTGACCCTGTTTCCTATTATCTATCTTTTATTTTGTTTTTGCAAAAGTAGGAGCCCTGCTTCAGATCAAGACAAGCAGTTGTCCTGAGATACATTCTGCCCCAGTTCTTTGAGATTTGTCTTTCTAATTCACATGATGTTCACTGCATCAACAAAAAATTACATCTGCCTTGTACCTTGTTTTGTTCCTTCTGAGGCTGTCCCCAGGACATAGAGAACTTGCTGAAATTAGAGTTCAGACCTCTACCACCATGCCCACTGATCCCTGGACAGATAAGTTTAGAGCTGGGGGTGGGAAGACAGTATACTTTCTAAAAAGAGTTGAAGTCTCTTGACTGCTATTCAGCCACCTTCAACCCCACTGATCTCTGGGAAAAGGGACACAGAGAGAGAGAGAATGTCTATTCAGTCAGGACGGACTCCATCTGAATGCCAAGGCTAAGTTCTACAATCAGTTGGATTCAACACAGAATTTTTACCTATTTTCTCTCCCTGTCTCTTCCCCTTGCCATTACAAATCCTCTACTAATACTTTTCTGAGCTCACCAAGTAGCTCCTTTTCCCTAAGGAATCTTACTTCTACTTCTCTGTCCCAAATGGCTGAAATCTATGCATCTCAACTTGATTATCCCCTACAAGGAGCCTTGTTGTGCAGAAGTTTCTGTAAGTGCTCCTAGGAGAGATGGTGTTACTAGGCTTAGCTCCTAGGGTGCAGCATGGTTGTGAAGAGTTGGCAAAAGCATCAGCAGTAACAGTGGCTCCCCAGGAAGGGCTTCCTGTGGTGTGACTGATCCAGAAATGAGGACCCAGAATAGAGCCAGCAGGATTCAGGCTGGGGAGACAGAACTGCTGCCGAGCACAGATCACTGCTCACATCGGGTACAGTCAGTAGTGGCTGCTTACCCAGAACTGGGCACTGCCTAGAACTGCCATCATGTTCCCCAAGATCCCCTTCTCGCAAAGGTGGCTTGACTCCTAGGGCTGGAGTTCACAGACAGAAATGTGTAGCCCCCTCACCCTGCATGGCCATGGGGGCAGGACCAGTCTTCTCAGCACTGCCTGCTTTCCCTGGGTCTCCCCACTGCGAGACTCTTAGAGAACCTTCACCACCTTCCTTCCCCCCTTTCACCACTTTCCTTCCTCTCTCTTAACATGAGCCACTGATCTGGAGAGACTCCTGGTAGCTGTGGAGAGCTTGGATGAAGTTCTGCTTCTATCTCAGGCACTGATCTACAATGGGTTCCCTCAGAAACAAGGAAGAAGTCAAGGAAGGGACAGGTCCCAGACTCCCAGATGCCACCTAAATTTGGTGGTTCCAAGGGATTGTGAAGAAGACCTAGATCTGAGTTGGAGGCTCCAGGCTTCCAGTAACAGTGTGCTTGCCATGCTTTTCATGTGCCATTTAGTCTGGCTCTACCAGGATGCAAGCTCTAAGGACAGAGGCTGGGTTTTGTTCATATCTGTGCCCCATGACAGAAGAGCTTGTCCCCTGTCCTAGCCTGCTAACCTAGAGGGGACATGAAGTGGAGGTGAAGAACAAAAAAGATTTCTAGGGGGCTCAGTTGCAAACCCCATGGCTGTATGAGCCACAGAACAGGCTTGGGGGAGCACAGCTCAGCTCTCAGCAGACCTGACATGGTTCAGGGGTTTAAGAAGCCTCATTGAGAGCAAAGAGGAAATAATTCAGCAGGAGTCATCAACAAACCCTCGCTTCCCACACTTTCTCACACTTGGGGTTCCTTCTACTCCTGTTAACTCCAAAATCAAGCCCACACTCCTCTGCCTGGAGTGCAAAGCCATCTTGAACCTGGCTGCCTGCCTCTCTACCCCAGCCACTCGCCCCACAGCTGCCCCGCACAGTGCTGGGGCTCCTCCTATGTCCCAGCACATTCCCATCCTTACAAAAGCTGCTCTATTCCATTTCCCTCCCTTCTTACACACAAACTTTCATGGGCTGGGTCCCAGTCCGTTCTGTGTGTAGCCTGTTCTAAGCACTTCAGTCCACACCAGCCCCTGGCTTTTCTGAGCTCCTACAGCACCCTGGCCTGCATCACACGACCTAGCACACTTTGAACACCTCATACCTTCCTTAGGTGCTTTTCTTCAAGTCTTCATCAATTAGCACAGCAGAGTTGTGAGACAACCAGCAGGGTACCAGGCAGTTCCACACAGAAGCATTAGAGCAGCTTTAGAGTTTTAAGAACTGAGACCAAGTTGGAATTATTCTACATTCTCTTGGATTGGAGCTGGCTCAGAAAGTGCCAGTAATAATACTAATTATTATTTATTATTATATTGAATATATTAACATTATTGTATTAAAATTATATTAAATATATTTATTATTAACAACTTTCAGGTAGTATCCTCTTGCTGTCACTATGCAGGGTGCTTTGCTGCCCCTTGGTCCACTGAACTGGAGACAGGCTCTGAAGACCAGACTTTCCATGCAGAAGTCTTAGCTGATTGACAAGGAAGGGGTCTTGCCCCAGGGCCAAAGAATGAAGGAGGTGATCCTTATGATTTATGGGTAACCTTTATGATACACCTCCGTCAGGCACTAGAGCCTCCTCCCTCTCTGCCTCCTCTCTGCGATTGCCTCCCTCTCTGTAGTTCCTCTCCTCTCATCGCTCCCCTTTATCAAGCCTTATCAGCCCAGCTCCCATCGCTGCCAGGCTAAGCCCTGATGTCTGGCGGATTAGCTGCCCTTGCTGCTCAGTACCATAGCCTCTGTTTATGACACTAGGTTTCTGGCTCCTGGGGGCTGGGGTGCATTGCACATTCCTGTGAACAGAGAGGAGCTGTTCATAGGGAAATTCCTTCTTGATCCTCATGGTTGCACCCCTGTAGGTAAGTGGATGGCTCAGGGAGGCCTCCTCTATTCTCACAGCCACGAGCCATCCTACCTTCAGATTTGGAAGGGAAGGTGGCTACGCGTTTAACCAGACTTCCAGAGAGTTGATCCTAATGTGCCCAGTGTCACTTAAGAAAGGTCTTGGCTTCTCAGAAGTCAAGACATCAGTAGCCAGAGGCTAGGAGTGGTCTCTATGATGGAGACGGTCAGACCCGAGGCCCAGCCTATAAGGCAGGTGTCCCATGCCAGACCTCTGACCAACTTCTCGTGATGTTTCCCAGCCTTGCTTCTTGCTCAGTGCCCCAGACACTTCCCTCGGAGTCTGCTATTACCTCAGCCTTCACTATCATCATTAAAGAACAACTTTACTTACACTGTTGCTTTTACATACCTATAATCTCACTGCATCCTCACAATAATCTTTCATGCCATGGGTTAAAAATTAGCCTTCCCACTTTATATGTGAGGCTACTGCAGTCTGAGAAATTATTTAACTTGCTTATGTTATAAACAAGTTACATAGGATTTTGACTGGAATTCAGAACTTCAAACACATAGGCAAGAGCTTCTTTGTCATTTCTTCCCCCTCATAGTGCTGAGGATCGAACCCAGGGCCCTCAGCACATTGAGTACAGGCTCTGCCATTAAGCTACACCCCAGCCCGTTGTTGGTCCTTTTTAAATGACATCACATCTAAACTCCTTGTCCATTCTTACTGAAACTTTCTTACCATAAGTGATTTGTTTTCTGATGATTCTAAAAAAGAAAAATAGACACTACTTCTTTTGCAATAGTAGAATTCAAAATTCACCTCCTGTGCCAGCATCACAGAAACATCCACCTCAAACACACAGAAATGCTTCACCTGCAATAGGCATATGAGGATTTATATTCACAATGAATGAACAGGTAGGCATCATCATTCTCAATAATATCTTGCACTGGTATAAATATATATTAAAATACTTAATTGAATCAGCTTTATACTCTGGCCCCGTAATCTCAGTTCTGAGAATTTATTATAAAGCAAGAGAGATGGGTACAAAGATTTATATACAAGGTTGTTCAACATAGCATTATTTATAGTAATGAAATATTTGGAAGCAACTTATAAATGGCCTACAGTTGAGGATTTATTAAATAAATTTTGATACCTTCAAATTAGGGAAGAGCAGCCACTAAAAATAAGATTTCTGAAGAACAATTAATAACATAGATATATAGTCACTTTATAATATTAGGTAGCAGTATAAGAAAAGTGTATGACATCATATGAACATTAAGATTTTGTAAGGAAAAAAACATATATACATGGAAAAATGATTTGGAAGGAAAATTACCAAAACTTTTACTTTGGTAAAATTACAAGTTATTTTTCTTGTTCTCATATGTTTCTGAATTTTCCATATTTCCTACAATGAGTATTTCCAAAGGGGATATAAAAAAGAAGATGTGAAATGTAGGGGCCAGGGATTTAGCTCACTGGTGCCACCACCTGCCTCACAAGCTCAAGGTCCTGAGTTCAATCCCCAGTACCAAAAAAAAAAAAGATGTGAAATGTACATGCACCAACTCCATACAAGAGATGTAAACATTATGTAAAGCAAACATGTACTTATAAAAAAATTTAAAAAGGAAAAAGAAAAAAACCCCACAATACATGCTAATTTTTGTTAAAGTCCTTTTTATCGCAATAGTTACTGTCAGTTTTTAGGACAGGAAAAGTCAGTCTATTTTACAGATATAAAATAAACACAGAAAAGCTAAGTGACCAGCAAGGTCACAAAGTGATTTAGGGTTAAGGACATCAGTATCAGATCCAGCTGCCCCTTGGGGCTCCCCAGATAGCCTCCACAGATGATTGTCTTCCTGTTCCTTAGTCATGATATCCTTTCCACCTGGGGACTTGTATAGCACACTATACCAGGCACACACCTTGTTTTCTGAGGCGTGTCTACAGAGATACGGAGGTCACTTAGGGCCAAACATCTAGAGGGGCAGACTCCACAGGTGGGGGATGGGAGATTAGGTGAGTCTAAAACATTTCATTTCCACCTCAAGGGGGTGACTCAGTGCCAGACAGTTGGAATCAGTTCATTAAATGCATGCCGACCAAATCCTTAAGACAGGGTTGTTCTACACACTTAGAACAGTGCCCTCTGGCTTCCTGGAGAAGCCAGGCCTTCACTCTGTTCCCCAGAAGAAAGTTTCCTCTCTGCTCAGAGCCCAAGGGACCCAAGAAATCAAATCTCCAAGGCAGTGATTCAGAACCTTTTAGGGATTATTTAACTTGTGAGACTGATGAAAGCTATGGTCCCTCCCTAGAAAAATGCACACAGGTTTATGCTCATATCTCCCTGTTCATAATCCAGGGAGGTTTAAGGAACCTTCAGAAACAGCCTTGGACTACAGTGGACAGCTTGACCAAGCAGGGGGAAAGCCAGGCCCCTTCTCAGAGTTGCTTCCTCTGCTGCCCTTTCAGCTTGCACCTCTTTGCCTCAGTGAGCCCATTATAATTAGCTCCTCTCTGGAGGTGACTCAGGACCATTATCTTCCCCCTATTCCTGATGACCCGTTCAGAGGAGAGGGGAAGTGACTTTCAAAGTCATACCATGAGTCAGTGTACAAGCCAAGACTAGAATGTGGCATTTGGGGCTCCCAGGGCTATATTTAAGCCACTGGCAAGAGTTGTTTCTCACACCAGGATCTGGACACAAGCAAGGTATAATAAACACAGGCAGAAGCTGACCCCAGCTCTAGGATGAGCGGAGAGAATACAGAATCTGGAGCTTCATCCTCCCAAGCATTCCCTTTTTGCATCTCCAAATGCAGAGGAACAATTCCATCCTCATACTGCACAAGAAGAAACTGAGGCAACAAGAAGGAATGGAGAATTCTGGATTTCTGGCTTCAAGCTAACATTGTTTCTTATGACCATTGCAAACCCTGACAAAGACTCACCCTCCCTGGATTTGGGGGCAGCCCCTAAGATACTATTCTCAGCCCTGGGACACTGTATTGCAGGTAAAGTGCTCTGGCCTAGATCAAGGCATGACACAAACTGGTGATCAGACTTACAACACACACACACATAGTCCTTAAGATCTATCTATAGGGCCAGGGATTTAGCTCAGTGGTTCCACTGCCTGCCTCATAAGCACAAGGTTCCAAGTTTGATCCCCGGTACCAAAAAAAAAAGATCTATCTATGGTGGAATCAGAGTCCCTTGCTCAAGATCAGAGCGGAAGAGGTAAAAAAGAATGAGATATGATGAGAACTGATTTTGGAATAGCAAGGAGAAATCTAGCAAGTAATATTGAGTAATGCCAATAATGCACCCTCACTAACCCCATACCTTGACTAATCCAACCTCTACAAGTGCTGTCCATCCCCATTCCTGGGATGATGGAAATGTTCCATATCTGAGTTGTCCAATATGGTAGACACTAGTCACATGAAGCTACTGAGTGTTTGAAATGTGATTAATGTAACTGAAGAACTGAATTTTTCAAAATTTTTTGAAACAGAGTCTCACTATGCAGTTTAGACTGGCCTTGAACTCATGATGTAGTCCAGGCTGACCTTGAACTTGAAGTGATCCTCCTGCCTCAGTCTTCCAAGTGCTGAGATTACAGGCATGCACCACTACATCCGGCTCAATATTACTTTTTTTTTTGGTACCAGGGATTGAACTCAGGTCCTTGCGCTTATGCAGCAGGTGGCGAAACCACTGAGCTAAATCCCCGGCCCAATATTACTTATTTTTTATTAAATTCAATTCCAATTTCATTTGACATTTGTGGCTAGTGTCTACTGTATAAAACAACACGGTGGGTCTGGAGGCCTGGTAAAGATATAAACTTGATTAATTATTAAATTACTTCTAAGCTTGTTTAGTCTTTACCCAACTGACTCAAAAACAAACAAATCCAGATTTGTTAAAAATTCCTAGGGTTCGAGGCCAGGGATGATTTAACTCAATGGTGTCATAGCCTGCCTCACAAGCACAAGGTCCCAAGTTCAATCCCCAGCACCACAAAAAAACAAACAAACAACAACAACAACAATAACAAAAATCCCTAGGGTTCTTTGGGGGTTAGGAGTGGGCTGCGTCTGAGTGGAAGACTAGCCAGGAAAGAGAAGAGCCTCTGATCCATGTGTTAATACTTTTTTTCTAAGAAAAAGGAGATTATGTCACCTCATGTCCTGGATTGCATGGTCCGGGAAATGACCTAGTGCAGGGGTCTAGTGTGCTAAAGGTGCCCACTGCAGGAAGCAGGAAAACACTATCAGAAGGAAAGATGGTAATACAGGTCAAAGCCTTATAAAACATGTATATCCTTTGGTATATTTAGCAATTCATTTCTAGAAATTTGAGCTTTAAGAAACTAATTCAAGATATACACCTATTAGAATCATCAAAATCCAGAACATTGGAATGCCAAATGCTGGCAAGAATGTGGAGCAACAAGAATGTCCATTCATTGCTGGTGGGAATGCAAAATGGTACAGCCACTTTGGAAGATAGCTTGGCAGTTTCCGACAAAACTAAGCATACTTTACCATACAATCTAGCAATTACGCTCTTTTGTATTTACTCAAAGTGGCTGACAGTTTACCTGTACACAAAAGCCTGCACATGAATATTTATAGCAGTTTTACTTATAGTTGCCAAAACCTGGGAACAACCAACATGTCCTTCAGTACACGAATGTATAAACATGGTACATCCGAATAATGGAATATTATTCAATGCTAAAAAGAAATGAGCCACCAAGCCATTAAAAGACATGGAAGAACCTCAAATGCATATTACTAAGTGAAAGAAGCCAATCTGAAAAGGCTATGTACGGTATGATTTCAAATACAAGACATTCTAGAAAAGACAAAACTACGGAGACAGTAAAAAGATCAGTGGTTGTCAGCGAGTGGAGAAAGGGAGTAATGAAAATGCAAAACACAGAGAATTTTTAGGGCAGTAAAAATACACTGTATGGGGCTGGGGATTTAGCTCAGTGGTTCTGCCACCTGCCTCAAAAGCACAAGGTCCAGAGTTCGATCCCTGGTACCAAAAACAACAGCAACAACAACAACAAAAAATGATTTTAGAGTGGTGGGTACATGTCACTGTACATTTATCCAAACCTGAGGAAGAGAGAGTGAGGCCCCATGTGCGCTCTGAGTCTGGGTGAGGATGATGTGTTTGTTGGTGCAGGTTCACAACAGTTTCAGCAATTGGACGGCTCTGGTGGGGGCCGTCAAAATTGGGGATGGACTGTGCAGGTATGGAAGGGTGTGGGGTATACAGAATATCTCTGTTCCTTCCTCTCAATTTTACTCATAAAACTGCCTTGAAAAAAGTTAAGTCCAATAAAATAAAATAAAAGAGAATCTTATCTCATACCATAAAAAAGAAAGAAATTAATTCAAGTTGTATGAAGATTAAGCTACAAGGATGCTCATTTTAGACCTTTTTCATGGAGCAAAAAATATTGTACACAATCCAGATATACAATAAGAGCAGATTGTTAAATAAATTATGTAGCTTCAGAAAATAGAATATTTCTTACCTCCCACATGTAAGGCATCAGAAAAAGTTCTCTGCTATCTCCAACATACATTATGATTTTCCCCACTATGCTTCATCTTAGCGGCCACCATCTGAGGACAAAGTGTCACCTACTTTCACCTGGATTAGTAAACAGCCACTGAATGGTCACCCTTCGATCCATTCCCCACATAGCAACCAGAGCTGCCTATTTGCTAATTGGCTTGATGCCTGGCTGTTTTTAAGTGTAATGAGCACCCACAAACCCACCACCACTTAAAGATTAGGATTCTTTCCCCCAGGCTTGGAGATTGAAACCAGAACCTTTATAGTAAACTCCTTCCCCAGCATATTTTTATTTTTTGTTTTGAGACAGGATCTTGCTAAGCCCAGGCTGGACTTGAACTTGCAATCCTCCTGCCTCAGCCTCCTAGAATGCTGGGATTACAGGTATCACCACCACACTCCACTAAGGCTAGGATCTTGACCATCATTTACATCTACCACTTGGACTGTATTGGTGTCATCTCCTTACCACCTGCCATGCCAGGTAGCCACTATCCTGAACTCTCACTCTATTGCTTTCCTTTCTATATAGTATTTTTGTATTTCAATATTCAAACTACCTGGGGTTGATGTTTTATAGCAGGGATCCAATTTCACCTTTTACATATAATTTTTCCAGTTTCATTTATGATAGTTTCTTACTTCCCTATTGGTGTAATGTGCTGTTTATGTCATATACTGAGGTTCCATATTTATATGAGTCTATTTCTGAACTTTCTAATCTATTTTATTGGTCAGTTTGTCCTGTGTGGATATACACTGTGTTACTTATCTTAGTTTCATACTACATCCTTTTATTTGGTAGAACAAGTCTTTTCTCCTACCTTTTTCAGAGTTTTAGAACTCAAAAAAACTTGTTAGGGTATTGAAATCTATAGATCAAACAGTGGAGAACTGAAAAATTGACATCTTTATGATACTAACTTCCCCTATCTATGAATGTGTTATCTCCCTCAATTTATTTAATTTCCTATATCTTTTAATGAAATCACACATTTTTATGTAGATGATTTGTGCACCTTTTAGCCAGGTGTGGTGGTGGACACCGGTAATCCCAGCACTTGGGAGACTGAGGGAGGAAGATCACCGTGAGTTTGAGGCCAGTCTGGGCTATGTAGTGAGTTCAAGGCCAGCCTGGGAAACCTTGTCTCAAGAAAAAAAAATCTATGGTATTTGTGCACCTTTTGTAGGATTGATTTATTCTTTTTTTTCTTCTGGTACTGGGGATCGAACTCAGGTCCTTGTGCTTGCGCAGCAGGCAGGGAAACCACTAAGCTAAATCTCCTGCCCCGGATTGATTTATTCTTAAATATTTGATTTTCTCTGATAGTTTTTAAAATGTCTTTTCTTTAATTATATTTTCTAACGTATTGGTATAGAATGGAAATTACTTTTAACATATCCATCTTATTCCAAGATAACTAGCTAAATTCTCCTATTATTTTAATAATTTGTATATTTTTGAGGGGTTTCTATGCAAATACAGTAGACCCCAACATATGCCTGAAACCACAGATAATACCAAACTCTGTGCATACGATGCTTTTTCCCATACTGTACGTATACAACTAGGATAAAGTTTATAAATTATCACAGTAAAAAATTAACAATAAAAAATTAACAACAATAACAAAATAGAATAATTATAACAATATAATGTAATAAAAAAGATGTCATGCTACTCAGAACAGCATACAATTTAAAACTAAGTTGTTTATTGCTAGAATTTTCGCACTTAATATTTTTGGCTCATAGTTGATCATGGGTAACTGAAACTACAGGAAGTGAAGCTGATGGGGTGGGAGTGGGGCTACTGTAAAGACAATACCAAAAAATGTCGATTTTATTTCCTCTTTTCTGAGTCTTATGCACCGCCCCCCCCCCCCCTTTGAGCTTTCTGCATTGGTAGTAATGGACATCTTGTTTCATTCCTGGTTTCAAAGTGAATACATCTAACATTTCCTCATTTACAAAGATGTTTGCTCTAGTATTTTTATATGGTAGTCACTTTTATCTGGTTAGGAAATCCCCTTTCATTCTACTTTATCATAAACAGTTGTCGATTTTTAAAAGCTTTGTAATATCTAACACAACTATAGTAAACAGCATAAAAATAGACTTTATTACTGTAAGACAAACACCTTGGTACCAGCAGCCTTGAAACAAGCAAAATCAGTCATCCCAGAATTTTTAAATACAGCAAGTATGTTAACTTTAAATATCAATAACGCCAAGAATTGTCAGTTTGTGTTTTGCTTTGGTCAAACTTGGTGTGTGTTCATCACCCATCAGTTATTTGTGAGGGTGTTTATTCTGTATGAATATTGTTTCATGTTTCTATGGGGAATTGTAGCTAAACATTTCATTGTCCCCAGTCTGCAAAAGAAGCACAATTCTATTGCTTTGTCTTGCTTAGAGTCATTAAATCACTTTTGCATAAAAAAACCCCAGTCATCCCAGAAGGCCCTTGTGTCCCTTCCCTGTTACAAGCCCCTCCTCTTCCAACCAAGAGTAACTGTTCTCCCAACTATTTGGTAGGCATCTCTTTACTTTGTTCTGGTAGTTTTATCACCTAAACATGAGTAACTAAACACTATGGCTTGATTTGGCCTAACAATTTTTTATGCCTTTTGGATTTCTTTTGAGCAATAGATTGTCCCTCCATTTCTTTTTTCCCCTCTTGCAATCCATTTTAGTGAAGACACCAGATCATTTGTTGTGTGGTGTTTTTCTTTAGAGGTCATTGATTTTTGTAATCTAATGAGATAATTATTATGTGTGTAGGGGGTCTCTCTTTTAATTTGTTAATGGAGAAAGTTATATTTTTTTTTATCCTTTAAACTTTTTATTGTTATTAGTACATGTTTGTGGCACGTAATGAGTACATTCACGGTGGGGAATTGGTATAATAAACACATTTTAATTCTTTTTTTTGGTGCCAGGGATTGAACTTGGATCCTTGCACTTGCGAGGCAGGCGGCAGAACCACTGAGCTAAATCCCCGGCCCTTAATTCTTTTTTTCATCTTTTTCTCCTCTCCATTCCTTCTCCTTCCCTTCATCTCTTGGTCCCCTTTCCTTTTCCAAAAGATCTACCTCCTCATTTCTATTAACTTATTTTTTGCTCTTTATTTTTATTTTGGTTGAGAAAATTATATTTATCAAGGGCAATCTTCCTAAAATGGATCAGGTCATGTCACTTCCCTCCAATGGCTTCTCTCAGACTTTAGGATAAAATACAAAGCTTGAACCACTGATCTATGAGTCCCAAAAGAGCCTACAAATAGTCCCATCTACATCTGTCTCTCTCGCTTAATATACAATTTCCCCTCCTCCTCCCCTTAGTAACAGTGATTTTCTTTTCTTTTTTTTTGGTACTGGGGATCGAACTTGGGACCTTGCGCTTGCGATGCAGGCACTAGAACCACTGAGCTAAATCCCCGGCCCCACAGTGATTTTCTTACAGTTTTTCTAACATGCCAAGTTGTTCCCAGCTTTGGTCACTGCATGCACTTTCTCTCTGCTAGAATGCTTTCCCCCTGATCTTTACATGGAAGCTCTCTAGTATCCTCAACATCTCAGCTCAGAATTTCCTTCCTCAAATAGAACTTCTAAAGTAGCCCCCTGGTCGCTTAAATATCCAAAAGGACAGAAGCATGGGGTTAACAGCAGTCATCTCTGGGAGAGTATGACACCTCTTACTAATATTTATGCTTGTCTGTGCTTTCTGTTTTGTTCTATTTTACTTCTCTGACAGGCATATACTATATTTATAAATAAAAACAATAAAAGTAACCTTACTATGATGAAAGGGCAATTTCTTTCTCAAAAGAAAAAGTATTATCTAGTTGAGATAATATAAAGACTCCTCAAATAGCTCAAGCACTCATTTACATCAGCATATGTGAATATCAAGGAAGGATATACTCAGCCCTATCCTGAGTGTCACAGAGTAACCCACCAACTAAAATTGGCTTTATTTAGTCACTTTATTCTGCCTTGAGCCGAAAAAAAAAAAAAAAAGGAATTGTGGCTCATAATAAGGTCACTTTCATATTATCTATTTAGAGACAGGAGACATACACAAATGAAAAGGCAACCTCTTATTCAATAGCAATTAGGATCTCTTTCCTTTTGGTGGATGTGTCTTAAATGGCTTCATATTCCCCTAGAATCTACCAAGGCCTTACTTAGAACTCCAGTGATCAATGAATGCTAGCTGAATTAAACAATTCAGTGTACACAATATCATGACACGGTCCTTGATAAAATGCTAAATAAAGTGAAATGAGGAACTGTCACTTAATAGGTACAGAGTTTCACTTTTGCAAGGTGAAAAACTTCTGGAGATCTGTTGTACGGCAATGTGAGTACATTCAACACTACGGAACTGTGTATACAAAGTGGTTAAATGGTAAATACTCTGTGCTTTTCATCACAATTGTTAAATGACAAACAAGGTGGTACAAACTAGTTGGTACATCCCCTGAAAGACAAAGGTCAGGAAAGACTCAAGCTGACCAAGGAAAAGACAGCTAGGTTCCACACAGGCAAGGGAGCAGTTCAGTGGGACACAGGAGCCAGCAGGCACATGTGTCTAGGACCAGTGAGCCAGTGAGTTGGCTGTGACAAACTGCAGAGGATTTAAGAAGATGAATCAGAAAGTGAAAGGCCCTGGATGCAGGCTGGGACTGGAGATGAGCCTAGAGGCAATGAGGAGAGACAAAGATTTTAGATTTGGGAAATGTGTGATAAAAGGGGTATTCTAAAAATACAAACAAGCATTCAAATTAGGATATAGTACACATTAATCTCAACCCTGCTGAAAGGGACGGAAAAGGAAGCTCCCAAATGTCCTAATGTGACATTCAGATGACAGCGATTGCTGAGACAGACACAGAGTCTCGACCAAGAGGTCATCTGAAGAAGCTTTTCGGAGAATAGAGAGCCTGCCCCACACTAATGCGGAAGGATGGATTCCATCACTCTCGTCTCCTAACCTTTCCCAGAGAGACACAAACCTGAAAAAGTGCCTTTTTCTTCCTGGCACTGTAATTAGGTAGACGGTGGGCAGCAGTGACTTCTTGACTAAAATGCCAAGTCAAGAGAGGCTGCATTTAAGAAGTAGGGCTCTCACGTGTGCAGACAGGGGTCGTTCAGCCCCAGCTGCAGTGGGCCTGGGAAGTACTCAGGTTCTTGCCACTAAAAGGGAGCACTCAGAGGCTTCATCCCAGCATTGCCTTGGGTCACAAGTGAGTGGGCTCCCCATATTTTGGTCTCCAGCCAGCTGACTTATCTCTTCAGGCATCAAAGACAAGAGCAGGCCAGAGTCAATAGCGCCCCCCCCCCCCAAGGGACCCTTGACTCTTCTGGAGCTGTCCTCCCACAAGTATTAGGGGGTATTCCAACTGTTTTATTGAGAAGAAAGGAAAACATTAGAATTCATTTTATTTTCAAGTCAGTACATAGGTATAAGAAATCAGGAAATGTAAAAGCAAAAAGGTTTTTAAAAGCCATGTTTATGTTTAGTCCTTGTGAATAAGTATAAATGGACTCATATTGTACTTAACCTCTTTGGGCTTCTGATTTTTTAAACCTGATTTTTTTTTTAAATGAGCAACCTATTGTGAATACTTTTTGATGTCAATAAACAAGCATCTACAAAAATGGTGTGCTGTGGCTACATGGTATTCCACAATACCAGAGTCTAGTTGACTGATGCTCCAGCTCTGGTTGTTGTTCCCAGTCTTTGGCATGATGAATATCTAACTAAATAACCTCATTCCCTTCATCTTAACATTGTTGTTGGCAAATGTGCAATGAAGTCCTAACTCAAAGGAAGAGACTTATAACATGTACCATCAAGAATGCTTGTATCCCTTCAGGGACCTGGCTTACATGCCATTGCTTCCAGGAAGGTTTCTCTAGACCAGATCAACCCAGAGTGCTTTCTTAAACCCAACTAATCTGATGCCCCACTGAGCCAATGTGCCCTTCCTCTGACATTTAAACCTGCTTGGCCTGTCTTTGTCACATGTGCCCCTTTTTCCTTGAATTATACTATATATCTTCCTTTACCTATCCCAAGGCACTACTCATATCTGGCCCTGTGCTTCTGATCTGCCCTCATCTCTTTGGCTGTAGGCCATCAAAGTTCAGACTAATACTCAAAGAGCAGCAGGAATAAATAGGTTGATCTTACATGAAGATTATCTGATACATGTTTGCCAACATGAGCTTCAAGGGTTAACAGTAAGCTTCCTCTATCTCTAAACAGCATTTCAAATGCTCCTTAGTGATTGGAGAACAAAGCAGAACAAAGGTCGGCAAAACAGACCTGCCCTTAAGTGTTAAGGGAAGATCCCACTGTCTAATCCTAGGCTGAGGACAGACATGGCAGAACCTACTCTTCCATATGGGGCGTCATCTGCCAAAGTGCTGAAATAGATGGAAACAGCCCCCAGAGCCAAGGGCTCAGTAGTTAGCAAAGATACCCTCAACAGACCCCAAGATGCAACAGATTCCTAAGAAAAGCAAGCATGCAAATACTGCAGATCAAGACAGAACTTCCAAAGCTGCCAATAGGCTATGGCCCATCACAGATGGACATGGTCTCCTCTAAATGGAGCCTGGCATTGAGAAAATGCCACAGGCCAGTGTTCCACCAGGAGAGAGGCCAAAGTTAATCTTCTTGCTGGTCTCAGTTGCCCTAAGGATCATACTTCCAGGTAAACCAGGAACCTTTGTTAAATACCTGCTCTCCTAGACCTGGGCAAAGAGTGGTAATGTGGGGGAAGGGAAGGGTGTTCTTTCTGCACACAGTTCTTACTTTGTAGGAAGTTCCCACTGAAGACAACAAGGAACACAGGTGCCCTGCTACTAAGCTGGTGAGCAGGACTGGCAGGAAGCGGTGGGGCGTTAAAAGTCAAGACCTTTAGGTTGGAAGTCAGGAAGCCTAAGTCTAGTTCTTCCTGTCACCAGTGAAAAATCACACAGCCTTGGGTCTCTAGTTTCTACCATAGAAAAATGAAAGACCAGTCTCAATACTGCCCACAGAAGAGCTGCCAGGTCAGAACATGATTCCTAAAATCCCCCAGAGGACTGCAAAACGCCTCTATTGTGGTCAACACTTGATTATCTCAATTGAACCTGAAGCCAAGAAAGCCCCAAAGGGCCAGCCATCTGATTACTTTATGTGCTCAGGAAGCCTGTGCCAGGGTCAACAAACCCAGTTCAGAGCCACCTAGTATCTCCTCAGTCTCTTAACTTGATCCTGATCCAGCCAGGGGACCCAAGATAACCTGCCTCACTCCTTCTGTTTTCTTCATCCTCTTTAATTCTTTGAGTCTGGTCCCTGCTGCTGATGCAGCAAGAAGTGCAGGACTCAGCGTCACCTGAGGGAGATTTTCAATCCCCAGGAGGCCCAGCACTTGATCCTGACAAAGCTAAAAGAAGACTTATGAACTAAGAATTGTGAGTCAGAATTTTGGAGTTGGCTGAAAACAAACAGCATCCAGAGTCAAAGACACATACTGTCCCTTGAAATATGGGGTAAGACCAGAGACTTGCAGGAAGAGAAGAGAGGAAGAGCAGTTAACACAAGGGAAAGAACTTGCTCGATAAAGAAAGGCTGTAAAATTTCCAAATTAGAAGAGAAAACTTTGACTTCTGCACCACATCTCCTTGGCTGCCCAGTGTGATCACAGCTGTCCTGCTCAAGGGTCACACCTCAAGCACAGGTGCCTCTCCTGACATGCAAGGAAAGCCCTCAGACAGAGGAGAGGGGGAACTAGCCTGCCTGCAGGATGAGGGACTCAGGGTCTCATCCTGGAAGCAAACAATTTCATTCTGCAGGACTCCTAGGCAGTGTTAGTGGAATTGAGTCCCATTGCACTTAGTAGGAACCTGAAGAGTAGTCTTCATATCGGTTCCCCCTCTTTCCCTGTCTCATCCCCACTCATGCTGCTCGCTCATCCTTGCTTCCTGGGATCACCCCCAAATGTACCATCTGCACCCAATCTTTGCATCAGGTTCTGCTTTGAACTGAACACAAACCAAAGTATCAGTAGAAAACCTGGTGCTTACAATCTAGATGGGGGATTTGATGGTGATTTGGCATATTTTTTCTTTCTTTTTTTTTGGGTACTGGGGATCTAACTCAGGACCTTGTGCTTTCAAGGCAGGTGCAGTGCCACTGAGCTAAAACTCTGGCCCTATGGCATATTTTTTCAAAGGATACCAAGTTGCTTTGAAAAACTTTCTCCATAATATCCTTGGCTCTCCATTCATCCACCTGGCTAGTTACCCAACTCAGTAGCAAATCTAGCTCACATTGCCCTATCCAACAATCTCACAAGAGGAAAGGCACTGGTTTCTTCACCAGTGCTCTGTAGCTCTTTGCAATCATTCAGGAGGGAAGATTACTACACAACCTCAGTCTTATCTTCCCCCATCCACCATCTCATTTGAGAATACTTCAGCACTGAGGGTGTGTGCCCCAACCTATTAGTACCTTGAGGAAACCTGGGAAAAGATAACATGCATGTGAGCCACACACAAACACACACATACCCAGAAACATACACATGCACATACCCAAGAACAAAAGAAGGAGGAAGAGACACTAGACTCCTAGCCAGTGTTCTGAGTACAAAAATTAGGAGTCATTTTTATTCTTTTCTGTGTATTCCAAGGTATTTTCTACAATGAACGTGTAATGGTCTTAATTCTTATGAAAGAATGACCCTTGTCCCTTCCACACTATGATATCTGCAGAGCCCTACATGTGACCTATAAATGTCGAAAGATTCAGTTAATCTGGGACAGGCAATCTGGGACAATAGCATACTCCAGATCTTGTGCCTGGAAGTTCTTAGACAAAAGATGTGGAAACACAAAATATTATCAATATCATGCATTTTCTCCCTCAGTAACTTGGTCTTTCAGGGGAAGTGAAGCACAGAAGTACAAGTCAATTGCCCACATGCTTCTGCGCCTGAACCCTGACATTGACCACCCTGCCCCCTCTGCCTCTGAGCTACTCCTGCACCTCCCCGGCCTAAGAGCCTTGGGAGATCCAAGCTTAGCATTCTGGTCACTAGGGACTCAGGCATCATGCTGAACAGTGAGGGGACTGAAGGGCAGCAGTCGATGAGCTAGGGAGCCCCTGAACCAAGCCAGCTGTTAAGTAGGCGTGAGAACCCATCAGCTGGAAACACCGAAGGCGGGCAGGCAGGCGGAATGATTCTGGGTGAAGGAACATTGTAAATGTTGTCACCCAAAATAGAGCTGAGCTGAACTTGGCTCCCAGGCACTGCAAGCCTCCTTCCTGCTCCCCGCTGGCTCCCTTCTGAGCCCTAGGAGAGGCTCCCAGGCACCACACCTCCTCCTGCTGATGCCAGGATTGGTTTTGCATACTCCTCTGCATGCTGAGGCAGGGGGCAGGAGGGCAGCTCTGACACAGAGCAGCAGGAGTTAGGATAGGCACAGTCCTTCCCAGCCCAGCAGCCATCCTAATGATACCAGACTGACATCAAAGAGGCCGAGGCAGACTTGACGGGTGATCATATGGACTTCTTTACCTCTAACCACACTGCTCCTGCTGTCCCAAGCCCTACCTTACTCTTCTTCCTATTATCCATGAACTATCCAGTCATTCAAGTCAGAAATCATTCAATAAACCATTCTCCTTCTCTCTACAGGTGACTACTTTTTATCCTACCACATTCACTTGGATTTATCACCTTCATCCTTTTCTTACAGCTCCTGTTATACTTCAGGCCTCCTACAGAAACTTCTTAACTGCTCTCCCTCCTTCAATCCTTCCTAAGCCATCTCCACCAAATCAAATGTGATCACTTAAATTCCCCCCTTAAGGACTTTTCAGCAGCTTCTCACCACCTACAGAAGTCAAACTCTGACACCCAAGGCCCTTTCCCATCTCTGGGACCCCTTCTGCCCCTTTGCTGGCCTCATCTTCTGGCTTTTTGACATGCTCACACCCCATCTTCTAGCTACATCAGATCTCTCAGACTTCCCTGGATTCCCCAGGCTCAGTGTAGATGAGATTTTGGTCAGAGAGCCTGATGCTGCAGTCCCTGCTAATGATCTCCTCTCCTCTGGGTGCCTCCTGTCAGCATCCACACCATCTATTTGGCCCTTGACTCGTTTGGTTGGGTAGAGCTTGTTTTCCTCTGCGTCATCATAACTAGCCTAAAAGAGCTTGTAAAGAAAACTGGGTCTGACATATTGTTTGTCCTTGGTAACTACCAATGTGCCCTAAACTTTATAGTATTTAAGGTAAACTTATAGCTTAGGGTGATACTATTAGTTATCTTTATGCACACAAATATCCCACTAACCCAATCAAATTATAAGCAACTTGCAGGTGCAGGTCATGTCTTGAATTTCTTTTCATCTACCTAAATGTATAGCATGTGGCACATGAGAATACGAGTATGCCTCAGGAAACAACTGATAAATATATAGCCCAATTATAAAGGCAGAAGATGTTCATTCACTCCATAAATATTTATTGAGCACCAGCTGTTTTCCAGGCACTCTTCAGCTGTAGCAGGGGAAAAAAAGACAAAAACCTTTGTCTTCTTAGAGTCTAAATTCTAGGAAAAGGAAATAAACAACATTTATAAGGCAATAAAATATATAGTTGTTAGATAATAGTAAGAACCAAGGTGAAAAATAAAACAGAGGATGAGGGAATGATATGGGTTTGCAATTTTAAACAGGGTGTCAAGAGGATCCTCACTGAGAAGGTAGCAGTGGAAGAGATAAAGGAAACAAGAAGTAAAAAGCTGTGCAGATTTCTAGGTGAAACACATTCTGAGTAGAGGAAATAGAAAATATAAAGGCCCAGAGACAGGAACATGTCTGGCTGGTTAGAAAAATCCCAAAATCCCATGTTGGAAAAAGTAGAAAAATCAAGAAGTCAAGTTGGCATCAGAGATGGAACAGACCAGAACAGTGAGCGAGGATTTACTCACCTAACTGAGTGGGAAAGAAAGCTGTGTGAGGCTTGGAGCAAAAGGATCCCATAAGCTGATTTGGTTTTGATTGTTTGGTCAGTCTGGCTGCTGTGATTAGAAAAGACTAAAGAAGGGCAAGGGTGGAAGCAGAGAGGTCAGCTAGAAAGCTACTGAAACAACTGTCCAAGAGATCACGGTGGCTTAGATCACTTGGATAATTGGGAAGGTGATGAGAAGTACTTAGACTCCGTAAGCATTCTGAAGGTGGAACTGGCAGGATTTGTGAGCAGATTGAATAAAGAGTAGGAAAAGAGAGGAAGGAGTCCAGGATGGCTTCCTTTTTATCTTACAGGGCAAAAAGGGCTTTGCAGATGTGATTGAAGTCTTGCAGTGGACTCCTTTCTTCTCTCTACATCCAATCCTTTCACAAATCTTGTAGGTTCCACCTTTACCAACTACTTCTCATCAGCTTCTCCGTGTATTCACTTGGTTCAAGCCAGGAGGATCTCTTGCCTAGTTTAATAGCCTTCAAATAAACTAGGTAATTTCCTAGTTCTGATTATTATAGAATGGTTATATAGTATGTTCATATTAGGGAAAACTGGGGTAGGGGTTTGCAGGAGCCTTATGCACTATTTTTGTAAGCACCAGAGGAAAGCAATATACAGACTAGGAGATAAATAGATCACATTTTAAAAGGAGTTATTATGCTTGAAAAAAGATTTGATCAAGGAATAATGCCCTTTATGTAGGTTGTATCTCTAGCTTTACCTTATAGTAGGTACAATAAAATATTCTCCAACTAGTAAATGTAGAAGCTACACCGGAGACAGAAAATCACCATCAGGCAAACATCACAAACAACTGCTGCAGACAGGATTCAGCAATGGATGCTAAAATTAGTGGTCAATTTGGAGAAAAAAAGGACTTTCCATGGTTTTAAAGTATATCCTCCAAGGTATTTTTAGCTCTAAAGGGAAAGATAGTAACTTTACTGTGGAGAAATCTGTCGTGTGCTAGTGAACCAGATGATGAAGGTCATCATCACCCTTAAACTGTTCTGAGAAGGACACATCATTTCTGTTAATCTTGTCAAAAAGCATAACCTCAACTCAATAATTAGAGGTCACTAGATAAACCAAATTAAGGGGCATTCAAAGTAACTGATCAACAGTCTTCAAAAGTGTCATGATCATGGAAGAAAAAGGAAGACTGAGAAACTTAAATATGAGAGGAGATTAAAGAGAACTAATGGCTAAATGCAGTGTGGGGTCCCAGGGAGGCTTATGGAACCAAAAGAACGTGAGTGCAAACCTGGTGAAATTTAAATAAGGCTTACAGTTACTAATATTGTATCCACATTAATTCCCTAGCTTTGATCATTTTACTATGGTTATATAAGGTGTTAATATTAGGGAAGTTGGGTGAGGGGCATACAGAAACTCTCTGTACTATTTTTGCAACTTTTCTGGGAGCATAAAATTAGTTCAAAACAAAAAATTAAAAAAACATTATGTCTCTAGAGCTACTATTAATTAAATACCATCCTACAACTTTAGGCACCTTCCTCTTTTACCTGTAAAATAGGAGGAACCCAGCCAGGTGTCATGGAGGCTGAGACAAGAGGATCTCAGGTTCAAGCCCTGTCTGGGCAACCTAGTGAGACCTTGTCTCAAAATAAAATTTAAAAAGGGCTGGGGATGTAGATCAGTGACAATGCCCTGGGGCTCAATCCCCAGTACTAAAAGAAGAAGGAGAAGGGGAAGAGAAAAGAAATAGAAGGAACTTCGCATCCTCTCAGCGGATATAGAATTGGGCAGACCCCCTAAAAACAATGTGCATTATTAGGCCTTGAGCTTGTGGGGCCTAACACAGGGATTTGAAAGGACAGGCCCCAAACCATTAAATACTCCCATGCCTTCAGAACATCAAAGAACCCAATTATGGGTCTGAAATTACTGTTAATGATACCACATAGTTACCCTGACACCTACATCCTCCATTATACTGGCCAGAGAAAGGCAGTCAGGGAGTAGAAGCTGGTGCTCCTCCTAACACTGTCACTCTGTCACTGTTGTGTCACAGCCAACCCAGATCTTCCTCCCAGCACTGTGAGTATAAGCTGATCTTGCTTCTACTCTTAAAGCTACGCTTCTATTTGACAGTGAGGTCCTGGTTTCAAAGCCTGTTTCTGACTGCATCACTGCCTGCTTCTGTTTACCTTCTAGTGTCCATGCTGACTACATTTTTGATGAAGACAGCATGGCAAGAGTGCTCCTGGTCACCAAAATCTCTGCAGAGCCATCAAAGCCATACATGTTCACAACTGCATTAGGCCAACATCTCAGGTGCCATGGGCCACTCTGCTGCCCAAGCTCGCCACAGCACCACCAGCCATCTAGGTTCTTGTGTAGGCCTATGTTGAGATGAAAAATGACACTTCAAGTATAGTTCCTTCACTAAGAGTGCTTAGAATACACTTAAGAACCTGGGAAGGTGTCAGGGGCAGGGAGGGATTCACTGATAGTAGTAATGACTCCTAGCCAATTCCACCTCACATGTGACCTGCTATGCCTTCCACAAAGGCCACCTAGATTCCTACTCCAGAAAACTAGATACCAAAAATATCTGGGTCAAAGGCTGTGAAAGTCAGTGGCCCCTTTAGAAGTCCAGTTAGAGAAAGGCCATTAACACCCACTGCCCCATTCCTGGGGCCAAGCCAAAAAGAAAGGGTTGTCATTTGGCATGACCTGCTGAGGGCCTTCAGTCTTGGGTCCTACTTCTGTCAACAATACTAAAATGTCCCATCAGTCACTGATCTCAGTACATGCTCTGCCCAGCTGTGCCATGAAAGCAGATTACCACTGCGCTTCGTAAGATGCCCGAGAGGTATTACAAACAAAATGGAGACTGCAGCTTCAGTGGAAGCCTGAGCTGTCAAAGAAACCTTGTAAGTACCGATTGCCCGAAGGGGCTTTCTCACACACTGCTGGTGTGGAATGCACAACCCTTCTGGAGGCAACTTGATAGCACATATCAAATGCCTTGAAAAAGTTTCCATCCTTTGACACCCACCACCACCCTCTTCCTAGGAATTAGCCCAAAGAGATCAGACTCACACAACAATTACTGTACAGAGTTGTCATCCCAGTATTATCTCTAGTAGTAAGAAAATGGTTTACAATGATGTCCCACAACTGAAAGTTGATTAAATAAAGTAAGAGACAATACTTAGATGCCCTAATATATATCCATTAAAAATTACATTTTCTGGGGCAGGGATTTAGCTCAGTGGTGCTGCCAACTGCCTCACAAGCATAAGGTCCTGAGTTCATTCCCTGGTACACACAAAAAAATTACATTTTCTAAGGACAATCTGCCATAAAGTAAGATAGGACCTAGATTGGGTGTATATTTGCGGGAGAGGGGCATGGAAAGAAAAGATGCAAAAAGAGAATATACCTTAGTGGTGCTTAATTCTAGATGACTGAAATGTTGACAAATTCCTTATACTTTTCTGTTACTTCTAAATCTTCTCCAACAAACATATGCTAATTTTCTAATAAGGAAAATAAGAGGGCCTCATTACAGAGAGTCTCATCAACTTGCCCTAGGATCTTCAGTGAGTCAGAATTGAAACTAAACTGGGAATGGTGATTCATGCTTGCAAATCCAGCACTCACAAGACTGAGGCAAAAGGATTGGGAGTTCAAGGCCAGCCTGAGCTACATAGCAAATTTAATGCCATCCTGGACTACATAATGAGACTTTGTCTAAAAAAAAAGTGAAGCCAAAAGTCAAGGACCTTGGTTCAAAAAGCCTCATTCAACTCACAAACTGCCTGCATGAGCAGGGGCAGCTCTAGGGCAATGGTTCCTACCTGGAGTGATACTGTCCCCACGAACAGTTGGCATGTCTGGAAATATTCAACTAGCACCCTACAACAAAAAATTATTCAGCTCAAAAGGCAAACAGCATCACTGTTAAAAATCTCTGCTCTAGAAGAAGGGAATCATGAATCTATCCCCCACTCCTGGGCTTTGAGAAGCTTAAGTGGCTTGAAGGTATATCAGGAACCTCCAGCCTGTCTCAAATCCTGAGCAAGCCATGGTGCCTTCTGCTTCAAACAGGGTCTGACTTGGCAGTTAATGGGCTCCAGGGTGTAGACACTGAGGACTTTATTACTTACATTAAGCAACCTTCTGCTTCCAACTGGAGAAAAGTAAATTGCTCATTTCATTCCGGAGCCATAACAGACATAAACAGAACACAGCTAAGGATCAAGAGCATAAATGCAGGAGATGGGCTGAGTGAGTGGGGAGCTGCTGCACAGGCAGGGAGATGGGCTGGACAGAGCAGGAGTCCTGTGTGCTCATCCTTCCTTGGCATCTTCACTCTCCACACCTCAAGCCCCAGGTGGCCATGCTAGACTTCACTTCTAAGTGTGTTCAGGGTAAGTGAAGTGGGAAGAGCCCTACTCAAACCCTGAGAAAGACTCTATCCCCTCTTGGAAGCTCTCCATTAAAGGATCTCCTACTTAGACTTATCAGGAACTTCAAGAGGCAAAGAATGTGATGCCAGCATTTTCCTTTCTTCGGGACCTTGGGACCAACTTAGCAACTCACAGGACTCAAGGGCTAGAAAGAACTGTGGCCCAAAGCCCCTTGCTTTACTGACCAGGAGACCAAGTCCTAGAAAAGGTAGGAATCAGTCCTAAGTCACCCAGCTGTGGCAGAGTCAATGCTTGAACCCAGATCTTCCATTCATTGTTCATCAATGAGATTTCAATTTCTAGGAAATCCAATGCTGTGAGACCCACATACCAGGCCTGTTGGACTCTCTGTTGTCACTCTCATGCAGATGTAGGGGGACCACACAGAAATGGGTGCTCACAGCCTCTGACACTTTAATGTCCCATTTGGCTGCAGCCACCAAGGAAGCTCAGAGTCTAAGCAGAAGACAGATGGAGGAGTCAGAGATCTGTCCCTCAAGTGTGGTGCCCGAGTGGTGCTATTTCAATATCGTTCAACTAGCCTAGAAAATATTATTTCAGCCCAGCAAGAAGATTGTTGATGGTCCCTTTCACTGGACAGCTGACCACGCACTGCTTCATTGCACCTTTTATACAATAAAAACTGGACTGAGCAAAGACTATTTGGTCTGAGCTAGTCTCTCTAAGGTCCAGCCCTCTTACAGATCCTCTCCTTGGATTGCTTAGAGATCCCTTTCTCCTCCTTACTTTAGGTTTCTCTACAGTGAGCTCCTCTTTACCTGAGCAGGCTAAAGATACTCTAACTTTGGCTTGTGACCAAAAGAGCAAACCTAAAATCAAATAAAATGTATATACACTACAATGATTTCCAGATGGGTCGGCATTAAATGTGAGCTTAAAACCTAGAAGGAATGAGACTGGCCTATTTACCAGAGCAATAGAGGGAAAATGACCTCCTGACAAACAGTATAAACAGCAAGAAGGTTGATGGATTAAAAAAAATAATAACAAGAGCATGAAACAGGGAGGTATAGGGTTGTGATTAGAATGTGGGCTCTAAAGTCAGACAGGTCTGCATCTGCCTTTTACTGTGTAGCCTTGAGCAAGATACTTAACTTCTCCGAGTCTCAGTTTCCCATATGAAAAATGGAATAAAGCAATAAATAGTACCAACCTCCCAGGGTCGTTACAAGTACTGAATGAGGTAGCCTGTCCAAAGCAATCACATGGCACTGGAATGTATTCAGTACTCAATATTTCTGGCACAGAGGAGCCACTTTGCACTCATCCTCCAATCTGATTCTACTCTTTCTCAGAAGATTCTAGAAAAATGGTACCACGAGCTTCCCTGGGCTCAACAGTGGTAGGCTCTAGGGATTAACACCACTGGGTCTCTGCACAGGAAACGCTGCCTTGCTCATATGACAACTTGAGGCCCAGAACCTTCTTTCAGTGGTACTAACTGACCCAGAAATTCTGGGAGGCTGTTCTGAAGTGTATAGAAAAGGCAAAAGCCCTTGCCTGCCCATTAGAAGCAGATGCAGAGCATTCTGGGAGGATTCACTACTCTTCAGAGCCCAGTGGAGAAGTCAGATTGCGGCTGCTACAGAACTGGAGCACATGGAGTCTCTCTCTTTTCATCTCGCCTCAGAGTGAAAGTTCCCTCAAAGTCAGTGTCCTAAATCTAACCGTGTTACTTCTTACCTGGAACTAAACTGAGAGCTCTTCAATGCTGAAACCTTGTATTCTGTGCTCCCCATCACACTCTGAATGGGATTCTACACAGAGGGGATGCTTTAAATAGAACTTCTATAAATATCTATGTCCAGATTTTTGTGTGAACCTAACTTTTCAGTTCCTTTGGGTAAATATCAAAGAGCATAGTTGCGGGACTGTATGGTAAGAGTAAGTTAATTTTGTAAGAAACCATCACACTGTCTTCCAAAGTACCTGTGCTATTTTGCATTCCCACCAGCAAAGAGTGAGAGTTCCTGTGGCTCCACATCCCTGTGAGCATCTGGTTTTGTCATTGTTTATCCATAATTGCCAACACTGGGAAGCAAACAATAGTAGATGAATAGATAAATAAACTGGTATATCTAGACAATGGAACATTCTTCATCGCTAAAAAGAAATGAGTTTCAAGCCATGAAAATATTGCTATGGTTTGGATCTGATCTGAATGTTCCCCATGGTTTCATGTGTTAAAATTTTATTCCCACTGTGAGGTATTGGAGGATGGAAACAATATGACTATGGTCGGTCTTTGGAAGTGAAGTGATTAGAATTAGATAATTTCACTACAGTGGAGCCCTCATGATTGAATCCTGGTGGCTCTATGAGAAGAGGGAGAGAGACCAGATATACATGCCTCCATACACACACTCCCTATCTCTTGCCATGTGACATTCTTCAACATCTCAGAACTCTGCCAACAAGAAGGCCATCACCAGCTGTGGCCAATAGATCTTGCATCTCCAGACCTATGAACCAAAATAAATCTCTTTTCTCTGTAAACTACTCTGACTCAGGTCTTTCATTATAGTAATGAAAAATAGACTAACAGACAAGGAAGAAACTTAAATACATGTTTTTATACACTTGCCCAAATGCATAGAATGTACAACACCAAGAGTGAACCCTAAGGTAAAGTATGAACTTTGGGTGAAAATGATATGTAGGTGTAGGCTTATTAATTACAACAAATCTTCAACTTGGGTGGGCAGGTGCTGATAATTGGAAGGCTACCTATTGTGGGAGGAGAAGGGATACGGGATATCTCTGTACCTCCTCTCAATTTTTCTATGACCCCAAAATTGCTCTGAAAAACAAGTATTTAAAAAAATCAATATAGGGAAAAGAAAGCTTTGAACTAAATACCTCTTTACTGTCAGCAAACAGAACTACAAATGTGTGCCTTAAATTCACAGGTGAAGGCCACAGATGCCAGGACTGACGCCCCTCCATCCACAAGGAGCAGTATCTTATTTATGCTCTATTAGGTACCTTCAGTTCTAGCTGAAACCCACAGTGACCTGGGTGGATGACTTCAGGAAAACCTGGTACCCCCATGCTCACCCAGGAGGCTCTCCATGAGTTGTTATTGTCTGAACATTCTCTGGATCTGTTCCCTTTGCCATGCTCACTGCCACTGACATGGCCTCCTCATCCTTCCACTGTTCTTTTTTAGATCCTGTCTCTGGAGCACACTCTCCCTGTCACCAGACAGGCGTGATTGGAAGCCTATGCATGTGTGAGGAGAGAGGGATATGGGATATCTCTGTACCTTGTCCCACTTGTCCCCTATACAGACATCAAAGTCCAAAAGCTAATATTTCCTACGTACAAGCCCTCAAAGGATTCCCCCCCCCACCAGGGATTGAACTCAGGACCTTGGGCTTGTGAGGCAGGTGCGGCACCACTGAGCTAAATCCCTGGCCCTCAAAGGATCTCTTGATGTAAAGAGTATAGACCAAACTTCTCCACATAGCATGAAAGACCTCCAGTCACAGCCTATCTTAATCAGCAGTATCTTCTACCACTGGAAACACATAGGGCATTTCACACCTTCATATCATTATTGACTGTGTTATTTTTACTTCCTCAAAATTCTGTGCCATCAACTCTGAGAGACTCCTGAACTTTCCCTCAGAACTGTAGGAGGCAGCTCCTGGAGTGGTCCCCCATGACACTACCTCCTGGTATTTCTGGCCTGGTGCAATGCTTTCATTTCCCTTTGAGTGTGGCTGGATTTAATGATTTGCTTCTTCTAATAAACAGATATGGCAAAAGTGATGGGATGTTACGTCCGTGGTTGAGTTACAAAGAGACAATAAGGAAAGTCAGTTGCCATGTCATGAACGACACTATGGTGAAATCCATGTGGCAGGAAACTGATGTCTCTGGTTAAGGATGTGAAGCCTGCCAATGGCCACATGAATGAGCCTGCAAGTCCCCTGTTGAGCCTGAGATGTCTGCAGCACCGGGCAACAACACCTTATTTGTGACCTTGTGAAAGACCCTAGGTTGGAGCAGTTATGTCTGGCCTTCTGATCCTTGAAACTATGAGAAAATAAATATGTTATCTCAAGTCACCAAGTTCTGGGATAATTACATATGCAGCCATAGATAACTGATAAGAGGATACAGCTCAAATTCATCCATCTATTAAGCATTTCTCTTCCCCAGCCCATCTATACCTCTCCCATTGCTCCCAAGGCCCTAAGTGATGATCCAATTCAGCTTACCTTCCCAAATTCATCTTTCATCCCTTCCCATGGCAAGTGGGGTTGGCCATGCCAATTGGGGCAATTGATCTTCTCTGGATACTTCAGTGAGACCCTGTCTCTCTTTTATCCCTCTACAATACTGTTCCCACTTCCTGGAGTGCTTCTCCCCTCTCTCTTTACCTCAGTAATTGGATTTGTTCTTCAAACTCCTGACTGAAATGACTTTCCTCCTGGAAGATTCCCTAACTCGAAAGTCTGGATTTAGGTGTCCTTCATTTGTATCCCCCTTACCTTGCACTTTTCAAATCATAGCACTTTTCACATCATGTCATAAAATCTTTTGACTTATCTGTCTTGTGGCCTGGACTTGAGGGCAGGACACATGTCTGCTAGCCCTGTCTTAACTTTTACTCAGAAGTGGTCATTCCAGCACCTTGATTTCTCAATTCCTTAATCTCTTCTCTACTTGTCTTGTGCTCCACTTCCCTCTACTCAATGATTCTCATGCTTAAACTGTTGTCTTTGCTATCACCAAAAATTGCAACTCCTCTGTAATCTCAAATTCATATCTCCCCCTTCCAACAGTGACATCCTACCTTCCAGCTTACTCTCTCTTGGATTTGGACTTCAGAAATTCTTCTATCCTAACACGATCACCAATTCTTTGCTACCATGATTTTTTTTACTGGTTCTCTTACAGAGAACATGATGTCCTCTCTTCCCTGCTCTCCAGCTTACATTCATGACCCATCTTACTACAATTCCCTTTCTTTACTTAGCAAAATCACAATTCTAGTTAAATCCAGCCCAGTACTTACACCCATGCAACTGAATGTAACTGGAGGAAAGAACACAGCTACACACACTGGTCTCGCTTCAAATTCATGACCATGAATTGAAGATGAGCCCTTAATGCGTCTGCAGTCATACTGCCCTCCCTAGCTTATCCTATTCACCCACCCACTCTCCAAGATGACTACTTCACACCCTCCTTCTCCTCAAACTTCAAACAACTCCTCCCCCACACTCTCACTGATGACCTTGTTTCCTGCTTTGCTGAGAAAATTGAAACAGTTAGAGAAATTCCACAGACTCCCACTACAACATTTATGCACCTGTCAGCATTTATACTCAGAACTCTGCCCTCCCTCCTGTTCCTGCAGATAAATTATCCCTGGTCCAAGAGCCAAGCCCTCAACTGGTATGCCACATCTCACCCCTCCCCTACTCCAGGAAAGCATCTCAACAATCTCCCTTCACTGTCCTACATCAGTAATCTACACACACGCACACACATGAGCATACACACACACACACACACACACACACACACTTATGCACACACCAGCACATAAACATGCTGTTCCTCCTCCCACACTAAAAAAATAATGGCGTTTTAGTTTAGGAAGATGAAAAGGTCCTGGAGATGAATGGTGGTGGCTGCATCACAGGGTGAATGCGCTTAATGCCACTGGACCATACAGTTGAAGTGGTTAAAATGGCAACTTTTGTATTATGTGTATTTTATTTTACCACAATAAAAAATACAATAAACTCTCCTGATTCCACTTCCCCTAAGAGCTACCACTCTACTTTATTCCCCTTTTCCACAAACTTACAATAAATTCTTCTTTTCCCTTCTATTATCTGTTAAATAAGGCTTCAGCCGCTACCACTACACTGAAACTGCCTTTGTCCAGATCCCCAGTGGCATCTACATTGCCCAGTTCAGTAGTTAATGAGGCTGGTGCTCATTTGAGTCCGCCCTCCAGCAGCGCTGAACCAGTCCACCTCTCCCTCCTACCTGGGGTGCGTTCTTCATCTGGCTTGCAGATCACTGCACTCTTGATTTTCTTCCTACCTCACCACTCACCCCGCCCCCCAACACTATAGTGCCCAGGGCTCAATCCTTGCACTTCTTTTCTGCAGTACCTACCTACACCCACTCCTTTGATGATCACAACTATTTTTATAGTTTTCCTACTACCTACTATATGCTGATCATTCCCATATTTATATCTGTAGCTCATGTTTTACTTTCCACCTAACACATTCAAACTCTCCAAACTCAAACCCCTTAACTGTCTTCAAACTTTGATCTAACCCCACTTTTCCCCTTCTCAAAGCCAGTATCATGCTTCCAATCATTCAGATCAAAAACTTGTACTCCAGATATACCATTCCTTGGTATATCCCAAAAGAATTGAAGGGCCGGGGATTTAGCTCAGTGGTTACGGTGCCTGCCTTGCAAGCACAAGGTCCCAAGTTCGATCCCTGGTACCAAAAAAAAAAAAGAAAATGTATTATATACCAAAAGAATTGAAGTCAGCATACTATAGGGATATCCATACACTATTGTTAATTGCGTCATAATTCACAATAGCCAAAATGTGGAACTAGCCTAGTTGCCCATCAACAGGTGAATGGACACAGAAAATGTGATATATATGCTCAATGGAGTATTATTTACCCATAAAGAAGAATGAGTTTATGTCATATGCAGAAAAAGAGATCATTTTGTTAAGAGAAATAGGCCAGAGTCAGAAAGACAAATATTCCTTGCTTTCCCTAATATGCAAAATCTAAAAAAGATGACAGGGAAGTATAAGGAAGATTATTATTAGACAAGAGGAAAGGAATAAAGAGCAGGGGGAAGTTGATATAAAGGAGGGTAATGGAGGGACAGACATAATAAAAATATGTTCATTTAGGGGCTGGGGATTTAGCTCAGTGGTTCCTCTACCTGCCTCGCAAGCACAAGGTCCCGAGTTCGATCCCCGGTACCAAAAAAAAAAAAAACATTTGAAAATACCTCATTGAAATCCAGTATTTTATAAAATTAATAGGCACTAAGTTACAGAAAATATTCTTTCTTTTCTCTCTCACTCCACATTTCATCTATCAGGAAATCCTCTGGGCTCTGTCTTTTAAAGATATCTAAAACCTTGCCTAACATGCACAAGGCTCCACATTCTATCCCCGGCACTGAAAAAATTATCCAGAATCCAGCTTCTCATTTTCTCCTTTGCAACCGCAGTACAACAAGCCACCATTGTCTCTCACCTAGATTTCTGCAGTGGCTTCCAAACTAGTTTCCCTGTTTTCACTCATGCTCCTGAAAAGTCAATTCTCAACCTGGAAATCTTTCTGGTCCTTTTCAAATAAATTACTGCTCGACTCAAAACCCTCCAGTGGATCCTCTTTTCACCATAAAAAAAGGCTAAATCTTCACAATGGCCTACAAACCCCATATGATCCAGCCCCGCTGCTTCTGTAACCTCAGCTTATCCTGTGCCGGCCATAGGAGCCTCTGTGCAGCTCCCCACACATGCCGAGCGTGCTTCCCTTAGGTGTGCTCCCTCTCCAGAAATTCCTTTCACCAACGCACCACGCCTCACGTATCTAGCTTCCTTTCTCCTTCAAGTCTCTGCTCTAATGTCACTTCGTAAACTCAGTCTACTGAAACCACTCTTTTAAAAACTGCAACCCATCCCTCTGCACTCCCATTACCTCCTTTCATTCCTTTTTTCCCCTTGTAATACTTAAAACCTAGTAAACATTATTTAATTTTTATTATTATATTATTGGTATCTCATCACCAGAAAGTAAATTCCCTTAGGACATAGATGATTTTCTGTTCAGTATTCTAGGTACCTGGAAGCATATTTGAGGAGAAACTCAAATGTTGTTCAAAGAATGCAAAATCCCAGTATAATACCTAGCACAAAATAGATGCACACCAAATACTTTATAAATGAATGAATGAATAAATGAATTTTCTACCTACCACTTAGACTTTAAGCTCCTCATGGTCAGGGATGTGACTTATGCACCTTTATGCTCTCTGTACCCAAGACATTAATAAAATTTCAGATTGGAAGCAACCCAATTCCCCATCAACTGGAAACTGGATAAAGAAAATGTGGGTTTTTTTTTTTTTTAATAAAATGGAGTATTACTCAGCCATAAAGAATGAGAAACTAGACACATTTATAGCTAAATGGATGCACATTGAGGCCATACTCTTAAGTGAAATAAATAGGACACACTTGTGTAAATACCAAATAGTTTGTGAAAGTGTAAATAAGGACTAAAAGGTATAATAGATATAGGAAAGAAATAGGAAGAAAAGGAGCAAAGAGGAAGGGGAAGTGGGAGGGGTAGGGGAAAATGAGAAAAAGAAAAAATGGAAACAAAGTCTTTGTAGATAGGGAGGGGTGGAAGGGTTGAAGGGAGGGCAGGGGAAGGGGAAAAAATAAGAACCAAGATGGATTATGTAAAGGTGCAAATTTCCAATGATGAATGTCATTATATTGTATACCTAAAATGTACCAATAAAATTAATTTTTAAAAAAGATTCAGAAAATGCTGGTTACTTTTTTTTAAAATTGGAAAGGAGTGAGATGAGAATGGAAACGAGAGGTGCCAGCATTCTGGGGCTCACATCCTTAGTATCCGGCTTTCCTCCGTGGCTACTCCTTGCTAGAGTGAAGTGTGTGTGAAGGGACAGCTTACTGAAGAAGGGCTTCCCTGCAGGCCTTACCCAAGGCTCTATTGTCAGACAGAATAGGTACGGTTTTCAGTGGGGACTCTGTGGTCTTTTAAGTAACAGATGCTACAAGCTTTAGCTCCTATGTCAGATTTCTTGGTCCCAAATTGTGATAATCCAGAAACTGGAAAATCAAGTTACTTCAGCAAACACATTCCTTGTGCTTCTCCTTTCAGGGCTCCACATCTCAACAGGTAAGCCTAGCACTGGCTCAGGGAGCTCTGCAGCCCCACAATCACATCCACCTCCACACAGAGGAGGGAAGGAAATGGCTCTGAAGCTGCTGCTGCTGCTGCTGCTGCAGGACAGGCTGGCTCCTACTTGCCACACCCTCAAGTCAGGGAGGAAGCAGTCAGTTTTTCTGACTCCAGAGCCTTGCTTTTAACCAGAGAGTACAGACCCATCACCTGTAGGAGAGGCAGGAAGGGGTGAGTGGTGCAGGAGAGCTAGAGTGGGGGACAGGAGTTCTAACTCTGTTATTACAGCAGTCTATGACCTTGGGGAAGTGACTTCCTTCTCTAGACCATAGTTTTCTCATATTTAAAACTAAAATTCTGGACCAGATAATCTAACTATGATTCATATAAATGTAAACTTTTATCTATCTATCTATCTATCTATCTATCTATCTATCACCTATCTACTTATCTTACAGTGCTAGAGATTGAACCCAGGGCCTTGTACATCTGAACTATTGCTGACTTCTCTAAATGGACACTAGGGGGACAGCAGCGTCTCCATCCACCTCCAAGCAAATTCATCTGGACTCTGTCCTCCTCAGCTCAGCTGTGATTCATTCATGAACTTAAACATATCGTAGTGTCAACTATGTGCCAGGCATTGTGCTGTAGCTGGGCACACAGCAGTGGATATGACAGATGCAGTTTCTGCCCTCAGGATCTTATGCTGTAGAGGGAATAGATATTCAGAATCAAAGAGGTTTTAGTTACTACCATGAGTAAGTACAGAAGAGGTGTGGAAGGGATGGTGACCCTGTGTGAACAGACATGGTGTCTTTATGGCGTGGGATTCCAAAAATACTTCCTTAAGGAAGTAGCTTTGGAGCTTAGCTGAGAAGGACAGACAGGAATCAACTGGGGAGGAGAAGGAAGGGCACTCCAGAGAAGGGAAAGAGCACATACAAATGCCCTATATCATGTCATGCCAGGGCCCATATGGCCAAGTGCACAGGGAGGAGGAGAGACGACAGGCAACACTGGTGAGATCACACAGGGCTCACAGACCATGCAAGGGGTTTGCTCTTAATATTTATTGAGGAGATTGGAGCACGGCAGGAGTGGCACAGTAAAATATGATTGGACTTGTGTTTTTAAAAGGTCATGATATGGACAAGCTTAAATAGCATGTGGGGTTTTTTATATGAGAAATTCAAAGTATAAATAAAGAGCAAAATAAAAGGTGGCTAATAGGACTGGGGACAAAGCTCAGCAGCACCAAGCTGCCTGGCAAGTGCAAGGTCCTAAATTCAATCCCCAGTACCCCCAAAAAAGTAGCTAACAAGAAGTAGGGAGATAAATCTTAAAGGGAAGGGGATCAAGAGATGGGGGGGAAGGGAAAAGGAATGAAAAGAAGAATTAAGATGTGTTCTGTACATAGATCAACTCTACACAAGGAATGGGTAAGCAGAGGAGATAAACAAGAAGATAAGTATATGAATCTCGGGCTTAAAGTCTCCAACTAAAGCACTGGAGATGTGAATTTGAAAGTCTCCATGGACCTAGTAACTGAAATAATGAAAACCACCTAAGGAGAAACACATAGGCGAGGATAGGAGCAACACAGAGACTAGGACAGACCTTGAACAAAATCCACATTGAAAATTTTGGTAGAGAGCTGAAAAAACAGAATGTGAATGACCAGAGAGATATAGATTGTATATCTTAAATTCCAAAATCCAGAATCTGAAATCTTCCAAAGTCCAAACTTTTTGAGGGCCAATAAGATGCCTAAAATGGTAAATTCCACACCTGAGCTCATATTACTGGACACAGTAAAGAAATGCAGGCACATAAAATACATTTTTCAATTCCCAGTATAAATTACCTTCAGGTTATATGTATAAGGAATACATGAAACACAAATTAATTTTGTGTTTGGACTTGAGTTCCATCCCCAAGATATCTCATTATGTATACATACATATTCCAAAATCTGGAAAAGTCTAAAATCTGAAAAACTTCTTGTCCCAGGAATTTTGAATAAAGGATGCTCTACCTACAGGAGGGAAACTAAGGTTGTGACAAAATGAAAGCCAAAGGAACAATGCATTTCAAAAAGCCAGGGTTAGTCAATAGCACCAAAGTGCTGAGAGGTGAAATAAGACAGGGATGAGGCTTAGAGCAGTTTTAAGGAAGTGGGAATTGAGGAAGGGGCATGAAAGGAAATAGAAACAAGATGTAGACTGTTCTTTCAAGAAGTTTAGCTGTGAAGAGGAGAAAGAAAGGTGACAAAGATGGAAAAATCTTTTGTATATTGAAAAATGGAAAAGAACTGGGTAGAAATGAAGAATGAGAGAGGAGGGCAAAGAGAAAGGATAATCAATGGTGTCAGGCTCCTGAGAAGGTGGAAAGTGATGGACAATAGGACAGAGCAGGAGGACTGGTCTCAGACAACAGGGACGTCTGTTGCATGAGAGAGGCAGAAGAGAGGATGGGTGACTACGAACGGCAATTTATAATTATCCCTCTGAACATGCAAAATCATAAGGTTAACGCTTCCAATGTTTTCCAGAGAAAACCTCAAAATCTATAGGCCCAAATGTTCTTGATGAGCAATGTAGATCCCAGGGTCCTTTTTTGACACCTGTTTAAAAACAACGCTCCCTTCTGCTCATTGTCCCTGAGTGGGAACAATGTAAAATGGGAGCTGCTTCAGATCAAGGCAAAGCTGATCAAAGTCGTGTTTGGAGGCTACTCATGGAAGATATGACAAAATCTCCAGGAGATGGCCCAAATGTAACCAGGTCTCATGTGGGGAAGTGGTTGAAAAGGGCACTGAAGTAGAAGAGTGTCACAAAGCACTGACACGCAGATGTGGGATGGTTGTGTCAGTGGGGAAAGACACCCCATTGCTTCACATGGTAACTTTAGGACAGAGCCCCACTCCCTAACAGACTGAGATCTTATTTGGTGTACTAGTGCATAGTGACGTATCTCCTGTATTGTTGCCCAGTCACCTAACTGACAGCTCCCCGAAGTCTAAAATCTGAGGCATTTGTCCAATTTCCTGTCTCTTAGGCAGGGCTCTGACTCTAGAACCAGACCTCATCAGCTCCATGTGCAAAAGCAGAGCTTAAGAAAGAGCACAAGTGCACGCCAAGGTGACAGGAAGCAGAACACCAAAATGCAGAGGCTGCCAAATACCTGCAGATCCTCTGCAGATCCCACCATTCCCTGATTTGGGCCCTGCTCCCCAGTTTGCTCCCTTTTTAACCCTTTGAGGCACTCCTTTCTCAGACCACAGGGGGCCTCTGTTTCATTCACAGTGCCAGAGTTTCTAACAAAAGCTCATCCTCAAGGGATAATGAATGAGCAGAAAAGCTTGATTCCAAATGAAGAAGGGGGCCATTTGGAATGCTACTACCTAGTCCCTGTCCCCCAAAGTCCCCAAAGCACAGGGGAACACAGACTGAGAAGAAAAGGCAGGGAATCACGGGGAAGTGATAACTAACACTTCACAGGCTCCCTATAATAAGCAAATGACATAATAGAAACAAACACAGCTCAAGGGAAAGGTGTTGCCTGCACTGCCCTAGCAGGCCCAGGGGCTCCAGGGACTCATGCTGGGCTAGAAACCCGGTTGTTTCTAGGGCACCACGCAGCATCTGACCTGAATCAGGAGCCACTGGAAGCAGAAGCTGAAAAACACAGCACAGCTCCAACCTGAGGGCCTAGGTCACCAACCTGCCAGAGATGGGCAGGGAAAACAACCACAGAACTTTTTAAGTAACCACCAAGTACAGTTGTCTCCTGAGTCTCCATATTACAGGGGGAAGTGACTAGCTGCTCAGTAAGAGCCAGTCCCCTTATCACTTCTCCTTGTCTTCAAGCTTGTTCTTCCTAGAAAGTATGAGTTCAAATTAGCCCTATCATTTACAACTAGCATGACTAGCTAGGAATTCACCTGTTTTGAGCCTCAAGTTCCTACATGTAAAACTGGGAAACAAAGGCCCATCCCTTTAGGTTGTTGTAAGAACCAGACAGAGTAAAAGCACAGGCTTAATATGTTAGTGCCTCTCTCATACCCCTCTCTACTTGAGGATTTACAGTCTTAATTATAAATTCATCAATACTCCCTGAGCAAGAGGTCAGCAAGGGGTGAGGAGTGAGGGGCTCAGAAATCCCCTTGCCAATCAACTCAAAAGATGGGAAGTCCCCACCCCAGATAATCAATGAGAGACTGAAACCACTGGTAAGGAGCAGAAGGTTCTGAATTTGTAGTGGAATCTGAAGAACTTTCAAAAGGTAAAACAGCAAAACAAAACAAAACACTAGGCTGGGTGTGGTGGGATACACCTGTGATCCCAGCACTCTGGGAGGCTGAGGCAGGAGAACTATTAGCTCAAACCCATCCTAGGCACTTGGCAAAACCCTTTCTCAAAATTTAAAAAAATTTAAAAGGGCTGGGCATATAGCTCAGTATGAAGATCCTGGGTTCAATCTCCAGTACCACCAAAAGAACAAAGAAAAAGAAAACAAGAACCAAATTTATACTGAAGAGAAGAATGGTGGAGATCAGGTTGGTTGTTCTGTCATTTAGGGGGTTAATTTTAGGAGTTTATAGGACAGTGGTAGGGGATTCAGGTCCTCACTAATACCCAGAAGCCTAAACAGTCAAACCTTGGATAATATAAACTATCTGTTCACCCAAATGCATCTTGCCTTTCACTTTTAGGAGCAAGGAGAAAATGATGACAAAATTGTCATTAGAGACATTTTTAAAAAATCATGTCCTGGGCTGGGGATTTAGCTCAGTGGTTCTGCTGCCTGCCTCACAAGCGCAAGGTCCAGAGTTCGATCGCCAGTACAAAAAAAAAAAAAATGATGTCCTAAGATATGGATCAGGATACATATGCTGAAGTCAACATTCTACTTCTAGAGGTCTGTGCAGTGAGAAAGGATGGCCATGACACATTGCAAGATGTTGAAAGACAGACTGAGTTCCACACTTCCTGAGGCAGCAAAAGGGTCTGATGCATTCAGCAAGATTTCTGCTAACAAAGGGTGAGATAAAATAGCTTTTCAGGATAGAAAAAAGAAAATTTGCATATGTGGTCCACCTGCCTTCAAGAAAAGTCTGTTCCATCATATACACTATGCCATCAATTATTAGGCATAGTCAAACTTCCAAGATGGCCAATGTATGGGAGTGGGGGTGGGGAACAGTGGGGAGTACATCTTGGAGCCCACGAAGCAGGCTGAGGAAATAGTCTATCCCATGTCTCGGACACGCACTCTGTGACCTTGCCCTTAAAGTCCTTGGTAGGAGGACTGTAACTAGGCTATGCAAAAGGAACTCTCCGAGCACTAATCTATAAGAATAAGCAGACTGGTTAGTATCTGGAATAATCACAGCATGCACTGTGCAATCTCAAAGCTCTTTCATGGACATTATCTCCTCTGATCCTCCCAATATCCCTGATAGATAAGAAAAGCAAATATTCTTAGCCGTATTTTACAGTTAACAAAGCAGGTTTGAAGAGGTCAGTCATCCTAAAGTCATAGAGCTAGAGAGCAGCACATTGGAGTTTAAACCGATGTCTCTCTCCTTAGCCTGACGTTAGGGCTATCAATGAAGAATTCCACAGGCAATGCCTGACTTCTGTGTTTTTAACTTCTCTGTATACTCACCACTGTTTTCCTAAGAAGAATCATAAGGCATAGAGTGGGTATGGAATACTGGAGTGGACCATTCTTTACCTGTCCCCAAGATCTACGACCTAACATTCTCATCACTTTTGCTCCATATCTTATAAGGGACTCATGATGCCCTGAAATAGCACCTCTGCACCAACAGCATGAGCACGGCCTAATACCATGCTAATTCCTTCTTGAGTCTAGGCGAAGCACTATAGGATTCCTGAATACACAGGCAGCAAGAACAAGAACTTCATCTTTTCCAGGATGCTGGGAGACCTGAAGGCAAAGGTGGAGAGCCAGGAGTGGTCTCCTAGTCTAGGAGAAGAACCAACCACAGCCTGCATGCTAACAGGACTTCCCTTAGGGAATATTAGGCCCTGAAGTAAGAGTAGACTGGATATCTGCATGTGTAAAACAAGAAGGCTCTCTTCTCAGGCCCCAGCTCCTTCTTTCCTCCAGCCACTTCTCCAGGAGTCTTCTGCTCTTATGGCATCGACCACTCTCACCTTATTTTTATGTCATGGACCTCTAAGTCTGTCTCCAGTCTCACCTTCTCACTCAGCCTCCTCCTCTCCATTAAGGGAGCCCCAGCCTTCCCTCTTTCTGCTGGTTCAGCGCAGGCTTTCTGCTGCAGCCTAACTAAAACCACCTCCCATCCAGGTTCAGGCATGCAGAGCTAGGTGTTGCGCTAGGTACAGTGCAGTGTGCTAATCTCAAAACAGGTTTGAAACTTTCTTTTTTCCATGATTTCATTCAAACTTTCATCTCTACCAGGAATGACCTTCCCTACTATCAACTACCAAAATATAACTTGATTGGTCTGTCAGACTTTTTCTATAATTCCATCTCCTTCTTCTCCTTTATGTCATTTCTGATATCCCTAGGTAAATGTATATTTGTCTTTTCTCTTTTTTGGGGGGGGGCACCAGGGATCAAATCCAGGGGCTCACACATTCTAGGCATGCACTTTACCACTAAGAGCCATGCCTCCAGCCCTTTTTAATTTTGATATAGGGTTTCAGTAAGTTGCTCAGGTTGAGCTCAAACTTGCAATCCACCTGCCTTAATCTCCCGAATACCTAGGTTTATGGGCTTGCGCCACTCTGCCTAGCTCTTTGTCTCTCCTTAACTGCTACCTTCTTTTGTACCATATAACTTAGTATCCACAATAATGATTTAACAAATGCCATCCTGACACTAGATCTTTACAAACTCCTTGATGGTATGGCCACTTCATATTCATTTGTATATTTTCTGCAAAGCCTTCTAAGCAGAAGAAGCATCCAACACTACTATTGTTCTTCCACATGAGTCTCCCATCAACAAGAACGAGCCTAGCATAGATGGCCTGGGTTCTGAATCCCAGCTCTGTTATTTACAGGTTTGTGGGCTTGGGCAAATTGCTAACCTTCCTTTGCTTGAGTTTCCCCGTTTGTAATAAAGTAGATAATAACAATATTTATCTCACATGGTTATTGTGGGAACTAAATGAGTTAACATTTAGAAAGTGATTAGAATAGTGCCAAGTACATAATAAATATGATGTAAGTATTTGTTAAGTAAATAAAATCTTTGCCAAACGCATCATTTTCCCCCTTAAAATTATTTTTATTTATAATGTCTCCATTTTCATTAGTGGCACTATTATTCTTCCCAGCTTTCCAACACCAAAGCCTTGACCCTTTTTTCTCCTTTATGCCTGCTACCCAGCTCATCCCAAGTCTCACAGATTCTGGAAAGAAAACTGCTAGTTTACCTGCCTCTTCCCACAGTTTCTGTAGCTTCTAGGACTTTCTATCTGCCTCCTTAATCTGCAGAACAAGGATCCCTCCCTAATTCCAGTCTACTCTGAATTGTATGTACAAAGAATTTGTAAACATTCCTCCCTCTGTATCATATCTCTGCTCCAATACCTACAATGGTGCCCTATCGCCTCTAGAACCAGGTCTAAATTCCTTTGTCTCTAGAGACCCTCTTTAATCTGGTCCTGTCCTGCTTCCCTAATCTTATCGACCTATATCTCTACTCCAACCTGTGAATCTCCTCATTGTCCAGCAAAGATATCTTGCTTGTTTCTACCTCTGCTCATATTGTTTTTGTTTTGTTTTCTGTTTGCCTAGCAGCCTTTCACTAGCCTCCTAAATCCTCCCAATCTATTCATTCTTCAAAGCAAACCTCCAGTCCTAACTCTGTTCTAGAGCCTCTCCAACCCTAATTGGTCTTTTTCTTCTCTGAATTCTATGTTCTATTTTACTTTTATGCAATTACTATGTACCTTTTGCTTCATGTTACTTGTTAGTGTGATATCCCCAACTCAGTCATAAATCTCTCATGACCAAGATACACAACTATTAGATCTCCCTTGCATACTTCAAAGAAAATACCATCAAAGAGCTAAAAAAAAAAATCTATTGACCAATATTTTATTTTGAACTTGCCTCTCCTTTTCTTTTGGAGGCAGGAAGTAGATGAGAACAGAACTGCATGCCCACGTAGCTGATCCTATATGCTGCGATCACAGATGGTGTGGCAACTCTACCTAGGGGATTTGCTATAGCCAAAAAGCCTGCTCTTGCTGTTGACAAACGCCAACAATCTCTGTAATCTAGGCTGCCATATGGTTCAGCCAGCCCTGTAGCAGAATCAGTTCCTCCGGAATATCAGAGAGATCAAACAGCCCAACTCTCCTATCTATGGAGTGCAGGGTGAACTGGCCACCTTGAACTGGCCTTACCAAAACCAGGAAGGTACAGAACCTCCAAGAACAAGCGAAAATCCAACCAGATGCAGAACTGACATCCTTCAAGACAACTGTCAATGGAATCTGCCCCTTTTCCTCGAATTCAGTGCATGGGGCCAATAAGCCCCCTCCTCCCACAGTCTTGCGTCTTCCCTGGAGGAACCCAGAGCTGGGCAAGGGCGGAGAGAAGAGATATGCTGCCCTCACTGTACAAGAGAGCTGCCCAATGCCAGAGGTTAATTTCTGTTTTCATGGCATCTGGTCCAGAGGGCTAGGGACAGAGTAAAGTAATTTCATCATTGAACCAGCTGTCCTAATTTAGGAGGGACACTGCCCATTTTTGATCAACTATTCATCATGTCCCCATTCTCCCTCCTTTGTGGATTTCGAAGGCAGGAGAAGGTCAGGCCCCCATTTTCCTAAATTGCCCCAACCCATCCCATGCAATAATCATAATCACAGACTCATGGAGGCAGCTTCGGTTTGATATTCAGAATAAAATACAGGGGAAGTCTAGCTTCAGGATTCCATACATATAGTGTCTCTCTCAGCCTAGAATTTTGCTAAAATTTTCAAAGGAAAACTATAAACCCATGCAGGTTCTATTTTGATGCCATGCCCCTTTCCTAATTGGCTATAAACTCTCTCTACCAGTCTTCAAGACAGAAGAAGAAACCACAATTTTCTGAAAATAAAGCCCCAAATATGAGTTCAATTTGTACCAGGTCATACAGAAAGCAGTGACTGAGACTGAATCTGGGGAGGCAGATTTCCAGGAGGGATTCTCATCATTTAAGAACAAAACAAACAAGGCCAGGGATTTAGCTTAGTGGCACCGCGCCTGCTTGCAAGCACAAGGTCCAGAGTTTGATCCCCAGTACAAAAGAAAAAAAAAAACAACTCACAGGGCTGGATTAGTGTCCTCTTCCTCACCCAAGGATAAGCCTAACTCTCCTGGTAGCCTGTAATGTCTGACCACCCAATTCAGACTGCAAATCAATCATCCACTTGCCATCAGTCACCCTGTCCACACATCCCCCACTCCTGTTTAGCAAAGCAGGAAGTTCTGAGAATCAAGAGGACCTTGGGTAAATCACTTGTGCTGAATAACCCTTCACTCAGCTTATCAATTTGTTTTTATTTTGGTTTTCTTTTTTTCTTTTTTTTGGTCTTGCTGTGTTATCCAGGCTGGCCTTAAACTCCTGGCCTCAAGTGATTCTTCACTAGCTGTGACAACGTGTATGCACCACTGATTCGGAATAGCCGTATAGGTACATATAGGTATCCAACAGGCACATGTAGGTAGCCTACAGAGGGACACAGGAAAAGAAATCAGTTCTTTGCTCATTACCGCCTCAACTCGTACTTATTGAGCTTCTATTGTAGGCCATTACCATGAAGGTGATGGGGAAACAGTGGTATACAAAACCACCAAGTTCTCCTATCTCTGAGTAGAATCTTCAAGATGCTTTTCACAGATTCTAATAAAACTGGCTTTAACATATATATCAGGGATTTGATGTTTATAAATATAAATAGCAGAAACAATGATAGTAAAGACTTCAAACCAGGTACAGTGGCACTCCAGAGGCTGAGGCAGGAGGATCCCCGAGAGTTTGAGACCAACATGGGTTACACAGTGAGTTCAAGGCCAGCCTGAACTACATAGTGAGACTTTGTCTCAAAAAAACAAACAAAAAAATCCAACACAGCACTTTGTAACCACCCCCAACTTTCATCTATAGTGGCTGCCTCAACTGGCTTCATATACCTACCAACATATTACAGCTCAGTCTCCTTCCATGAGACAGAGGCTTATTAGTGGCCAGTTCTAATTCTAAGTAAAGTACTACAGTTACTCTCTTCAAATCACCAAGCAGTTGTCAGCCATCTAACTTGAGCAAGGCACAAAAAGATAAATAAGATATATCCTCTGGCACGGCTCCCTCTTGCACTGAAGACACCCACAGTGTGGGAGACACACTGTTCTCCTCCCCCAGGCTTAGAGAGAAGCTCTGAACTGCTACGGAGACAAATAGGCCACAGTTCATTCTGACAGATCAGAAAAAGCTGTGAGGAGAAGTGAGCTCTAGATGAGCCTGGAAGGATGAGGAGGCTGGAAATTGAGTAGGAAAGGAGAAGCATGCCAAGAAAAGGACACAGAATGAGCAAAAGCACAAAGAAGAAAAATGTACAATTTGTTTGGAATTTTCAAGCAGTATGATTTGGCTATAATAGAAAGCATGCATAGAAGAGCAGGCTAAAGGCTTACAGGCAGACAGGGGCCAAATTGTGGGAAGCCTTAAATGTCCTGTAAAGAGTTTCACTCTATTCCACTGACAGTGGGCAGCTATTGCAGATTTGTGGTGGGATGGAAGAGAACAGAGTCTCTAAAGGTAAGGGATTCTATGTGTGGTACTATGGTAGTCTAGGTGAGATACAGTACCCAACTAGGGCACTTTGAATGAAAAGAACTAGACTGAAGACATTTTGTGGTAGTAAAAACTGTCATGATTTGTCAATTTACTGTGTACAGGGGATATGGTGACAAAAGAGCCAGAGATGATTCTGACATGTGTAGTGGCTTGGGAAATTAAATAGATGGGAGGGGCTGGGGATTTAGCTCAGTAGTTCTGCTGCCTGCCTCGCAAGTGCAAGGTCTCCAGTATCAAATAAATAAATAAATAAATAAATAAATAGATAGATAGATAGACAGATGGGAATGTCCTAAACATAATAGGATATGGTAAGGAAGACACTGAGCTCAGTTTAAGATATTTTGACTTATAAGATATTTTGACTTGAAAGATCAAATACAGTGTCACAAAGAATCTTGAGACCATAAGAGACCATCCATAGACCTTAAGGATGTAAAGATTCTTACAGATCCTTCTACTAATCTTAAGTGTATCATCCAAAAGCAGCCTCACAGGGCACTCAATGTAGGCAAGAGTTTATCTCGAAAAGATTTGTGGGTGTGACTTTTGTCTGGTGTAGTATATGCCAAGAAGCTTCACTGAAAAACCACACATTTTAAGAAAGAATTGTATTGGCCGGGGATTTAGCTCAGTGCTTCTGCTGCCTGCCTCACAAGCGCAAAGTCCTAAGTTTGATCCCTGGTACCAAAAAAAAGAAAAAGAAAAAAAAGAAATAATTGTACTAGTAGGAACACCACCAGCTTAGACTGAAAGATACATCTATGAGATGAAGCAGGTTGCAGAAGCTACTTAGCTGCAAATATAGTCTACATTTTATAGAAAAGGAAGACTAATTCAGAGGGCAGAACCAGGATCGTAGACAGAACCAAGAACAGTAGAGAATCATTCACAGCCAGTAACCCTACTCATATACTCAGTTAGATGTCATGTCTTCTAGGGACTGGTGACTAATTCCCTGGCCTCACTTCTCAATGGTAACATCCACCCCAGAGAGAAGACTAAAGAGACTTGACTAGTATAGATGATGTGGGATTCTAGATTAGATTTTGGACCAGAGCCATTAGTAAGACAATTGGCAAAATCTGAATAACATCTTATAGATTAATTAATACTATTAACTTCTTGGTTTTGATAATTTTATACACTATAATTTGGGGAAGCTCGGAAAATTGTATTTGGGAACATTGTACTATTTTTGCAACTTCCTTGTAGGTATGAAATTATTTCAAATTTTAAAATAAAAAACCTGCCAGGCACAGTAATACACACCTGTAATCCCAACACTTGGAAGGCACAGGCAGGAGGATCACCACAAATTTGAGGCCAGGTTGGGCTACATAGTGAGTTCAAGACCAGCCTGAACTACATAACAAGACCTTGTCTCAAAAAGAAAATCATTTAGGGACAGGGATTTAGCTCAGTGGTGCTGCTGCTGCCTGCCTTAAAAGCTCAAGGTCCTGAGTTCCATCCCTGGTACCAAAAAAAATAAAAATAAAAAAATAAAAAAAAAAATATAATAATTTTAAAATGTAACCATTACCATTAAAAAAAGAAAATAGGCCCCCAGCACAGAGGAGGTGAACCTTCCAGGCCCTGTATTACCGCCCTCAGCAGTGAGGAGGTGAGCCGCGTGGGTGCCAGCAGCACACAACCCCCCCACCTTGAAATGAGAAGATGCTTAAACAAGTCTCAAAACCAGACTCCCAGATCACCGAAAGCAACCCCAAAGGGAAACAAGATGGAACAATCTGATACTCAACCACCTGGACTCCCTGAACTGGCAAGAAAAGAGGATCTGGAAAAAATGAAATCAGAAATAATTTCTCAGATAACAGCAGAGATTGTGCCCATAGTGCAAGACATGAT